>JAPDNY010000001.1:920150-1230150 GCA_029375565.1 Gekko gecko | reverse complement strand
TGGTTGGGAATGGGTGGGACATCGACCCAGGCCAGCCGTCTAGTCTGCGGAAGAAAACAGAGCACAAAGCCCCTGGTTACCAACACATGAAGTCAATACCACAAAACACTGATAAACATCTGGAGCAGAAGTCCATCAGTGGCTATCAGCCACAAGGTATAGATAGGAACTCTCAGTCTGGGGCAGGTGATGCACTCTATTCTTGGTGCTTGGGAGGGGGCAGCAGTGGGAGGGGGCTTCTAGTGTTCTGGCCCCACTGCTGGACCTCCTGGTGGCCCCTGGTATTTTTGGCCACTGTGGGACAGAGTGTTGGACTAGATGGGCCATTGGCCTGATTCAACATTGGCTTCTCTTATGTTCTTATGATTTGCTGAACGGAGTGGTTGGTGGGCCAGGGAAACTGGATAAACATCTGGAGCAGGGGTCCATCGGTGGTTATTAGCCACAAGGTATAGATAAGGACTCTGGGGCAATGGATGCTCTGTCTTCTTGGTGCTTGGGGTGGTGGTGGCAACAGTGGGAGGGCTTCTGGTGCCCTGGCCCCACTGCTGGACCTCCTGATGGCCCCTGGTATATTTTGGCTGCTGTATGACAGAGTGTTGGACTAGATGGGCCATTGGCCTGATCCAACACTGGCTTCTCTTATGTTCTTATGTTATGTTTGTTTATCTCGTTTCAATGTTCTCCCTTCTGCTGTATTGTACGGGAGGCTCAAGAAAATCCCACACTCATCTAGGTTTTGTGCCTGTGGCTTGGGAGAGATCGAAAAGTACCGAACGTGTTCTCTTGTATTGTTCTTTTTGCTGTGATATCCGTGCTGTTTTTCTAGAACCTCTTTATCAGAGTCAAGTAGGTCAACCTGATGACTATAAGATGGTCGAAGGATTCCACAGCCAGAGTTCATTAGTTTCTGTAGATCTTCCGGGTTGTGTGGCTGTGGTCTTGGCATTGTAGGGCCTGACGTTTCGCCGGTAGCCGTGACTGGCATCCTCAGAGGTATAACGCAGAAAGACGGAGTGCTCTCTGTGTTATACCTCTGAGGATGCCAGTCACAGCCACCACCCCCAAGCACCAAGAATAAAGAGCATCCTTTGCCCCAGACATAAGAACATAAGAGAAGCCAATGTTGGATCAGGCCAATGGCCCATCCAGTCTGACACTCTGTCATCCAACTCGGAAAATCTACAGCAACTAATGACTATAAGATCGTTTCACTATTATCTTCCCGCAATCCCGAGATCATAGAACCTGTAGATAATTTCTCTGTTGTGGGACTAAGAGGAGAAGACTGTTTCAGTTGCAAGGGTAAAGGACATATCCTTGCCTCCCCGCTGCATATTCTGTCGATATGCCAGTAAAGGTTCTGATCAACTGATCAATTGACCTCATTGCAGGGACTGGGGCAGCATACCTAAGAAAGCCAAGCTTTTGGCGCCCAGGGCAAAACCCCACCTAAAAAAGCTGAACTGCTGACTCACCATACTAGGTGCACCTGGCAGCCAACCCACCTGACCCCCACAGCTGGAGGGCTGGGCCTCCCCAGCTCTGCCCACCCTGCAATGCAACACAGCTGTTCTGACGAGGGGGTGACCACAACAGGGCTGGCCCCCCTTTCACCCATACACGTCACACTGGGTGGAACCATAGCTGAGGCTGTGGCGATGCCATCTGGACCACTCTGGGGGGGGGCAGTGTGAGGCTGGGGAGGGGGGTCTCGGGACCAGACAGAGAGGCCTTGCCCAACAATAACGCCACTCGCACTCTGCAGCGGGCCCCCAAGAAGGCCAGAGAAAGTTCAAGGGAAGCCCCGCAGCCTTGAAGAAAACACTGCTGGATCCACTGGATGGACCGTATCCTCGGGGGGGGGGGGGGCTGATCCCGCACAGGTAACCTTTGCCCCTCCTCCCCTCAGAAAGGCTTCCCAGAACAACCGCCTGCCACTCCGCCTCCCCGCCTCTGTGTCAGACTCCTGCAGCAATCAGAATCAACAGCTCTCTTCTTCAGAAGATAAGTTTATTGATGCAGTATTGGCAGAACATCTCTACTTCAGGTTCTGTGTTAAGACCAGGGCTATTTTTGGGCAGGAAGGCACAGGAGCGGAGTTCCGGCTGGCTCCCGAGTTGGCCACGCCCAGCAGGAACTTGTTAGCATAGCAGGCCACACCCAACAGCAAAAACTCATTAGGACTGGCTACATTAGGGGTGTGTGGCCAAACATGCAAAGGAGTTCCTGCTCCAAAAAAAGCCCTGGGTTTTGACAACAAACAAGGTAAACAAGCAAAAGATGGGTGGGGCTGGATGGCCACACTTCTGGTAACATGGGGGTGTGGCCTAATATGCTAATGAGCTTCTGCTGATGGGTGTGGCCTAGTATGCTAATGAGTTCCTGCTTTTTCTGTAGAAAAAGCCCTGGTTAAGACTAACGAATAAAGCACGGGGATATATGATATACTGGATTCAAAGGGGGCCCTGAGAGGCACCAAGCCAATCCAGCTACCAGAAGGGTCCTGCCGAAAGTTAACGGCCCCCGTATTCCCCAGCGACGGTGTTACAGCTAGGCAACCGAGGTCAAGCACATAAAACATATTGATAACAGGGCATCGCAGGCAGGAGGAGAAATTAAAATGAACATACCAGACCACAGACAGTGCACCCCCCCACACCAGCCTTTACGGTCCTGCACCCACTCACCCCTTTGTGAAGTCCCCCCCTGAAGGGGAGGCCTTGGGAGAGTTTCGGGGTGGGTGCGTTCAGTGGGCCCTCTTGCCGGAAAGAGGCGGGGCATGCACACACAGACCTGGAGGAGCAAGAAAAGCCCTTGCCCACCCGACCCTGCACCCTTGGCCAGCATGGACTCTGCCACCCCCGGGGGCTGGCCTTCAGCCCCTAGACGAGCCGTGGCTTACAAGCTACTTCTAAAAAATGGGGGGAGCCACATGCGTTGATTCCCAGATTTCTTTTTTTTGGGGGGGGAGGCGGAGGGAAAAGGGAATATTGCTTTGTTTTTTTAACCCAAAGCAAAGGTAACCTTGAACTCTCATTTCTCCCGGGGCAGGGATACCGGCCAGAGTCCTCCTCCTCCGCAGACACCCAAAACGGCTGCGAAAGCCAATTAAAGCAGGACCAGAGACGGGGAGAAGCCACGCGCGTGCACGCCCACAGACCACGGACTGCACTGCGATTCCTGTTTTCCCTGAACGGGATCCCAAAGCAAGCTATAAATTACGAGGCCAGACCTCGGCCTGGGCCGTGTGCGCAGCTGCTCAGCGGTCCCCAGGAAGGGAGAGAGGACAAGCAAGCGGGTGTCGGCCGCAGCTGGGACACCCTTGCGACAAGATGGCCAGCAGGAATGAGGGAGCTTCTCCAGTCCCGAGGCTGTAACGGGAGACTGGAGGACCCTCCAGGGAGGAAGGAGAGTTGGACATCCTGCAACAGCGGTGGTGGTGGTGGACAGTGCCATCAAATCACTGCCAACGGATGGCAACCCTGTAGGATTTCCAAGGGAAGAGACAGACAGAGGCAGCTTGCCCCTGCCTGCCTCTAGTACAGCAACCCTGGGCTTCCTTGGCTGTCGCCCATCCAAGCACCCAACCAGGGCGGGCCCTGTTCCGCTTCTGGCAGCCGATGAGATCGGGACAGCCCGGGCAACCCATTCCGGTCACCAGATCCCCTCAGTCACCCCCAACTGGCCGAGCGGGGAGGAGCGGGGCCTCTCTAGGAATCAGCTCGCTGGGGCAGTTAGCAGAGGAGGCCTCTAAGCTCCTCCCACGAGCTGCCCCCCCCCCCGCAGCCTCACAGTTAAGTTGCTGGCTCAAAGTCGGTCTCGCGTGGGACTACGGCAAGCGAGGGGCGTAAAGGCAACCAGGGAGAACACCTCTTCAACCCCTCCCACCAAACCCCTTAAAATATTGCACCAGGGGTAGGGGGGAGTTTGCACTGGTTTGCCTTTGGCAACAGAGGAAGCGCCGGTTCCAGGGCAGCCTCTTACGCAGGCTTTGCCGCGTCCGCTCCAGGCCGACGGGGGGACGTCTGGAATCGGGCTTTGGCGAGGCAGGGTCTGCAGAGAGAGCGCACCTCCTCGGCTCCTGCCGTTCCAAGCTTCTCACCCGCATCTCGGAGCAGATGAGCCGAAGCATCTTTTGTGTTCCCGGCCCGGCGAGGGAAACTTGCCAAGGCCGAGCTGTGCCTTTCAACCAGGCCCCGACACAGTAGCTTTTCTGTATTGTTGGCGGGACATGGGGTGTGTGGGGTGGGGGGGCGGAAAAGCAAGGCGCTGCACCAGGAATGTGCTGTGTCGCCGTCCCTTGTGTCAACAAGATCACCTCCAAGGGGCTGGCTTGGAGGGAGAAAAAAACCCAGATCTTTGGAGGTAGATAAACCGGGAAGGGGGTGGGGTGGCCACAGCAACAACGGATACTTACTTAAAATATTTATTAGCTGCCTTTCTTCCTGCGAAGCTCAGGGAGGCTTGTAATGTTAACGAAATACGTTAAAAAGCCTTTGAAAACATCAAACCGAAATGCACCCAGCCGATCTTCCAGGCCCGATTCGCCAAGAGCGCCGGCATCACAGCAAAACAGCCGCCGAGGATCCGCTACAGATCACAAAGCGAGCTTATATTCCGAAGGGGGGGGGCAGGGAGAAGGCTTCTCCGGTGGGAATGGAAGGCCGGTCTCCGGTGACAAGGGTTTTGCCCAGAGTCAAGCAGCAGACGGGTTCTAGAGGAACCCGTCTCCACACACGGCACAACCCTCGCTTGCCTCTGACTGGGAACGCAACAGGGAGAATGCCTCCCACACTGACGCAAACGGGAGCACTAATACAGAGGCACGGCAGGGCGCAAGACAACTTTCTTCACCGACAGCCCCACCAGGTGCAAACGGATTCCCAACTGCAGGGCAAATCAGGGACTTACAGGCTCTCCCCGGAGGACGGGTCACCGACAAGCCAGACCCCTCTGAAATGGCCAAACCATGCATAACTTGCACCAATTGGCCATACTCTGGGTTGGAGCCCACGGATCTATTCCGCGACTCTTTCTCTCTGCATGGAGCCGAGCCCAGAAACCACCCTGAGGGACGTAGCTCGCCTTCCTCATTTCCTTTCTCTTCTCCTTTGTTGGCAAGGTCAGGAGGGGGTCTTCTTGCCCCCCCCCCCCAGCCCAGCAGCAGGCAGAGACTCCCACTGGCTGCAATGAGCCTGCACAAATCTATGGTGCGGCCTCATTTGGACTTCTGGTCACCATATCTTAAAAAGGACATAGCAGAGCTGGAAAAGGCACAGGGGAGGGCTACCAAGACGGTGAGGGGGTTGGAGCAACTTTCCTCCTAGGAGGAAAGGTTGATGATGAAGGAGAAGAAGAGAAAGAAGAGATTGGATCTATCCCCCGCCCTTCACTTGGAGTCTTAGAGAAGAAGAAGAAGAAGAGGAAGAAGAGATTGGATCTATCCCCCGACCTTCACTTGGAGTCTTAGAGAAGAAGAAGAAGAGGAAGAAGAGATTGGATCTATCCCCCGCCCTTCGCTTGGAGTCTTAGAGAAGAAGAAGAGGAAGAAGAGATTGGATCTATCCCCCGCCCTTCACTTGGAGTCTTAGAGAAGAAGAAGAAGAGGAAGAAGAGACTGGATCTATCCCCCACCCTTCACTTGGAGTCTTAGAGAAGAAGAAGAAGAGGAAGAAGAGATTGGATCTATCCCCCACCCTTCACTTGGAGTCTTAGAGAAGAAGAAGAAGAAGAGGAAGAAGAGATTGGATCTATCCCCCGCCCTTCACTTGGAGTCTTAGAGAAGAAGAAGAAGAAGAGGAAGAAGAGATTGGATCTATCCCCCGCCCTTCACTTGGAGTCTTAGAGAAGAAGAAGAAGAGGAAGAAGAGATTGGATCTATCCCCCACCCTTCGCTTGGAGTCTTAGAGAAGAAGAAGAAGAAGAGGAAGAAGAGATTGGATCTATCCCCCGCCCTTCACTTGGAGTCTTAGAGAAGAAGAAGAAGAGGAAGAAGAGATTGGATCTATCCCCCACCCTTCACTTGGAGTCTTAGAGAAGAAGAAGAAGAAGAGGAAGAAGAGATTGGATCTATCCCCCACCCTTCACTTGGAGTCTTAGAGAAGAAGAAGAAGAAGAGGAAGAAGAGATTGGATCTATCCCCCGCCCTTCACTTGGAGTCTTAGAGAAGAAGAAGAAGAGGAAGAAGAGATTGGATCTATCCCCCGACCTTCACTTGGATTCTTAGAGAAGAAGAAGAAGAAGAAGAGGAAGAAGAGATTGGATCTATCCCCCGCCATTCACTAGGAGTCTTAGAGAAGAAGAAGAAGAAGAGGAAGAAGAGATTGGATCTATCCCCCGACCTTCACTTGGAGTCTTAGAGAAGAAGAAGAGAAAGAAGAGATTGGATCTATCCCCCGCCCTTCGCTTGGAGTCTTAGAGAAGAAGAAGAGAAAGAAGAGATTGGATTTATCCCCCGCCCTTCTCTTGGAGTCTTAGAGAAGAAGAAGAGAAAGAAGAGATTGGATTTATCCCCCGCCCTTCACTTGGAGTCTTAGAGAAGAAGAAGAGAAAGAAGAGATTGGATCAATCCCCCGACCTTCACTTGGATTCTTAGAGAAGAAGAAGAAGAAGAAGAGGAAGAAGAGATTGGATCTATCCCCCGCCATTCACTAGGAGTCTTAGAGAAGAAGAAGAAGAAGAGGAAGAAGAGATTGGATCTATCCCCCGACCTTCAGTTGGAGTCTTAGAGAAGAAGAAGAGAAAGAAGAGATTGGATCTATCCCCCGCCCTTCGCTTGGAGTCTTAGAGAAGAAGAAGAGAAAGAAGAGATTGGATTTATCCCCCGCCCTTCTCTTGGAGTCTTAGAGAAGAAGAAGAGAAAGAAGAGATTGGATTTATCCCCCGCCCTTCTCTTGGAGTCTTAGAGAAGAAGAAGAGAAAGAAGAGATTGGATCTATCCCCCGACCTTCACTTGGATTCTTAGAGAAGAAGAAGAAGAAGAAGAGGAAGAAGAGATTGGATCTATCCCCCGCCATTCACTAGGAGTCTTAGAGAAGAAGAAGAAGAAGAGGAAGAAGAGATTGGATCTATCCCCCGACCTTCACTTGGAGTCTTAGAGAAGAAGAAGAGAAAGAAGAGATTGGATCTATCCCCCGCCCTTCGCTTGGAGTCTTAGAGAAGAAGAAGAGAAAGAAGAGATTGGATTTATCCCCCGCCCTTCTCTTGGAGTCTTAGAGAAGAAGAAGAGAAAGAAGAGATTGGATTTATCCCCCGCCCTTCACTTGGAGTCTTAGAGAAGAAGAAGAGAAAGAAGAGATTGGATCTATCCCCCGCCCTTCGCTTGGAGTCTTAGAGAAGAAGAAGAGGAAGAAGAGATTGGATCTATCCCCCGACTTTCACTTGGAGTGTTAGAGAAGAAGAAGATGAAGAAGAGATTGGATCTATCCCCCGCCCTTCACTTGGAGTCTTAGAGAAGAAGAAGAAGAAGAGAAAGAAGAGATTGGATCTATCCCCCGCCCTTCACTTGGAGTCTTAGAGAAGAAGAAGAAGAGGAAGAAGAGATTGGATCTATCCCCCGCCCTTCACTTGGAGTCTTAGAGAAGAAGAAGAGGAAGAGAAAGAAGAGATTGGATCTATCCCCCGCCCTTCACTTGGAGTCTTAGAGAAGAAGAAGAAGAGGAAGAAGAGATTGGATCTATCCCCCGCCCTTCACTTGGAGTCTTAGAGAAGAAGAAGAAGAAGAGGAAGAAGAGATTGGATCTATCCCCCACCCTTCACTTGGAGTCTTAGAGAAGAAGAAGAAGAAGAAGAGATTGGATCTATCCCCCGCCCTTCACTTGGAGTCTTAGAGAAGAAGAGGAAGAAGAGATTGGATCTATCCCCCGCCCTTCGCTTGGAGTCTTAGAGAAGAAGAAGAGGAAGAAGAGATTGGATTTATCCCCCGCCCTTCACTTGGAGTCTTAGAGAAGAAGAAGAAGAAGAGATTGGATCTATCCCCCGCCCTTCGCTTGGAGTCTTAGAGAAGAAGAAGAAGAGGAAGAAGAGATTGGATCTATCCCCCGCCCTTCACTTGGAGTCTTAGAAAAGAAGAAGAAGAGGAAAAAGAGATTGGATTTATCCCCCGCCCTTCACTTGGAGTCTTAGAGAAGAAGAAGAAGAAGAAGAAGAAGAAGAGGAAAAAGAGATTGGATTTATCCCCCGCCCTTCACTTGGAGTCTTAGAGAAGAAGAAGAGGAAGAAGAGATTGGATCTATCCCCCGCCCTTCACTACCCAAAGGTGTCTCAGAGTGGTTTACAAACTCCTTCTCTTTCCCCTCTCCACAAGAGACATCCTGTGACTGTGAGGCAGAAGAAGAAGAAGAAGGAGATTGGATTTATACCCCACCCTTCACTACCCAAAGGTGTCTCAGAGTGGTTTACAAACTCCTTTCCCTTCCCCTCCCCACAACAGACACCCTGTGAGGCAGAAGAAGAAGAGATTGGATTTATACCCTGCCCTTCACTACCCATTGGTGTCTCAGAGTGGTTTACAAACTCCTTTCCCTTCCCCTCCCCACAACAGACACCCTGTGAGGCAGAAGAAGAAGAGATTGGATTTATACCCTGCCCTTCACTACCCATTGGTGTCTCAGAGTGGTTTACAAACTCCTTTCCCTTCCCCTCCCCACAACAGACACCCTGTGAGGCAGAAGAAGAAGAGATTGGATTTATACCCTGCCCTTCACTACCCATTGGTGTCTCAGAGTGGTTTACAAACTCCTTTCCCTTCCCCTCCCCACAACAGACATCCTGTTGGTCAGACCAGAGGAGCACCAACAGAGTAAAGATTGAGAGACTGAATCCATGTGTAAGTAAAACATAAACGTTTACTGTAACACTAACACAAGGAAAAGGTTCAGGGGATGCAAAATAATGAAGAGCTAGGTACGACATCCTTACAGCTAAAGAGAATAAGACAGGAATGGCGTCTCCTTCTCCAGCACGGCAAAAGAGCAGGAAGGAGTACTCCAATATGCTAAATACCTGATACATTCATTTCCAATCAGAGAGCGAAGGTTTCTACAAAGTTCCCGGGGTTTTCTACTGAGTAAATAGATTGGATACAAACAAACATGTGACTTCCTGTTCACCAGTACTAACAACATTAACCCTGTAAATACTGAGGTGTTTTAACTTGTAATGTCCAACACTTCCCTTCCCCACACAACAGACACCCTGTGAGGGAGGCGGGGCTGAGAGAGCTCTTTCCAGAACTGTCCTTGAGAGAACAGCTGTGCCAGAACCATGGCTTGCCCAAGGTCATCCAGCAGGTGCGAGTGGAGGAGGAGTGGGGAACCAAGCCCGGTTCTCCCAGATTAGAGTCTGAGCACTTAACCAACTACACCAAACCACTACACCAAAAGTCTGGGACTTTTCAGTTTAGAAAAGAGACAACTAAGTGGAGACAAGATAGAGGTTTATAAAGTTATGCAGGGGGTTGACAAAGAGAACTTTTTCTCCCTCTCCCAAAATACTAGAACTCAAGGGCATCCAGTGAAGCTGGTGGGCAGTAGGTTCAGGACGGACAAAAGGAAACACTACTTTACATAGCAAGTGATTAAAATGTGGAATTCGCTGCCAGAGAATGCAGTGGTGGCCACAGGCAAAGGGGATTCAGAGGCAGTCAATCTCTGAATAGCAGTGCCAGGAGGAAACATCAGGGAAGGCCTTGGCCTCTCTGCCCTGTTGTTGGCCCTCCAGAGGAACTGGCTGGCCCCTGTGCGAGACGGGAGGCTGGACTGGATGGACCCTCACTGGTCTGACCAACAGGGCTCTTCTGAGGTTCTTCTCAGGGGAAGGCCTCGGCCTCTCTGCCCTGTTGTTGGCCCTCCAGAGGAACTGGCTGGCCCCTGTGCGAGACGGGAGGCTGGACTGGATGGACCCTCACTGGTCTGACCCAGCAGGGCTCTTCTGAGGTTCTCCTCAGGGGAAGGCCTCGGCCTCTCTGCCCTGTTGCTGGCCCTCCAGAGGAACTGGTTGGCCCCTGTGTGAGACAGGAGGCTGGACTGGATGGACCCTTGCTGGTCTGACCCAGCAGGGCTCTTCTGGTGTTCTTCTCAGGGGAAGGCCTCAGCCTCTCTGCCCCGTTGCTGGCCCTGCAGAGGAACTGGTTGGCCACTGTGTAAGACGGGAGGCTGGATTATAGGGACCCTCCCTGGTCTGACCCAGCAGGGCTCTTCTGGTGCTCTTATCAGGGGAAAGCCTCGGCCTCTCTGCCCTGTTGCTGGCCCTCCAGGGGAACTGGCTGGCCCCTGTGTGAGATGGGATGCTGGACTAGATGGACCCTCCCTGGTCTGACCCAGCAGGGTTCTTCTTATCAGAGGAAGGCCTCAGCTTCTCTGCTCTGTTGCTGGACCTCAAGAGGAACTGGCTGGCCACTGTGTGAGAAGGAGGCTGGACTAGAGGGACCTTCACAGGTCCGATCCACCAGGGCTCTTCTGAGGTTCCTCTCAGGGGAAGGCCTCGGCCTCTCTGCCCCATTTGTTTGGCCCTCCAGAGGAACTGGTTGGCCGCTGTGTGAGACAGGATGGTGGACTAGATGGACCCTCACTGGTCTGATCCTGCAGGGTGCTTCTTACGTTCTTGGAACCACCTGCTGATGGCGGCAGACAGTCCTCAGTCACGAAGCCCGCCCAGTGTTACTCAAGGTGTAGTACTAAAGTTTTTATTCAGGGTGGTCTAGGATTAGGTCAGGACAAGCAAGGGACCAGTAAGGACTTGCGGGAGGAGGCATCTCATTTCCACCTCTCCTCCATCTCCTCTGTCCCTTTACCTGGAAGCCCTGCTAACCTCCCCCCCCCCGGCTTTTCCTGCTTCCTTCTCTCCTTCCCTTCCACCGTGATCCTATCTTTCCTGCCAGGCCAAATCCACTTGCATAGTAGGGGACTCCCTGCATCCCTCCCACACACACACCCCATTTCCCCTTTCCCTCCCCCTGGGTACACCTATATCCTCCCCCTTCCCATGCTTCCTTCTTACTCGCCAGCTTTTTTCCACGACGCCTCATCTTCAGCTCTATTTTATTGCTTACTTCACTTACACCACACCCTTCTCCACAACGGGGACCCAAAGCGGCTTACATAATTCTCCTCGCCTCCAGTTTATCCTCAAAACAAAACGGTGAGGTAGGCTAGGAAGAAAATGTGTACCTGGCCCTGAGTCATGCAGCGAGTCTTGCCGTCAAGAGCCGTAACCGGTTCTTGGAGCAAACCAATCTCCCCGTAGGGGAGCAGGAGGCAGAAGCTACAGTTCACTGCAAGCGCGGAAGACAGCTGGCGTGGCGTCGTGAACGGAGGTGTCAAACTCATTCGTTACGAGGGCCGGATCTGGCACAAATGCCACTTTGCCGGGCCAGGCCCTGTGTGCCATAAAACACAATTGCCAGGTAACGGGGATATAAATCGTGTGAAGGACAGCAGCTGGGAAGCTCCGAGTTGGGGTGTCCTCACTGCAAGGCCTCATGGGCCAGGAGGGGGTGCAAAGGAACACCCCCATATGGGCGGACTGGGGAGAGCCGGTGGTGCAGCCCTGGGCAGACGCTCCCACGCTGCTCGACTGCTGCAGACAAGGCTGTTCCGCCACACTGAAGCCGCAATCGGAGTAGCTCTGCCCCCCCACCCCGAGCAGTCTCTTGCTCCCTCCCTTGCACTAGTTGCTTGTGGGGCCCCCGGATGGGCTGTTTCCGGCCCCCAGAGCTTACATTTGACACCCCTGGATTAGTAGAAAAGAGCAAGAGTCCAGTTAGCACCCGAAAGACTAACAAAACTATGTGGCAGGGTAAGAGCTTTCGTGAGTCACTGCAGTCACTTCTTCAGATCTAACCTCATTTGGAATACTGTGCACAGTTCTGGTCGCCACACCTCAAAAAGGATATTTTAGCACTGGAAAAAGTGCAGAGAAGGGCAACTAGAATGATAAAAGGGTTGGAACACCTTCCCTATGAAGAAAGGTTAAAACGCTTGGGGCTCTTTCGCTTGGAGAAACGGCGGCTGAGGGGTGACATGATCGAGGTTTATAAGATTATGTGTGGGATTGAGCAGGTGGAGAAAAGTACTTTTCTCCCTTTCTCACAAGACAAGAACTCGTGGGCACTCCATGAAATTGCTGAGCAGTCAGGTTAGAACAGATAAAAGGAAATACTTCTTCACCCAAAGAGTGATGAACACGTGGAATTCACTGCCACAGGAGGTGGTGGCAGCTACAAGCATGGACAGTTTCAAGAGGGAATTAGGTAAACATATGGAGCAGAAGTCCATCAGTGGCTATAAGCCACAAGGTATAGACAGGAACTCTCTATCTAGGGCAGGTGATGTCCTCTACTCTTGGTGCTGAGGGGGGGCAGCAGTGGGAGGGCTTCTAGTTCACTGCAAGCGCGGAAGGCAGCCAGCATGGTGTAGTGAATGGCCCCTGGTATTTTTGGCCACTGTGTGACAGAATGTTGGACTAGATGGGCCATTGGCCTGATTCAACATTGGCTTCTCTTATGTTCTTATGAACCCTGAATTAGAGTTTCAGCCTAGGAAGGAGGAGGAGGAGAAGAAGATTGGATTTATACCCTGCGCTTCACTTGGGAGTCTCAGAGCGATTTATAAACTCCTTTCTCTTCCCCTCCCCACAACAGACACCCTGTGAGGTAGGTGGGGCTGAGAGAGCTCTGACAGAAACTGCTCTTTTTCAAGGACAGCTCTTGTCAGAACTACGGCTTGCCCAAGGTCATCCAGCAGCTGCAAGTGGAGGAATGGGGAATCAGCCCCGGTTCTCCCAGATTAGAATCCACACACTTAACCACTACAACAAACTAGCTCAGCTTAGAGGGAACACTGGGTGCCTGGTATCCAGAACATTCCCTGAAAGGAATCCTCGGACACAGGGAGGATTGGGAACCGGAGTCCCAAATCCAATTCCTCACCACCTTCATAAAAAAAAAACACTGTTCCTCAATACTAATTTGTTTACCATATTTACACCCCCTCTTTCCTCAAGACTCAGAGCGGCCAAGAAAGCACCGGCGGGTTGCAAGGACCGCGCCTCAGAGGCCTTTAATTAGGCAAAAACATCGCCAAAGGTGGAGAAACGCAGCCGAACCCGCCTCCGGCTACCGAATGCCCTCTGAAGCAAAGTCATCGTGCGTGCCTTCCTGAACGCAGCGAGCGTGAAGGCATCTTCCGTATCCGCTCCAGGAAGTCGTTCCACAGGACAGGACCCACCACAAAAAAGCCCCCGATGGACGCCATATGGAGGAGGCGGTCTGAAGGGCATGGATGCATATGGGCAGGAAGGAGTATCCTATGAACTGTAACGCTGAGGCTGACCATCCAAATCACAGCTATACTCTGCTTGGGGGTGGGGTGGGGAGCTGTGGATTTCCTGCACCGTGCCGGGGGTGGGACTAGATGACCTTCAACGTCCCTCCCAGCCCCACGTTTCTATGACTCCTCCCTCCTATATTTCTCTCTGTGATACTGAGGTCTAGGAAGCCTTCCTTTAAAAATGAAGTAGAAATGAGGGCTTAAAAACAAAAAGGTTGTAACAGTTTATACCCCATCTTTCCTCAAAGACTCAAGAGCCACTTTGGTGTCGTGGTGAAGTGCGCGGACTCTAATCTGGGAGAACTGGGTTTGATTCCCCACTCCTCCACTTGCACCCGCTGGATGACCTCGGGCAAGCCATGGTTCTGGCACAGCTGTTCTTGAAAAGAGCAGTTTCTGTCAGAGCTCTCTCAGCCCCACCTCCCTCACGGGCAATGTTCCTTCTAAGCTGTGGAGTCTTGTGAGCAAAAATTCTACTTTGTGAGCTACTGGCATTAAAATGGTGAGCGAGTGATTTGGCTGTTGCATAAATCAGTTTGCTCTGGAGCCCTCCTTCCTGAGCTAAGATGAAAATGTGTGAGCCAGAGGCTAAAAAACTGTGAGCTAGCTCACACTAACTCAGCTTAGAGGGAACATTGCTTCACAGGGTGCCTGTTGTGGGGAGGGGAAGGGAAAGGAGTCTGTAAGCTGCTCTGAGACTCCTTCGGGTAGTGAAGGGCGGGGTATAAATCCAATCTCCTCCTCCTCCTCCTCTTCCGTGATAATGAGGTCTAGGAAGCTTTCCTTCTAAAATGAAGTAGAAATGAGGGCTTAAGAACAAAAGGTTCTAACCGTTGAATGTGCTCAAGTTAAAACAGAGGCCCTCCGGGATCAGGGCCAAAAATGTCCAGCAGACCTTCTGGTGGTGGACTGAACAGGAACAGCAAGCCGGAGGGTAGACAGGAAAGGCCCCACAATGTTGCCTTATGTCCCCGAGGATCGAAAGGAAGAGAGGGCCGCTCGCCCACCAGAAATACTTTCCTCCAAAACGGGCATGACTCCTCGCTCGAAAGCCACAGTGTGACCTGGGGCTGTCAGGAATGCTCAGAAGCTCCACGCCTCTTCAGCTGTGATGCAAACCCCAAAGTATGCAAGGCGACCAAACAGATCCAACGAGCAGAGAGGCATGAGGTGGGATGTTCCTTTGACAGCTCCTCGGGCATTTTGAGGGGGAGGGACAAGGGGAACAGCCCCTGCAGGGAAGTTGTCAAACAATAACACCCCCCCCCCCATCAATCACTGCCTGGCTTTAACAAGCTATGCTTTAGATTTATGGACTTCTACCCACTGCAAAGCCTCAACCGAAAAGTGACCGGAGGACCTTGGAGGAAGACCTGACCTCAGAGGAGTAGAAACAGCCCTTGGAGCGGACGGGGCTTTGTAGCATTCAAGGTCTGCGGGGATCCTTACGGCTGCTGACCGGTGTTCCCCCTAAGCTGAGTGAGTGTGAGCCAGCTCACAGTTTTTTTAGCCTCCGGCTCACAGACTTTTGTCCGGGCTCAGGAAGAAGGGGCTCCAGAGCCAACGAATTTCTGCAGCAGCCAAATCGCTCACTCACAACTTTAATGCCAGAAGCTCACAAATTGGAAGTTTTGCTCACAAGACTCCGCAGCTTAGAGGGAGCGGCTGACTGACACCTCTCCCCCTCTGGCCCAAGGAGCAAGAGGCTATTCTGTGGGAGCCAACCCACCGCCTGGATGCCATCCTCACAGCAGCCCCATGATTATGGGGCAATTACCCCAGGCAGATGCATCTGGCCCCCTCACTTTTAAACTTCCGGAGGCAGCTAGAGACAGCTTTTATTTACGACGGCATTTGATTGGATCCTCTGCTTCCCAGCAGATTTAAACTCTTGATTTTACCTAGTGGCTTGTATGCAGCTTTAGGGGCTGTGGTGGCTCAGTGGTTAGGATGCTGATCTGCAGACCGGAAGGTCGGTAGTTCGACAGTTCGAGACCCAAGTGCCACGTGACGGAGTGAGCTCCCGTCTCCGGCCCCAGCTCCTGCCAACCTAGCAGTTTGAAAGCAAGAAATTGCAAGTAGATAAACAGGGACCGCTGTGGTGGGAAGGTAACAGTGTTCCGTGTGCCTTGCCGCCCACATGACCACGGAAATGTCTTTGGACAGTGCTGGCTCTTTGGCTCAGAAACAGAGATGAGCACCGCACCCCTAGAGTCAGATCTGACTGGCTTGCGAGCAAGGGAAACCTTTACCTTTACCCTGTATGCATCTTATTATTTACACTGTAAACCAGCTTGAGTTCCTAGGTAGAAAAGCGAGTAATAAATGTTTTAAATAAATAAGCATAGCTTATGCAGCATGCTAGGCTGATGCCACTGGGCCACGTGTGTCTCTTTCCATACTCATGTTTTAGAAGCTGCGCCGGGCCATGCAACACAGCCAAGCAGCCGGTGGCAAACCCCTTCTAGGCTCACTCCAGAAAAGAGGCAGAAGAAGCCACTCTTGTGGAGTCTCCTCTCCCATGGCGCACACTTCCAAATAACCCCCAGGGAGGTGCCCAGCACACCGTCTCCACAAAGGCGGCCACGCCAGAGCTTAACGTCAACCACAGCAGCACCTGCACCTCTTCTGCAGACCAAGGCAACATCCCGGGCAGAAACAGGCTCCTTTCCGCAAACCTCTGAGGCAGGCCTGTAGCCTGCGTGGGGCCCTGGGGGCCCGGCCCCCGCGGGTTTTGCGGGCCCCCTCCCCCAATCCTCTGCTCCCCCCTCCCCCCCGCTCCACCCGTGGAGGCCGGGGCTCTGCACGCTCTCTCCCTCACCCCCCCCGCGCTTCGAAGGGGCTCGGAGGGGAAAGGGCGCATGGCCGGTGGCGGCAGCCTCCGCTTGGCCATCTGTGCCGCTGCTTTAGCCCAGCCTGCCGGGAGGCGGGCTGGCCCCCTGGGGCCATGCTCGCTTGGCAGAGGGCGTTCCGCTTGCGGCAAGAGCGGAGGTGGGAGGAGTCTCTGGAGCTGCGCGGCTCCGCCAGGGAGGAGCCGGGGCTCCAGCCGCCGCCGCTTCTGCCATGTGGCGGGAGGGGGGGGGAGTCCCTTGATCGAGGGCTCGGAATGGCCGGGACTCTGGAGCGGTGGCAGCCAAGAGGCGGAGATCGGGCGGCTCATAAGGTGCCAGCCGGGTGCCGACCGGGGTCTGCGCTCATGAGACTCGATGCCATGGACGGGCTGGCCACCACCGGCTTGCTGGCGCTTCTCCTCCAGCTGCGCTGCTTTTGATTTCTCGTTTCCGCCGGTGCCGGTGAGTGACTCGGGGTCTTTCACCAGTTCCCGGGGGTGGGGGGCGGGAAGTGGCTTCCAAGGGGGAGATGAGAGAGCCAGGATCCAGCCCGCTGCGGCGGGACCTTCGGGGGGGGGGGCTGACTGTGCCCCCCTCAGCTCACCGGGAAGGGGGGGCTCTGCATTTCCTCCTCCCATACGTGCGCCGCTCTCGGGGGGCAGAGATTTATTCCTGCAATCTGAACAGCATGCTTGGAGCTAGGCGAGGCGTGCGTTCGGGTCCTGTTGTCCACTCCGTGCTTCAACGCGTTCAGACGTACATGCAAAGAGGGCGAAAGGGGCTGATAAGCGTTTTGGGGGATGTCATGGGTGACCCAGCGTGGGGATACCCAGAAGCCATCTAGTCCACCCCACTCTGTCCACCGGGCTGAGAAGCGGCTGGAGAAGCCCCAGCACTTGGGTGTGCCAGTGAGTCGCTGCGAGGGCAGGGCGCGGGGCTGGGAAGTTGCGGGAGAGCCCCGGAGCTGGCTTGCGGCAAAGGGAACTCCAAGGAGCCCGGACTCCTGCGGGGTTGCAGCAGCTCCCGTCTGCTCGGGACGACCAATCCGGAGGGAGGCGCTGCAAATTGCACCGGGAGTGGGGGTAGCGTTTACGGGGGGGGGGTGCCTCTGGAGCGTGCTTACTCGGGAGGAAGCCTTGCTACAGGTTGCCGATCGTGTCGCGTCTAGTTTGTGACCAGTGTTTCCCCTAAGCTCAGTTAGTGTGAGCTAGCTCGGTTTTTAGCCTCCGGCTCACACATTTTTGCCTTAGCTCAGGAAGGATATGGCTCCAGGGCAAACTAATTGATGCAGCAGCCAAAATCGCTCTCTCACGACTTTAATGGCAGTAGCTCACAAAGTAGAAGTTTTGCTCACAAAATTCCACAGCTTAGGGGGAACATTGGTGGTGGGCCCCCTGAGCAAAATGTTGTTAGCTACGGGCCTGCTCTGAGGTCCTTTAGCCCCACTGCCCTCCCTCGTGGGGAAACGAGGTCACGTCAAGGTCTTTGCAGGGGCCAGGTACCTTCAGCCTCTCCGAGGGACGGCGCTTCGCGGTCGTGTCTCGAAACCAGAAAACGGAAGCAGCCGTCACACAGCGTGGCACAAGCATGCGTAAGCCGTCTCCATAGGCCACCGCACGTTCCCTGCATCAGAGGATCAGAACACGCATTCTTTTATCGGAGTCCTTTCCTGACTTTTACTCTGCGGCTGAGAGGGGGAGCGGCACACGTGTGGGTCTCCCTCCTCCCACAAACCCCTTCTCCTTGCCCGACCGGCTTTCTCTTTGCAAGAGACATCCCCACTGATACACACACACACACACAGATTCCCAAATGACAAGTGGTATTAATCTACCCTGATCCAGTGTTCCCTCTAAGCTGAGTTGGTGCGAGCTAGCTCACAGTTTCTTAGCCTCCAGCTCACACGTTTGTCTTAGCTCAGGAAGGGATGGCTCCAGAGCAGACTGATTTATGCAGTAGCCAAAATCACTCGCTCCCAACTGTAATGTCAGCAGCTCACAAAGTAGAATTTTTGCTCACAAGACTCCGCAGCTTCCAGGGAACGTTGCTCCAGAGCAAGCTATTTGATGCAGTAGCCAAATCGCTCACTCATCACTTAAGAACATAAGAACATAAGAGAAGCCAATGTTGAATCAGGCCAATGGCCCATCTAGTCCAACGCTCTGTCACACAGCGGCCAAAATATACCAGGTGCCATCAGGAGGTCCAGCAGTGGGGCCAGGGCACCAGAAGCCCTCCCACTGCTGCCCCCTCCAGCACCAAGGATAGAGTGCATCACCTGCCCCAGACTGAGAGTTCCCATCTATACCCTGTGGCTAATAGCCACTGATGGACTTCTGCTCCATAGGTTTATCTAATTCCCTCTTGAAACTCTCCATGCTTGTAGCTGCCACCACCTCCTGTGCCAGTGAATTCCACGTGTTAATCACTCTTTGGGTGAAGAAGTATTTCCTTTTATCTGTTCTAACCCGACTGCTCAGCAATTTCATGGAGTGCCCACGAGTTCTCGTATTGTGAGAAAGGGAGAAAAGTACTTCTTTCTCAACTTGCTCAATCCCATTCATAATCTTATAAACCTCGATCCTGTCACCCCTCAGCCGCCGTTTCTCCAAGCTGAAGAGCCCCAAGCGTTTTAACCTTTCTTCATAGGGAAGGTGTTCCAACCCTTTTTATCATTCTAGTGGCCCTTCTCTGCACTTTTTCTTTAACGCCAGCAGCTCGCAAAGTGGAATTCTTGCTCACAAGGCTCCATAGCTTAGAGGGAGCATTGCACCGCTCCCCCTCCTACACAAGCCTGGCCTCAAAGGAAGGGGTTTGGAGTCCGGCCCTCAACTGCACCAAGCAACAGGCCGGAACACTCAGGGGAAGGCCAGCACCACACCAAGCACCCATGAAGCTGCTTCCTACTGGGTCAGGCCCTCGGGGTCCATCAAGGTCAGCACTGCCTACTCAGACTGGCAACAGCTCTCTAGGGTCTCAGGCAAAGATCTCTCCCCACTGCCTGGCCTTTTCAGCTGGACAGGCGACCTGGGACTGAAGCTAGGAGCTCCCGCGTGCCGAGTCGGGCGAGGCTCTCCCATACAGCCCCGGGCCCACTTTGAGTGCAACAGCTCCTTGGGACCCAACCCGGTGTTTCCGTAACTCAGGCGTGGGATTTTGTGACTGCCCGGGCCCTCTGGGGAAAAACAAAGACCGCTCAAAGCACAGGAAGAACTACATGCTGAAGACAGGCAAGGGTTTGTCCACGGGAGGAGTCCGGGCAAGGGGGTTTGGTTTCGGGCTGTGGATTTTTTATTTTAGTTTTTTTTTTTTTAATTTACTTTATAGTCTGTCCTTCTCCCTGAGACTCAAGGTGGGTCACATAGTTAAATTCCAGGCAATCAACAGACACACCACATCAGATAAGCCAGGTAACAGGACCAGGGCCATGGCAATCTGAGATAAAACACAGAGTTGTAGAAAGGATATGTTAAATGATGCTGGAAATGGTTTTGCCCAGGCATAAACATGGAGCAACCAAAGTAGGGTAATACAGACACCCACAGTCTATTCTATGAGTTGGGCTGCCATGTTAAGTCTGCCTGTAGCAGCAGAAAAGAGTCCGGGAGCATCTTAAAAGACTAACAAAATTTGTGGCAGAATCTGTAACAAATCCTGCTAGCCTTTAAGGTCCTACTGGATCCTTGCTCTTTTGTACTAGTATATACTACACACACACTGGTACAGTTCACGGTTCTATTCCCAGTCTGGTGTAGTGGTTAAGTGCGCGGACTTGATTCCCCCATTCTTCCACATGCAGCTGCTGCCGTGACCTTGGGTCAGTCACAAGTTCTCTCAGAGCTGTTCTCTCAGGAGCAGTTCTAGAGAGAGCTCTCTCAGCCCCACCTACCTGAGAGCCAGTTTGCTGTAGTGGTTAAGTGCGCGGACTCTAATCTGGGAGAACCGGGTTTGATTCCCCACTCATCCTCTTGCACCTGGCTGGATGACCTTGGGCAAGCCATAGTTCTGATAAGAGCTGTTCTTGAAAGAGAGCAGTTTCTGTCAAGAGCTCTCTCAGCCTCACCTACCTCACAGGGTGTCTGTTGTGGGGAGGGGAAGGGAAAGGGATTCTAAGCCGCTGTCCTTTGGGTAGTGAAAGGCAGGGTATCAATCCCATCTCTTCTTTTCCTTCTACAAAAGCATCTTTCCACAACTTTCTAATTATAATACAACCCTGCTACCTTTTTCTTTTAAAACCCTCGTAAACAATTCTGTTTCACATAGTCTGCAGAAAGCCAAAAAGTGGGAGAAACTTCCTGACTCCCTCGGGCAGGGTATTCCACTAGGTGGGGGCCACGGCAGAAAAGGCACATGCATCAGAAGAAGAAGAGATGGGATTTATACCCCACCCTTCCCTCGGAGTCTCAGAGCGGCTTACAAACTCCTTTCCCCTCCCCTCCCCACAGCAGACACCCGGGGAGGCAGGTGGGGCTGAGAGAGCTCTTTCCAGAACTGCTCTTTCAAGAACAGCTCCGACAGAACTATGGCTTGCCCAAGGTCTTCTAGCAGCTTCATGTGGAGGAGTGGGGAATCAAACCCAGGGCAGTTATTGGCCTCACCCCCCCTTGCAGGGCGTCTCCTGAAGGCTTTGCTCAGATAAGAAGAACTATAATGACACAGCAGGAGAGGCAGCCCTGTAGATACAAGGGTCCAAGCTCGTGAAGGGCTTTCTTTTTATTCCTTTACATATTTATCTTTGCACGAGAGAGCCGGCACATTGAAGCAAGCTGGGTAACTGATGGGCAGCCAGTGGAATGACGGAGGAATGGGCACAATATGCTTGCTCTGTCTAGGTCCCCATAATTACTGTGCTGAGATATTCTGTACCAACTGGAGTCTCTGAGCTAACTTGCAGGGACGGGGGGCAACCCATGTAAGGTGCATTACAACCGTCTACCCTCGATTTTGCTGTGGCCGGATTGGCTGGGTCAAGGTAAGGGGTCCGTCTCCCAAAAGATTTTTTTTTTTTTGCGGCTGCATTAACTTGCTTCTCTGGCAATAACGTTGGATCCTGAGCCCTTGATCAAGTCAGTGAGGGCAGCGGAACCCCATCAACAGAGGAGAGCCCAGGGTCCTTCGAGGTCTCCACCTTCCGGAGCAGCATTTCCTCAGCCTTGTCAATCCCAAGACAATTAGCGGCAGGGAGCCGGGAGCGAGTCAGGATCCCTGCTGCGTCACCAGGAGACTACAAATAATTTCTCCTAAGGATTTTACATAAGAACACGAGAGAAGCGTTCTTTCTCAGAAGACAAGGACTCGTGGGCACTCCACGAAATTGCTGAGCGGTCGGGTTAGAACGGATAAAAGGAAGCACTTCTTCACCCAAACAGTGATTCACACATGGAATTCACTGCCACAGGAGGTGGTGGCAGCTACAAGCATGGACGGTTCCAAGAGGGAATTGGATAAACATAAGGCGCAGAAGTCCATCAGTAGCCATTAGCCACAAGGTACAGATAGGGACTCTTGGTCTAGGGCAAGGGATGCTCTGTATTCTTGGTGCTTGGGGGGGGCAACAGTGGGAGGGCTTCTAGTGTCCTGGCCCCACTGCTGGACCTTCTGAGGGCATCTGGTATTTTTGGCCACTGTGTGACACAGAGTGTTGGACTGGAGGGGCCCCTGGCCTGATCCAACAATGGCTTCTCTCTTATGTTCTTATGAAGTCATGTTGGATCAGGCCAATGAGCCCATCCAGTCCAACACTCCGTGTCACACAGGGGCCAGCAGGTTCACCAGTGGAAACAGAACTCCAGAAGCCCTCCCACTATTGCCCCACAGGCACCAAGAATACAGAGCATCACTTGCCCCAGACTGAGAGTTCCTATCTATACCTTGTGGCTAATAGCCACTGATGGACCTCTGCTCCATTTGTTTATCCAATTCGCTCTTGAAGCCATCCATGCTTGCAGCTGCCACCACCTCCTGTGGCAGTGAATTCCATGTGTTAATCACTCTTTGGGTGAAGAAGGACTTCCTTTTATCCGTTCTAACCCGACTGCTCAGCAGTTTCATGGAGTGCCCACAAGTCCTTGTATTGTGAGAAAGGGAGACAAGTACCTCTTTCTCGACCTGCTCTGTCCCATGCATAGTGCGCATCCCTTGATACCTCTGTAGAACAAGAAAGAGGCATGGCCTTTGTCTACATTCTGATGGAGATCATCAGTTCAAGCCACCAGTGCTGGCTCGGTCCCAAAGCCAGACCTGAATCCCGACTGAAAAGAGTCCAAAGCAGACGAGTTATCCACTATTAAGGAACGCAGCGGGCACGGACATGCGGGCCCTCTGAGAAAGGCGGTTTAAAAGTATTCCTAGAATCACAGAATCACAGAGTTGGAAGGGAACTCCGGGGTCATCTGGTCCGACCCCCTGCACAATGCAGGAAATTCACAAATATCTCCTCCACACACACACCCAGTAACCCCTGCTCCATGCCCAGAAGGTGACGAAAAACCTCCAGGGTCCCCAGCCAAACTGACCTGGGGAAAAATTGCTTCCTGACCCCAAACTGGCGATCAGCATTTCCCTGGGTGTGCGTGCAAGAAACGGCTGCTTTATAACAAAATAGCTACAGGCACCACATCAAAAAGAGGACTTCCTCCTCCAGTCAATTAATTAATTAACCCAACCAACCACCCGGTTCAAGCCACGTGAACAAGAGAGTCAAGCTGTGGGCATCTGCACGTATAAGCTTTTATAAAGCCGCTTCCGACTGAGTCAGCTCAATACAGTCGCTGACTGGCAGCTGCCGTCCAGGGACTCGCACAGAGACAAGGTCTCTCCCGACACCTGCTCCGGAGAGCCTTTAAGGCAGAGGCCAGGTATGGAATCCTTGTCTGTCCAAAGCTGAAGCAGCGCTCCTGGGAAGTTTTGCCCTCGGCCAGCGTTCCCTCTAAGCTGAGTGAGTGTGAGCTAGCTTACAGTTCTTTAGCCTCTGTCGCACACATTTTTGTCTCCGCTCTGGGAGGATGGCTCCGGAGCAAACTACTTTATGCAGCAGCCAAATTGCTCGCTCACAACTTTGATGCTGGTAGCTCACAAAGCAGAATTCTTGCTCACAGGACTCTCCACAGCTTAGAGGGAGCACTTCTGAGGTGAGGCGGGGGAGATCCTCCTGCCCCCTTCCCGAGTTTGACTCAGGAGGGTATGTGGCAGCCCCACATTCAGTGTATGTGTGTCCCCCCCCCGCATCTCCAGTTATAGTAGTCGGGAAAGACCCCCAGAGAGCCAAACAAACGCTGTGTCCGTCAGATGGATTCGGTCTAAGATAGCCTTGTTTACACACAATCAGAGCACGTGAAGGGCCGGTAGAAACTATTGACAATCCTTACAGAAAAGGGAGCTCTTGTTTTTAAGAACAACCTCGCCAATCTTTACAGGAACTGCAAGTTTAGATTGGGCTGGCTCCCACGAGACTGTTTTTGAATTAGCCACGACAGCGAGAACGGGGACTCCTGTATACAGAGGTAGCCCCACCTCTGGGAGAGAAACAGAAGAAGAAGAAGAAGAAGAGAGAAGAAGAGACTTGGATTTATTCCCTGCCCTTCACTATCCAAGGGAGTCTCAGAGCGGCTTGCAAACTCCTTTCCCTTCCCCTCCCCACAACAGACACCCTGTGGGGTAGAAGAAGAAGAGAAGAGATTGGATTTATTCCCCGCCCTTCACTACCCAAGGGAGTCTCAGAGCGGCTTACAAACTCCTTTCCCTTCCCCTCCCCACAAGAGACACACCCTGTGAGGCAGGTGAGGCTGAGAGAGCTCTGAGAGAAACGGCTCTTTCTTCAAGAACAGCTCCGGCAGAACTACGGCTTGCCCAAGGTCATCCGGCAGCTGCAAGTGGAGGGGTGAGGGAATCAAACCCTATTCCCTATTCCCCCATGAATATTGTTAGTCTCCCCTATTGTTAGTTCCCCCATGAATATTGTTAGTCTCCCCTATTCCCCCATGAATATTGTTAGTCCGTTGTCAAAACTGAGTAACTGTGAATCACTTTGAGCCCAGAAGTGTGCGGGGAAAGCGATCAATAAATCTAAAGTATTATTATTTTATTATTATTATTAAACCCGGTTCTCCCCGATTAGAGTCCGAGCACGTAACCAGCACACCAAACTGGCGGGGTTTTGAATCAGGCACATTCGTTTTGCAGAGGCGATGGCTCATCAGTAGAAAAATCAACTAACGCTTAACAGGTTTGCAGCCCGTGGACACCCCCTCCCCACCCGATACACTTCTAAGTGTATCTGGAGGGTGAGACCGGCACGAGGAATTCCAGTCATCCGTCCACCCCCCCAAGAAGCAACATACTCACGGCCTGTTATTCTGCTAAAATCTGAGTATTTCCACCGGACCCACCCATCACGTTGCAGGACTCCGGAACAGGGAGGGGGAGGTTTCTGCGCTGCTGCTTCTCCCCCCCACCCGAGCGGCGGGAGCTTATTCGGCACTTCGTCCTCGGCCAAGTGACACCCCCAGACATGAGTCTGCTGTTTCCGAGGCGGCTGAGCACGCATCCTGTTTTCCTGCGATGGTGCTGTTTCATTCCAAAGAGCTGGTGGAGGACTAAGGTCAGAGAGTTGGTTTCAGAGGACGGAGAAGGGCCCCGGGACGGGAAGGCCAGGCCCGACCGACTCCCGCAGACCCCTCACCATCTGGAGGGGGAGGCACAGGAACCTCATGGCTGGATCCCACCAGGGTGGAACCGTTTACGCCAGCCTCCCAGGAAGCTGGCAAGGAGGGCACGCAAGCCATAGCCCTCCCCCCCCCCGCTCCCACTCAGCCGCTGCTGTAGTCTTCTGCAGCCCGGTCTTTGCTGAAGATATATGGGATATCACGCCCTCAAGTTTCTGTCCGGATTGTTTCCTAATTTTTGTCACCCTGGTCCAACGGCACCGTTCCTGGATGCCTCCTGCTGTCTGACTGAAACGTTTTCTCTATCCTGCAGTCCCTCCTTCAGTCCCCACGACAAGAACAGGCTAAAAATGAACCGAACAAAGAACTAAATAAAGGCACAAGAACTTTCCAACGGAACCGCTTCTATCCAATGCTCCCTTCTAGGCTGTGGAGTCTTGTGAGCAAGAAGTCTACTTTGTGAGTTGCTGGCATTAAAGTTGTGAGCCAGCGATTCGGCTACCGCATACCTTAAGTTTGCTCTGGAGCCGTCCCTTCCTGAGCGAAGGCAAAAAGGTGTGAGCCGGAGGCTAAGAAACTGTGAGCTGGCTCACACTCACTCAGCTTAGAGGGAACACTGCTTCTCTCCCGCCTTCTCAAGAGCCCAAATTCTGCTCACCTGCGGAAGGTTTCTGGCAACTGGAGGAGAGTGCTTGTTCCAGAATGCCACCAGGGCGTCAAGTAGCCAGTGACTAACTTATTAGACGGAGGCTGGGGGTGGCACACTAATCACTTTTACAGACTTCCAATTAAAAGCCAATTTGGGGCACGTTCTGGCCTCTCCCCAGAGACTGAAGCAGGCCTTTACCTGGGATCCCACCTGCCGCCTTACCGGTTTGGTCTCGTGGTGAGGAACGCGGACTCTAACCTGGGAGAACCGGGTTTGATTCCCCCACTCCTCCATTTGCACCTGCTGGTGTGACCCTAGGTCAGTCACAAGTCTTTTCAGAGCTGTTCTCTCAAGGGCAGTTCCAGAGAGAGCTCTCTCGGCCCCCACCTACCTCACAGGCTGTCTGCTGCGGGGAGGGGAAGGGAAAGGAGTTTGTGAGCCGCTCCGAGACTCCTTTGGGTAGAGAAGGGCGGGGTAGAAACCCAATCTCTTCTCCTCTTCTTCTCATTCTTCCACCCGGCACCCTCTTTGGCTTCACTCTGGGACCCATCCATGTACCTTCCTCTCTCTGCTGTAGTTGTCCCATGAAACAGGAGCAGCAGTCTCTTGGGGGCGGGCGGGGGGCGGGGGTTAGAGAACCCCTCCGGGGCTCCCCCGCCAATATTTTCTGGGTGTGTCCTGTTAACACCTGGGACATCCCATCATCTCCCTTCCCCCAAATAAGAGCGAAAGACAGGGAGGAAGGCCGGAAGTGGGCCGCCTCTGTCCCGAATGCACCCAGCAGGAAAGGCCGAGAGACTCTCCCTAGACTCACGAACAAGAGCATTTCTTATGAATTAAGACGAAGAAAATCGCAAAGCCTGCTGCAATACAGTACGTACCCCAAGGCAGGGAGAAGAAGCATTTGTTTTTACAGAACCTATTTTAAAACAACTCTGGCGCTGCCGCAAGGAGGGACACATAAAAGCCGTTGTGCCACTGCAAAGGTATTCCAATAAGCCTGCTCTTAAAGAAGACAACACATCTCACAAACACACACACCCATCTCACGGAAGCAGCTCCTTTTACACACATGCATCACGGATAATCACATGCTCAGCCATTCATAAAAACAAAGCTCATTCACTAAAAATAGTCTCCGCTTGCTCCGAGAAAAGCCCAGCCGCTTGCAGAGTGTTTCTGGCAGGTTCGTGGGATTTTAAGAATGGGACCGGTCTGCTCGCTGAAGAGCAAAGCCCTGGAGCACCCTTCTCCCGAACGCCGATGCAGAAGATCTCCCTGGGAGCAAACCAGGCCATGCCACACAGTCCTGGCCCGCACGGTCGCAGAGGAGACCCGGACACGAACGAATCCATGCTCATTTCTGAAGACTGAAAACAAGGCGGGAAGGGACGGCCAGTCCCCTCTTTTGACAGGCTGGTGTTCTTCAACTAGGTTTCAAACCCCCGCCTACACGTCACTCTCTCTCAGCCTGGTCTTAATACAGCCAACCGTTTTAATTGCATGGTTATACTCGGTATTTCTGAGCTGTTGGTAGCAGCTATATTTGTTTGGCTAGCTGGCAGGGCACACATCTTAGAACACATGAAAACTTATCAGTATGCTGCCAGTCGAAATCTGTGAACAGGCTCTTGTGCAACAGCACAGAAGAAGTCCAAAGCTTAACCAAATAAAGCGACCATTCCAGCACCAGCCATCTTTCCCCCGTGGCATTTGGAAACCCCATCCTGAGCTGCTGAGTGGCACCCTCAGGGAAGCAGCACACAGCTCCAGACAAAAGATAAAACGCAGAGAGAAGAAGAAGAAGAAGAGGAGACTGGATTTATACCCCGCTCTTCACTACCCAAGGGAGTCTCAGAGCGGCTTACAAACTCCTTTCCCTTCCCCTCCCCACAAAAGACACCCTGTGAGGTAGAAGAAGAGAAGGGATTGGATTTATACCCCGCCCTTCACTACCCAAGGGAGTCTCAGAGCGGCTTACAAACTCCTTTCCCTTCCCCTCCCCACCACAGACACCCTGTGAGGCAGGTGGGGCTGAGAGAGCTCTGACAGAAACTGCTCTTTTTCAGGAACAGCTGTGCCAGAGCTTGTGACTGACTCAAGGTCCCACCAGCAGGTGCGAGTGGAGGAGTGGGGAATCAAACCCGGTTCTCCCAGATTAGAGTCCACGCACTTCACCACTGCACCAAACTACATGCGGCAATCCTTGGCACCGAAGACATCAACAAATCCGCCCCGAGGGCCAGAGAGAGTGCCCAGGGCCTGGAACGCAGGAAATACCTCCCGAAAAGCCACACTTTTCACCGAGCGGCTGAAGACCGGGACCACCTAGGGAAGGCCCGGCTGGCTGCCCCCGGCCTCCCACCCCCTTCCAAGAAGGCAGGCGGGCAGAGCTGAGCCCACCGTGCGGGCCTAAGGGAACAGGAAGGTGCAGACCCAAAAGGGAGGCAGCGGGGCCCCAAGGCACGGAAAGGCCGGCCACGCTGGCTACACCTCCCCACCCGTCTCCCCAGACAGAACCATAAACAAAGAGTGCAAAGGACTCAGGGGCTCAGCCAGGAGACGGGGAACTTCTCCAGCTTCCGCTGCAAGAGACCCGGTAGGACGGAGCATCATCCGCAGGGGCCAATGAGAAGAGGCCGATGGCCCAGGAAGGAAAGCGGGACGCCCGCGCACCCAGAAGCATCCTACACAGCCAGGTCGCCGCAACCTGGACACCCAAGAGGGAGACCGGGGTGGGGGCCGACAGGGGTGTCAAGAGCCTTCTCTTCCCAAAGAGGGAGCCGCCCAGAAGCCCACCCCCACACGAGCGGCTGAACCCGCCACCCTGCCGCCGGGGGAGCAAGGAGGTAAACCCAGCCTGCCAACCGGCACTCACCTGGCTGCCTGTGGCAAGCGTCTCTTGCCGGTGACCAGGCAGGGGCGGGAACGGGCTCTCCCCCAGCCCCGGGCCACTGCTTGGCAACTCATTACTCACCCAGGCGTGTCCACACGGGGCAGGCAGGTGAGCTAGCAAGTCAGTTGTTTTGGAGGACTAGTCATGCCTCAGACCTTATTTGGAAAGACGGTGCAGACTCATCTACATACGCACGAGCCCTTCTTCCCTTCCAGACCTCTACCGTGAGAACATCGGAGAGAAGCCAATGCTGGGTCAGGCCAGTGGCCCATCCAGTTCAACACTCCCTGTCTCACACACTGGCCAGAAATACCAGGGGCCATCAGGAGGTCCAGGACACTAGATGCCCTCCCACTGTTGACCCCCCAACCCCCAAGCACCAAGAAGACAGAGCATCCCTTGCCCCAGACAGAGAGTTCCTATCTATACCTTGTGGCTCATAGCCACTGATGGATCTCTGCTCCGTAAGTTTATCTAATTCCCTCTAATAACAACATAAGAGAGGCCACTGATGGACCTCTGCTCTTAACATAAGAGAAGCCAATCCTGTGTCAGGCCAGTGGCCCATCTAGTCCACACAGTGGCCAAAAATACCAGGTGCCATCAGGAGGTCCAGCAGTGGGGCCAGGACACCAGAATCCCTCCCACTGTTGACCCCCCCAAGCACCAAGAATACAGAGCATCACTTGCCCCAGCCTGAGAATTCCTATCTCTACCTGGTGGCTAATAGCCACTGATGGACCTCTGCTCTTAACATAAGAACATAAGAGAAGCCAATGTTGGATCAGGCCAATGGCCCATCCAGCCCAACACTCTGTGTCACACAGTGGCCAAAAATACCAGGTGCCCTCAGAAGGTCCAGCAGGGGGGCCAGGACACTAGAAGCCCTCCCACTGTTGACCCCCCCAAGCACCAAGAAGACAGAGCATCCCTTGCCCCAGACTGAGAGCTCCTATCTATACCTTATGGCTAATTGCCACTGATGAACCTCTGCTCTTAATATAAAGAGAAGCCAATGCTGGGTCAGGCCAGTGGCCCATCCAGTCCAACACCCTGTCTCACACAGTGGCAAAAATACCAGGGGCCATCAGGAGGCCCAGCAGTGGGGCCAGGACACTAGAAGCCCTCCCAATGTTGACCCCCACCCCCAAGCACCAAGAATACAGAGCATCCCTTGCCCCTGACCGAGAGTTCCTATCTATACCTTGTGGCTAATGGCCACCGATGGATCTCCTGCAGAGGAAGATCCCAAGACGCTCCGAACACTCACTGGAGAGAGGTTCTCCTTGGAAGAGCTCTTCTGCTGGGGGTTAAATGCTGCCTTCCTAAACAACAGGCGAGTACCCCTTGGACACTCACTTGCTCCCTTGGGAGACAGGAAGGGAGAGGGACTCCCCCCACTGCCGTTTGCCCGCAGCCCTGATTATTCAGAAGGGGTGCCACCTCTGGCCATAGAAGCGCCATTGAGTTCAACCTTGCAAGCAAGTCCTCAGAAGCTTCTAGCCTATTAGCCCAAGTGTACCCAGTGAGAAGCCTGTGATGAAGAAGAAGAAGAAGGAGAAGGAGAAGGAGAAGGAGAAGGAGAAGGAGAAGGAGAAGAAGGAGAAGGAGAAGGAGAAGGAGGAGGAGGAGGAGGAGGAGGAGGAGGAGGAGGAGGAGGAGGAGGAGGAGGAGGAGGAGGAGAAGGAGAAGGAGGAGAAGGAGGAGAAGGAGGAGAAGGAAAAGGAGGAGAAGGAGGAGAAGGAGGAGAAGGAGGAGAAGGAGGAGAAGGAGGAGAAGGAGGAGAAGGAGGAGAAGGAGGAGAAGGAGGAGAAGAAGGAGAAGGAGGAGAAGAAGGAGAAGAAGAAGATTGGATTTATACCTTGCCCTTCACTCAGAGTCTCAGAGAGGCCAAACAAGAGAGAGCTGGTTTGGTGTAGTGGGGTTAAGTGCATGGACTCTCATCGGGGAGAACCGGGTTAGATTCCCCACTCCTCCACTCGCAGCTGCTGGATGACCTTGGGCAAGCCACAGTTCTGGAAAGAGCTCTCTCAGCCCCACCTACCTCACAATGGTGTCTGTTGTGGGGAGGGGAAGGGAAAGGAGTTTGTAAGCGGCTCTGAGAACTCCGAGCGGAGGGCAGGGTAGAAATCCAATCTCTTCTTCTCTCTCTTTTACAAAGCTTCCTTCTGTGGCCACCCAGAGGCCGCCCGAGATAAGAGGGCAAGTGAAGGTGTCCTAGCCGTCATGGCCAACATCCACTGGCAGACGTTATAAGGAAGTTCCCATCAGCTCTTTGGACACTTCAAATCAATTCCCAGCCCTGCTACATATACTGTTTCCAGTTGCGTATGCAGCCGACCAAGGCTCAGCTCAGGCTGAGAACAAACATTTTATTCGCGTGGTACAGGATGAGGATTCCACAAGGGCTGAGATCCCTACGCAGGCCCGTCCAACTCCTGCTCTTTACTGCCGAAAGCCCCACAAGCTCTCTAACTCCCCAGGGCTTATTTCTGACTTTTGGACTTTGGCAGTCCCTTCCGACCTCGCTGCAGAGAAGCAGACAAGCCGGCCTCTCCCGCAGAAATTTATCTTTGGGACCACATCAGCCACACAAACAACCATCCAGACAGACGGAATCAAGGGCCGGGGCAACCCGGCAGTTCCTGTCTCTGCATCAACAGCTTGGGTAAGTTTAGCCAGCGCCTTTTCTCCAGCTGCCGGGTGTCTCGATATACGGAACGGAAGCCGTGTTCCCTCTAAGCTGAGCGAGTCTGAGCTAGCTCACAGTTTTTTAAGCTCTGGCTCACATAGTTTTGTCCCAGCTCAGGAAGGGATGGCTCCGGCGCAAACTAATGTATGCCGTGGCCAAATTGCTCGCTCACAGCTTTAATGGCTGTAGCTCACCAAGTAGAATTTTTGCTCACAAGAGTCCACAGCTTAGAGGGAGCATGGAATGAAAGCCGTTAGGTTAGATGCTGCAGAACGGAAGGGAATCTGGGGCCGAGGACTGAGACCAGAAATGGCATACAGATGCAGAAGGCATGCAGGCAAACCTATCAGAAGGCCAAATTTATTTGTTTCTTTCTAAAACATTTCTGCCCTACCCTCTCTCTCCAGAAGGGCTCAAGGTGGATTACAACGACCTAAAGATACTTGTCACAATCCATGAGGTCATACTGATCGATCCGACTACATTTATGAAGATCTCTTAAAGGGTGCAGCCTTGCCGTCGTTCCAGAAGGCCATCAACATACAAAAAGCCCTTCGTGGCCTTCTACCTGCCTATCGCCAGGACCACCTCTTCTCCCGGACCCCATCACCACGACTTCACTCATCTGAACAGGTGCCACCCTGCTAGACACGATCAACAATGGCACAGGGACATGAATTCTCCGCAATGGCTCCCATCCAATGGAACGGCCTGCCCAAGAAGGCCAGGGAGGCTCCCACGCTTCTGTCATTCTGCCAGCTATGTACAACAGCGCTGTTCAGGAGGGCATTTTGATAAAGGAAATAGGGAGGTGTTACAACAGAATGAAGAAGAAGAAAACAGACTGGATTTATACCCCGCCTTTCACTACCTGAAGGAGTCTCAGAGCGGCTTACAATCTCCTTTCCCTTCCCCTCCCCACAAGAGACACCCTGTGAAGTAGGTGGGGCTGAGAGAGCTCTTTTGAGGACTGCTCTTGAGAGAACAGCTCTGAGAAAACTTGTGACTGACCCAAGGTCACACCAGCTGGCTGCATGTGGAGGAATCAAACCCGGTTCTCCCGGATTAGACTAAGAACATCAGAAGAGCCCTGATGTATCAGACCAGTGGTCCATCTAGTCTAGCATCCTGTCTCAGGCAGTGGCCAACCAGTTCCACTGGAAGGCCAACAACAGGGCAGAGAGGCTGAGGCCTTCCCCTGAGAAGAACACCAGAAGAGCCCTGCTGGGTCAGACCAGGGAGGGTCCATCTGGTCCAGCCTCCTGTCTCACACAGTGGCCAACCAGTTCCTCTGGAGGGTCAACAACAGGGCAGAAAGGCCGAGGCCTTCCCCTGAGAAGAACATCAGAAGAGCCCTGCTGGGTCAGACCAGTGAGGGTCCATCCAGTCCAGCCTCCTTTTCTCACACGGTGGCCAGCCAGTTCCTCTGGAGGGCCAGCCACAGGGCAGAGAGGCCGAGGCCTTCCCCTGAAGTTGCCTCCTGGCTCTGGTATTCAGAGGATTAGTGCCTCTAAACGTGGAGGTTCCCTTTAGTCACCATGGCTAGAAGCCACAGATAGACCTCTGCTCCACGGATCTATCTAATCCCCTTTTAAAGCTGTTTACTCCTGTGGCCAACGCTACATCCCCTGGCAGCAAATTCCACATTTTCATCACTCTCTGTGTAAAGCGATTATGTCCGCAGGCCTCATCCTATTACATTGTTTATCAGTCGTCTGCTCATCCCATTGATGGCACCGACTTCCTCCAAGCAGATTACACAATGTCTCAGTGAAAAAGGCGGACTATGAATAAAGAGCCATTCAGAAAAACCATTCAGTCCAGAATACCAGAACCACTACCAAAGAGCCGGTTAGGGCTAGAAGAGGGCCTTGACTGTTAGAGAATAATTGCTGTGTCAGGAGTATAAAATGGGAGGCAGTCATGTAGATATGCGAAGAACTTTCAAGGAAACAGGCAACACCTTGATGTGGGGTTTTTTTGGCAACATTTCTATTTTAATTATTTAAGTAAGTAGTAAACAATTAAATAAATAAGAACATAAGAGAAGCCAATGTTGGATCAGGCCAGTGGCCCATCCAGTCCAACACTCTGGGTCACACAGTGGCCAAAAATACCAGGGGCCATCAGGAGGTCCAGCAGTGGGGCCAGGACACTAGAAGCCCCCACTCTTGCCCCCAAGCACCAAGAAGACAGAGCATCACATGCCCCAGACATAAGAACATAAGAGAAGCCAGTGTTGGATCAGGCCAGTGGCCCATCCAGTCCAACAGTCTGTGTCACACAGTGGCCAAAAATAGCAGGTGCCATCAGGAGGTCCAGCATTTAATAATGTGGATGTCACCTCCCCTCAAAAGGCAAATAATGAGCCCATCTAACATGAACAACAGCCCAACTCTAGATAAAGAGACCGACTTTACGTACGCAGGGTGGAAATTTTCTGTAGAAAAAGACAACACTGGAAAATATGCCACTCTGCATTACTGGCTTGGAAACAGTTCAGCAGCCGCTGTAATTCTTGCCAGATAGGTGCAACACCCCTATTCTTACTGACTTCAGCAAGCGGCCAAGCTGTGGAATTCTATGCCACTCAAAGTTTCTGACTGGTGTTCAAGAGAAGGCCCATGCAGAACATGTAACAGCAGTCCAGCTGAAAGATTATGACTGCATGGGTCAACACAATGTGATTGGCCGAGACCAACTGGTCAGCAGAAGTCTGAAACAGAGAAAGGAGAAACCGCCTACCCTGGGGTGCATGTGCCCACAAGAAGAAGAAGAAAAAGAAGAGGAGCAGGAGATTGGATCTATACCCCACCTTTCACTAACCAAGGGAGTCTCAGAGCAGCTTACAAACTCCTTTCCCTTCCCCTCCCCACAACAGACATCCTGCGAGGGAGACAGGCCTGAGAGAGCTCTGACAGAAACTGCGCTTTTTCAAGGACAGCTCTGACAGAACTATGGCTTGCCCAAGGTCATCCAGCCGCTGCAAGTGGAGGAGTGGGGAATTAAACCCGGTTCTCCCGGATTAGAGTCCATGCGCTTAACCACTGCACCAAACTGACTCATCAGGGACTCGAGCTTTTCTGACCCAGAGAGGCGCTGCGGCACACGGCTCCCAGATGAAGCAGCAATGTGGAGGGCAGGAGAACTGTGCAGACCAAGCAGAGCACCTGGCTGCACCCAACTGACAGCGCTGAACTCCACCCACCTGTCACTCCAGCTCCACCTCGCTCATCTAGCAGCTGCTTCCTTTGGCAGGGGCTGCTGGGAAACCGGGGCCACCGCTGAAGCCCGGGAAGGAGCCCCACTCCGAGAGCCGGCTACCTGGTGCTTTGGGTCAACTAAACTTCCTGAGAACTGGCCTTGCTCCAGCGGGTGTGTTCCTCGTGGAGCAAGGCTTGTTCTGCCTGCCGAAGGCACGGAAGTTTTGCTGGCCAAGCCCTAAGATTGCATCACGTAACATTTGTGAGTCACATTCATGAAAAGCAAGGTCCGCGGACATATTGCTGCAGGAGCCAGGGGACAGTGAGTTCCTCAGCAAGAATGCCGGCAGGATCTGAAAGATCAGCACTTCGGGAGGGAGGACCTGGCCCTGCCGTTTAGGCCCAACGAAAGAAGTACCACTGAAGGGAACCAAAGGGCCCGTCTCTTCATCATTAGAGCTTAATAATTGTGCCACTGGGGATGAGGGAGAGAAGAGAGGAGTGCGGGAAAGGCAGATTTTTCTGCCTCTGTCATACAGCTGCCTTGGGCCAGGAATGGAAGTAGCCTCATTGAATCCCTGGCCAAAATTACACGTGCAAACCCTTCTCTCCTGTGTAAGCCTGCTGAAATGAAGGCGCACCTCTTGAATGCTGGAAAGCGCAGGATGGGAGGATGCAACAATTGGCCAAGGCCGCAGAGAAAGGGTTGCTCTGGTCTTTCCAGGCCCCGCGAGTCTCCCAAGAAGGCAGATCTATGCTACTGGTGAGAACGCACATGCACCCCAGGGTAGGCTGTTTCAAACACGTTGTACATTGGTGAGGGGAAGGGACTCGCAGGCACAGCAGTGCTCTAGAGAACCACAAGGCCAGCTCCAACCACAAGAACTGCTGCTGTCCAGAGCAGTAACTGCACAGTTTGTGCACAACATTAACCCCCACAAGGGCACGCACAAGGAAGGTTGTGGCTGCACAGCCTGAAGGCATCCTGTGTGAATCACGCCAGGACACGTCACGCTGCTTTACACGGAATCAGACCACTGGGCCATCAAGGTCAGTACTGTTTACTCCACCTGGAAATGGCTCCCCGGGGCCACAGGCAGAGGTCCTTCACATCACAACTGCACCGGAGGGATGCCAGGGACTGAACCTGGGGCCTTCTGCGTGCAAAGCACATGTTTTACTCCTGAACCACGGCCCCTCCCCAAATACACGAAGCTGCCTTACATGGAATCAGACCCCGGGTCCATCAAAGTCAGTGTTGCATACTCAGACGGGCAGTGGGCCTCCAGGATCTCAGGTGGAGAGGACTTTCACGTCACCTACTGCTAGATCCTCGAACTGGAGATGCCGGGGACCGCATCCCAAGCAGACGCTCTACCACTGAGCCATTATCCCTCCCAAACAGCCTAAGACAGGAACACATAAAGTGACCTTACAGTCAATCAGACCATCAGTCCATCAAAGTCGGTTCTGTCTACTCAGACGGGCAGTGGCTTTCCAGGATTACAGGCGGCAGTCTTCCACGTCACTCACTACCTGGTCCTTTGACCGGAAACACTACCTGGGATTGAACCTGAAACCGTCTAGATGCCAAGAAGATGCTTTATCGCTATGCCAGAGCCCCTCCCTCCCCTGGAGAAAAACCATATAGGCAGAGGCAGTATTTATTAATGACTGGTCACCGCCCACATCTGTCCAAGGGCACTTGTGGGGTATCAGTGGGCTGCAACAACCCACCATGAAGCAGAGGTCCTACATGGTGATACACACATTGTACATAAGAACATAAGAGAGAAGCCAATGCTGGATCAGGCCAGTGGCCCATCCAGTCCAACACTCTGTGTCACACAGTGGCCAGAAATACCAGGGGCCATCAGGAGGTCCGGCAGTGGGGCCAGGAGGACACCAGAAGCCCCCTCCCACTTTTGCCCCCCCCCAAGCACCAAGAATACAGAGCATCCCTTGCCCCAGACATAAGAACACAAGAGAAGCCAACGTTAGATCAGGCCAACGGCCCCTCCAAGTCCAACCCTCTGTGTCACACAGTGGCCAAAAACAGCAGGTGCCCTCAGGAGGTCCAGCAGTGGGGCCAGGACACTAGAAGCCCCTCCCACTGTTGCCCCCCCCAAGTACCAAGATCACAGAGCATCCCTTGCCCCAGACTGAGAGTCCCTGTCTATACCTTGTGGCTCACAGGGGCCACAGATAGACCTCTGTTCCACGTGCTTACCCAGTTCCGTCTAGAAGCTGCCTGTGATTGTAGCTGCCACCCCCTCCTGTGGCAGAAGTCCATCAGTGGCTATGAGCCACACGGTCTAGATAGGAACTCTCAGTCCGGGGCAGGTGATGCACTCTGTTCTTGGTGCTGGAGGGGGCAGCAGTGGGAGGGCTTCTCGTGTCCTGGCCCCACGGCTGGACCTCCTGATGGCCCCTGGTATTTTTGGCCACTGTGTGACCCAGAGTGTTGGACTGGATGGGCCACTGGCCTGATCCAACATTGGCTTCTCTTGTGTTCTTATGTCTGGGGCAAGGGATGCTCTGTAATCTTGGTGCTTGGGAAGGGGGCAACAGTGGGAGGGCTTCTGGTGTCCTGGCCCCACTGCTGGACCTCCTGGTGGCCCCTGGTATATTCTGGCTGCTGTGTGACCCAGAGTGTTGGACTGGATGGGCCACTGGCCTGATCCAACATGGGCTTCTCTTGTATTCTTATGTATGGGGCAAGGGATGCTATGTATTCTTGGTGCTTGGGGGGGGCGCAGCAGTGGGAGGGGGCTTCTAGTGTCCTGGCCCCACTGCTGGACCTCCTGGTGGCCCCTGGTATATTCTGGCTGCTGTGTGACCCAGAGTGTTGGACTGGATGGGCCACTGGCCTGATCCAACATGGGCTTCTCTTGTATTCTTATGTATGGGGCAAGGGATGCTATGTATTCTTGGTGCTTGGGGGGGGGGGCGCAGCAGTGGGAGGGGCTTCTGGTGTCCTGGCCCCACTGCTGGACCTCCTGGTGGCCCCTGGTATATTCTGGCCGCTGTGTGACCCAGAGAGTGTTGGACTGGAGGGACCATTGGCCTGACCCAGCATTGGCTTCTCTGGTGTTCTTATGTTCTTAACAGTCACCCCTCTCTGGGTGGGTGCAGAGGGGCTCCCTTCGACCCGCCCTAACCCGGCCCGCGAGGCAGTTTCCCGGGGTGCCCGGGAGGAGCTCTGGTCTCTGTGAGGAAGGGAGGGAGGGAGGGAGGAGAGGGCCGCCTCCCCCCGGCACCACCTTCTGCGCCCCCCGGAGCCTGCCCGCCTCCCTCCCTCCCGGCCCCCGGGGAGGCGGACAGCGCCCGAGGCCCGCCGGCCCTCCAGGGAGGGCGGCCCCGCTCCCCGCGAGCCTGGCGCCACCGGCGACCCTCGGGCAGGCGGCAGCAGCAGAGGCTCAGGCGGCGAGGAGCCCCCCCCCGCGCGCCCCGGACGGGCCAGGCTAGGCCGGAGGGGGCGGGGCGCCCGCGGGGGGGGGGAAGTTCTGCGCGAGGAGGAGGAGGAGGAGGGGCGGCGCCGGCGCCCTCCCCTCCCGGCCCCCTCCCCTCCCCGGCCCCCCTCCCCCTCCGCCTTCCTCCCCCCCCTTGGCTCACCCCTCTTCTTCTTCTTCTCCTCCGCAGCCGCCGCAGCGCCCTCCTCGTCTTCGGCCGCCATCCGCCGCCGCCGCCGCCGCCCCTCAGGCGCCTCCCGCGGCCCGAGAGCCGCCGCCGCCGCAGCACCGCCCGCAGGAGGAGGGAGGAGGAGGGCGCCGGAGTCGAGGGCTGCGCCTGGTGCGCCACTCCGCCACGCTCCGCTCGCTCGGCCCCCCGGAACTCGGCGCCGGCCCCGCTTTCCCCCCGGAGGCCTTTCGCGGGCACACGCGCCCCCTCCCCTCTCCCCTTCCTCTCGCCTTCCCCCGCCCGCCTGCCAATCACCGGGCCCCGCCCCCCTCCTCCGCGCGCCCGGCAGGGGGAGGGGGCGGGGCCGGCGCGCGTGGGTCTGCGGCGGCGCAGGCGTGCAGGGGGCGCTCCCGCCCTGGCGCTCCGGAGCCACGAGGCGCCCTTGGCCGCTGCTGCTGCTGCTGCGGGTCCCTCTCCGCTGCGGGGAGTCTTGCGGGCGAAAGATCCCCCCTCGCTGAGCTCCCGGCGTGGGAGTGGCAGCTGCAAGCATGGGCAGCTTCAAGAGGGAATTGGATAAACATCTGGAGCAGAAGTCCATCAGTGGCTGTTAGCCACAGGGTATAGATGGGAACTCCCAGTCTGGGGCAGGTGATGCCCTCTATTCTTGGTGCTTGCTGGGGGGGGCAACAGTGGGGAGGGGCTTCTGGTGTCCTGGCCCCACTGCTGGACCTCCTGGTGGCACCTGGTATATTTTGGCTGCTGTGTGACAGTGTTGGACTGGATGGGCCATTGGCCTGATTCAACATTGGCCTCTCTTATGCTCTTATGTTAGGAGTAGAAGTCCATCAGTGGCTATTAGCCACAAGGCAGAGATATGGACTCTCAGTCTGGGGCAGGTGATGCACTCTATTCTTGGTGCTGGGGGGGCAGCAGTGGGAGGGCTTCTGGTGCCCTGGCCCCACTGCTGGACCTCCTGATGGCCCCTGGTATATTTTGGCCGCTGTGTGACACAGAGAGTGTTGGACTGGATGGGCCATTGGCCTGATTCAACATGGGAGTGGCGGGCAAGCGATTCTGGCTGCAGCGTGAATCGGTGCGCTCCAGAGCCACCACCCCCCCAGCGGAGACAGAACTCTGTGCGCCAGAGGCTAGTTCTACTCTGTGACCTCCTGGCCTTGAAGCCATAATCAAGTGATTCTGGCTGCTGCATACACTGGTTTGCTCTGGAGCCCCCTCCTTCCTGAGCAAAGACAAAAAAATTGTGAGCCGGAGGCTAAACAACGGTGGGCTTGCTCACATTCACTCAGCTTAGAGGGTGCACGGGTGCCTGCCCTTCAGGGAGGGAGCCGAGCGGGAGACGCACACCCCCTCCTCTGGGCCCAGTTAGGAGACCGCCCTCCTGGGCTGACCTGAATCCACTCAGGAGACTCAACAGAGGCCGCCAGCCCCCCCCACCCCCTTCGCCAGAGCTCAGACTCCCCAAAGCTGAGTCCCCAGAAACCTCACGGGTCCCTGGGGTGCTCCTGGGCACCCACCTGGCTCTTTTCCTGCAGGGCAACAAAGCTGGACTCCAACACTGAGGCTCCCTCTAAGCTGTGGAGAATCCTGTGAGCAAAAAGTCTCCTTTGTGAGCTCCTGGCATTAAAGTGGTGAGCGAGCAATCTGGGTACTGCATACAGTAGTTTGCCCTGGAGCCCTCCTTCCTGAACCAAGACAAAAATGTGTGAGCCAGAGGCTAAAGAACCCTGTGAGCTAGCTCACACTGACTCGGCTTACAAGGAGCACTGCTCTGGAGCCCTCCTTCCTGAACAAAGACAAAAATGTGTGAGCTGAAGGCTAAAGAACCCTGTGAACTGGCTCGCAGGGACTCAGCTGAGAGGGAACACTGCTCCAACCCTGCCATGCAGAGGAGACGCTGCTGAGCCAGCTAGCGGGACGGAGAGTCGAAGGCGGGGTCCTGGGACAAGTCCAAGGGGCACTCTGGCCCTAACCGAGAGACGAGGACAAGGAAACCAGCCAGCACGATCCACCCTGGGTGACCTTCGGACTGTCTGAAGCACTCTGCCCAGAGATGGCCTCAACAGGAGGGTTAGCTTGTGGCTATAAATGGCGGACGGGAGGACCGTGTGGCGCCCCGATGTGGTGCAGGGGATGGAGGGGCCTGCACTCCACCCCCCACTTCCGCTGTGGGAACAGACTGGGTGACTGGGCCGCTCACAAGCACTCATCCCAGCCTGCCTCACAGGGCTGTGGCGAAAAAAATGGAGGCAGGCAGCCGCAGAATGGCGTTGTAAGCCGCTTTGGGTCCCAACTGGGCAGAAAAGTGGGGTATAAATGTAATCAACACACCCCTTGAGGAGGAAAAAGGCGTCATCTCTAAAAGAACAGAGTCTTGAGTCGAGCAGTACCTTGAAAACCAGCACAGTTTTATTCGCAGTATAAGCTTTCGTGGGTGAGTGCATTTCGTAAGGTACACACGAAAGCTTATACCGCGAATAAAACTGCTGGTCTTCAGGGGGCTGCTCGACTCAGACCAACACGGGGCCACCACCACCCCGGAATCTACCTCTAAACAAAGTAAAACTCCTCAGGCACCAGACTTCCTCTTCAGAAGGAGAAGAGAAGAGATTTATCCCCCTCCCCTCGCCTGGAGTCTCAGAGCAGCTCACAAACTCCTTTCCCTTCCCCTCCCCACAACAGACACCCTGTGAAGTAGGTGGGGCTGAGAGAACTCTAACACACACTGTCCTTGAGAGAACAGCTGTGCCAGAGCTTGTGACTGATTCAAGGTCACCCAGCTGGCAGCATGTGGAGGAGTGGGGAATCAAACCCGGTTCTCCCAGAATAGAGTCCGTGCACTTAACCACGACACCAGACTGGCTCTTTATGCAGCGTTCAGCATACATATCCTTACGTACTCATTATTACAATCCCAGATTGTGCTAGTCTTTCTAGATGAGGAGATTGGAATTTATACCCCACCCTTCACTACCCAAAGGAGTCTCAGAGCGGCTTACAAACGCCTTTCCCTTCCCCTCCCCACATCAGACACCCTGTGAGGCAGGCGGGGCTGAGAGAGCTGTGACAGAAACTGCTCTTTTTCAAGGACAGCTCTGACAGAACTTGTGACTGGCCCAAGGTCATCCAGCAGGTGCAAGTGGAGGAGTGGGGAATCAAACCCGGTCCTCCCAGAATAGAGTCCACGCACTTAACCACGACACCAAACTGGCTCTTTATGCAGCATTCAGCATACATATACGTATGTGCTCATTATTACAATCCGAGATTGTACTAGTCATTCTAGATAAGGAAGAGGAGATTCGATTTATACCCCGCCCTTCACTAACCGAAGGAGTCTCAGAACGGCTTACAAACGCCTTTCCCTTCCCCTCCCCACAACAGACACCCTGTGAGGTAGGTGGGGCTGAGAGAGCTCTGACAGAAACTGCTCTTTTTCATGAACAGCTGTGCCAGAACTCAGCTTGCCGAGGTCATCCAGCCAGGTGCAAGTGGAGGAGTGGGGAATCAAACCCGGTTCTCCCAGATTAGAGCCCGCACACTTAACAACTGCACCAAACTGGCTCAAACAGGTGTCTGAAGACGTGTACACAGATGTCCGTGCTTCCCATGGAAGCATGTGTGGTTCCACACGTGGCTGTGCCACGGAATACCTAAAGCTGTCCCCAAGCTGAAAGCGCTTCTTCCTGCTCTATAGTTTGAGCTCATTTCCCAAGAGGGGAGATAACTCCTTGAGCTGCATAACGTGCGGGTCATCGAGAGCGTGACGGGGAAGCGCCTTGGGAGGACCACCTGGCTTCCCCACCGCCCCCCCACCTGGCAGGATGGAGCCCTCCATTTTACCCCCCATCCCCCGGCAGCCCTCTGCCAGGTCTGCCAGGCTCGGGGGTGTGGGTCAGCCATGCCGTTTCTGGGGTGAGAGTGGGGGTTTGCACCTGACTTGCCCTCATCCAGCACTCCCACCCACAACCAAATTGACCAAAAAAAACCCCGCCAGATGAGGCCACTCTTTTGGCGGGGGGAGATGAGCTCCGAAAGCCCTGGTTCTCAGCCCTTTGCCAGTCCTTCCTCCGGTCCCCTCCAGTCTTGCCCGCCCCCTTATTCACTCGGAAAGGCTGCTTTTCAGCCGTTCTTCCTTCCTGCAAGCGCCCGCTCCTCTAATCATCATTCCCACTGGACTGCCCTGCCCTGCTGAGAAGTGGTCGTCTATGTGGTGCTTTCAAGCATTCTACCTCTATTAGAATGGTGGTTATCTCAACAGCCCTAAAAGGTAGGCCGCTACGATTGTCCCCATACCGCAGAGGAAAGGCGGGGCTGAAGGCTGCAGTCCTCGGACTGCTTAGCTGGACAGGGATGGCGGACTCCGGAGTAAGAATGCCTGGGATCGGGTCGGCAAGACACTTAGCTGGGATGCAGTTTGAGCTTTCCAGCTTGTAGCTGGTTCTTACGCTTCCCTGGAAACGGCTCCCACAAAAAGCCATGCCCGATCTTATTCCTGCGGAGGAATCTGGTCCGATGGGTCACAAGCAGCGTTCCCTCTAAGCGGAGTCATTGTGAGCTAGCTCACAGTTTTGTGGCCTCTGGCTCACACATCTTTGTCTTAGGAAGGAGGGCTCCGGAGCAAACTAAGTACTTTTCTCCCTTTCTCACAAGACAAGAACTCGTGGGCACTCCATGAAATTGCTGAGCAGTCGGGTTAGAACAGATAAAAGGAAATCCTTCTTCACCCAAAGAGTGATTAACACATGGAATTCACTGCCACAGGAGGTGGTGGCAGCTGCAAGCATGGACAGTTTCAAGAGGGAATTAGATAAACACAAGAGGCGGGACCCGCGATATTCGCGGGGGGAGGGAGTACTCCAGCCGCCAAGCTTCCCCCTCCCCCCGGCAGCGGCAAGGCCAGCCGGCCCGCCGAGATCCCCCACCCAAGCAGCAGCGGAGGGGCGGCGAGGCTAGCCGGCCTGCCAAGCCTCCCCCTCCCTCCCAAACAGCAAGGCGGTGGCGGGGGGAGCGGGCGGCCGGCCCGCCCGCCCACCAAGCCTCCCCCTCCCTCCCTCCCTCCCAAGCAACAGGGCGGCAGTGGCGGCGGCGGGGGGGGAGGCTGGCCGCCAAGCCTCCCCCTCCCTCCCAAGCAGCAGCGTGGCGGGGGAGGGGAGGCCGGCCGGCTGGCCCGCCAAGCTTCACCCTCCCTCCCCAGCGGCGAGGCCGGCTGCCCGCCAAGCCTCCCCCTTCCTCCCTCTCCAGCAGCAGAGGCGAGGCCGGCTGGCCCGCCAAGCCTTCTCCCGCCCACCCATCCTGGCGGCAACGGCCAGTTTGTAGAGCGTTCCCTGCGCATGCGCAGGGAGGGCTCTTTTACTTTTTGGGGATTTAAAGATCCCCGTATAATTTTAAACTTTTTAGATTTTTCTGCACACGTGGGGACTGCCCCACGTGCGCAGGAAAATCTCCCTGCCCCAGGTGCCCCCAATGTGCGGATTTAGATATCCGCACACAGGGGGCCACTTGGGAATTAGATATATAGATATGGAGCAGAAGTCCATCAGTGGCTATTAGCCACAGGATGTAGATGGGAACTCTCAGTCTGGGGCAGGTGATGGACTCTATTCTTGGTGCTGGAGGTGGCAGCAGTGGGAGGGCTGCTAGTGTCCTGGCCCCACTACTGGACCTCCTGAGGGTCCCTGGTATATTTTGGCCACTGTGTGACAAGAGTGTTGGACTGGATGGGCCATTGGCCTGATCCAACACTGGCGTCTCTTATGTTCTTATGTCTGGGGCAAGGGATGCTCTGTCTTTTTGGTGTTTGGGGGGATGGGCAGCAGTGGGAGGGCTTCTAGTGTCCTGGCCCCACTGCTGGACCTCCTGAGGGCACCTGGTATATTTTGGCCGCTGTGTGACAGAGTGTTGGACTGGATGGGCCATTGGCCTGATTCAACACTGGCTTCTCTTATGTTCTTATGTAATTTATGCAGCGGCCAAATCGCTCGCTCGCAGCTTTAATGCCAGGAGCTCACAAAGGAGAATTTTTGCTCACAAGACTCCGCAGCTTAGAGGGAGCACTGGTCACAAGCCCATTGAAACAGCTCGATCAGAGACCCGCGAGATTCGAGGGCTATCAGCTTTGGAGAGTCACAGCTCCCTTCCTCGGATCTCTCTTCAAAAGCTCCTGCCCCGAAAACCTCCCGGGTCCGTGAGTTGCCACCGCACTTGGATGTGACTGCTCTACCACAGAGCTCTATGTCCTCTAAAACCCACCATGTTTTCTTCCCGGGACTGTGTTGTGGGCAAGAGGCGTGATGCCATTACCCTTGAGTTCCCCTGACTCCTGCAAGCCACGGGGAGTCCAGTGGAACCGGGGGAAAGCACGTTTTCCAGCTGCACGTTGCCAGGGAAGTGTGGCTGGGTGGTGCCCATGCTTCTTTAGGCTCCGGAAGAAAGCCAGGGATTCTCGTCTATCACGAGAGGGAGCAGAACTGAAAGGAGTCTGGATCAAGAAGTGTGGGGGGAGCTAGAGGGCCTGCGGCCTCAAGCTCAAGGGGGGGGACAGTGTTCCCTCTAAGCTGAGTCAGTGCGAGCTAGCTCACCGTTTTTTAGCCTCCAGCTCACAGATTTTTGCCTTGGCTCAGGAAGGGAGGGCTCCAGGGCAAACTGATTTAGGCAGCAGCCCAATGGCTCGCTCCCCACTTCAATGCCAGGAGCTCACAAAGTGGGATTTTTGCTCACAAGGCTCCACGGCTTAGAGGGAGCGTTGCAGGGGGGGCTCAGATTTCAACGCTCGTCGATTTGGGATCATTTGATACGTTTCTCCGCTTGTTTCTGTGCACATGACGGGCATTGTCGTTTCTTTAAGAAAATGTGTGACTGGGGGCTCTCAAAAGCCGGAAGTAGCCCCGGCCTTTCTGGACCAGTGATTGGACCTGGTCTGGGTTCTGGAATCGGTCAGCTGGGATCCCCTCTCCCTCCTCATCGTGGAGGGCAGGGGGGCTTGCGGGGGCCCTCGGGCGGGGGGACACCTTGCCCCAGCGTTGGGCCCACCCCGCAGGTGACCCTAGCCCACCTTCCCTGCCACTGCCGCTGGTGGACAGCCGGCGCCAGACTCACTCTGGTGGACTTCAGGGGGAGCCGAGAGCTGTCCAGTCATGCGCCCGCTTCAGCTGACCCACCAAGTGAATCGCCGCCTTTGTTCGCCCCGGCCTTGTTTATGGCGCAGACAAAGGGCCTGTTTATCATTTCTGGGGACACAGAAAAGTCCAGCAAAGAAAGGAAACTCTGTGCTGTTCAAGTCCGGTCCCTGCGAGGCTGGCCGGAGTTTTGTTTCCTTGGCCTTTAATGCTGGGTTTTTGTTCCTACGGCAGTGTTGACGCAAGGGGCAGGCAGAGGGACTTGCTCACACAGGAGCGGAGCTCTCGACAGGCTGCGGGGGGGGGGGGAGCGCACTGGTGTGATACTACACAAGGGGCTTTTCCAAGGGTTTGATGGGGAAAATGCACGTGGATCCGTGCACCTGAAGTGTCCGGCACAGAATGAGGGCAGCCACATTTTTGCCTTTTCTGTTTTTAAATCTGGGTTCCTGGGGAAAGGGGGTTTCTTGTGAGCACAGTTTCAGGAGGCGGCTGGGTTGGTCCACGGCAGAACACCCCTGGATTGGAGTCCAGCATGCCGTTGGAAGATTCCTCCTCGGGGGCTTTTTTGTCACGCTCTCCAACATTGGAGAAACCACCACCCTTCACTTTTGGGGCTCTGGTTTCAAATGCTGGGATGAGAGCCTCCGGATGGGGAGTTTTAGAGGCGAGGGGAATGTCCTCAGCAAACCCTCCTGCCAGACCCCCAATGGCACCTTCTCCCAAGGCCGTGAATGGAGCCCAGTCTCCCATTCCGCTGTTGGCTTAGTGATGTGCTGACCGAGTGCAGAATAGTTGATCTCATGGGTCTGCACCCAAGCGGAGGAGGAAGAGACTGTGTGCCCATCTGTAGAGGGATGCTGCTTATGGGGAACAGGCCACGCCATAAGTGCTCGACGCACCTGCGTCACAAAAGCAACCCTAGCCTGTATGGAAAAACCCTTACTGCTATAAGAGGAACTATTGACAAGGGGGAAAGTTTGAAGGCCAGCTCTTCAGAAGGAAATCCTCTCCAAGAAGTTTCCTAATGCTGCCGGTGCCGCAGCAGATGAAAAGGGGCTGAGCGGGGAGTACGCAACTCCGGCACCTCACGGCACGTGTGCAGTCAGCGGACCACAAAGAAGCGGCAAGTTTGTGCCCACGTAGCCAAGACAGACAACCTGGAGAGGCTCAAAGGATGCCGGTGGGACCCGCTAGAACTGTCCCACAGCCTGGCGGACAACGGCGCCTCTGCTCCTGTGCAGACGGCAGGGCTTGAGGTGGGAGGTCACCAGGCTGAGAGGACCCCTTCGAAGCGACTGACCCCCTTCCACAGATCACAAAAGAAATGTGCTGAAGACAGCCCCCCTCGGGTTGCCCAGGAACGGCTAGACAGGCAGAGGTGGTGGTTCTTAATGTGCTATTAAGAAAGTGGGAGGGTTGGGATTGAGATTTGTTAAGCACTGGAGAATTTTCGGGGACAAGCCAAACGTGTACGGAACAGAAGGGCTTCGCTTGAAAGGAAAGGGCACCGGGCTGCCGACACTTAACATCAGAATGATAAATATTGTTTCCCCCCCAAACTGAACAGTTCCAGACTCTTTTAGATTTCCCTCACGGCACAGCCTTGCTCGGGTCTTGCAGACTGAGGGGGCCCCTGTGGCTTCCTCGATTGAGTCAATCCTTCTCATCCTGGGTATTCCTCTTCACCTCCTGCCTTCCACTTTGCCCACCGTTATTGTCTCGTCCAGTGAGTCTTCTCATGATGGGACCAAAGAACAGCAGCCTCGGTTTGGTCGTTTTAGCTTCTAGCGACGGTTCGGGCTTGATCTGATCTAGAACCCACTTATTTGTCTTTTTGGTGGCCCACGGGATCCGTGAAACTCTCCTCCGACGTCACACTTGAAATGGGCCCGTTTTCTCCCTGTCGGCTTTCTTCAGTGTCCGGCTTTCGTCTCCATACATTGTAGTGGGGAATACTTTAAGAGGGCTTATCTTGATCTGGGTCTTCAACGACAGTTCCTTGCACTTGAGGGCCTCTTCTAGTTCCTCCACGGCCGCCCTTCCCAATTTGGTGTCGTGGTTAAGTGCGCGGACTATAATCTGGGAGAACCAGGCTTGATTCCCCACTCCTCCACTTGCAGCTGCTGGATGACCTTGGGTCAATCAAAAGTTCTCTCAGAGCTGTTCTCTCAAGGGCAGTTCTGGAAAGAGTTCTCTCAGCCCCGCCTACCTCACCGGGTGTCTGTTGTGGGAGTGGAAGGGAAAGGAGTTTGTAAGCCACTCTGAGACTCCGAGTGAAGGGCAGGGTATAAATCCAATCTCCTCTTCTTCCCAGTCTCCATCTCCTTCTGGTTTCTTGGGTTCAGTCCCCCTTTGGTTGATGACTGAGCCGAGGGATCTGTATCAATTTCAGCTTCTTTACTGTCGCCTACTCGCCCAATTTAGAGAGATCTTCTGCTTTGTTTTTCACCATCCTGAATATTGCTTTGTTTTTCACCATCCTGAATATTGACAACATCTGAAAAGTTGGCGACTACACTGCTCTTTCCACATTCCAAATAATTTATGAATAAATTTAAATAGCTCTGACCCCAATACCAGTCCTTGTGGGACCACTTTCCATTGACAGAACTGTCCATTTATTTCTATTCTCTGCTTCCTGTTTAACCGTTTTTTTAGAAGAAGCTGTGATCTTGTCAGATGACTGGTAAGCTTACACTGGAATCTTTGGTGAGGTACCTAGTCAAAAGCCTTTTGGAAGTCCAAGCTGTCTTGAGTCCACCAGCATAGAATGCTAGGGGATAAAAATGTTTCAAGAGGTCACTTCATAAGAACATAAGAGAGAAGCCCATGTTGGATCAGGCCAGTGGCCCATCCAGTCCAACACTCTGTGTCACACAGTGGCCAAAAATACCAGGGACCATCAGGAGGTCCAGCGGTGGGGCCAGGACACTAGAAGCCCTCCCACTGTTGCAACCCCCCCTCAGCATCAAGAAGACAGAGCATCCCTTGCCCCAGACTGAGAGTTCCTGTCTCTACCTTGTGGCTAATAGCCACTGATGGCAACTTCATGCCGCCTTTGGCCACCAGCCTCTCCTTCAGTGCGACTTCACTGGTTCTGCACCATCTGTCTTGCCACTGGTGACCTTCAGGAGGCATTTACTGTTCCTGCCGCCCATTCAGCCAGTACCCCTCTGGCCACCCCTCAGGTTGCAAAAACTGAAATTATAACTGGTGGAGCTAGGATGTGGTCCCATTTTTATCCAGAGCAGCATCCAGGCTGAACAAGTAGATGCGACCAGGTTTATCTGCAAATTATTTGGCAAAAAGGCTGCAGCAGGTTTCAGTGCGGAGGTCAGAAGTCAGATCTCTGGAAAGATGTGTGTCTTTCCGCCCCACCGACGGGATGTGCTTCACAAACCTTACCTCGGCCCCAACACTCTACACATGCAAATTCCTTCCAAAGTGTCATATCCAATCTTGTCTGAAGGCCTGTGACTCTCTGCCCTTGTCGCTTCTGCTCGAAACGTTCTGAGGAAGAGGAATCCAGGATGACGTCTAGCAATCACCATCGTCTCTACCCGGCGGATGCCGAGTAGGTAATCTTAGAGCAGGGCATGGCCCCTGAAAACATCTCTTGACATCTTTCGCATCTCTGGAGAAGGGAGCAGGACTGCTTTATGAGCCTATAACGGCCCAGATAAGATCTGTGGTCCTCAAAACCACTGGAAGAAGGCTGATGGGAGGAACTTGGCAAATCTAGGGTTTTGCCGAGTCGCGATTGCCAGTTTAATCTGCTAAACGAAAGATTCCCATGTAGTGCACAGAGTCTGCAGAGAAGGGTTTTCCGATGCAGTCTTGCTATTAAGTTCTCAAAAACAAATCGCCGTCATACATTTTTAGTAGTCTTCCACAATACATTAAGTGGGTGGCTGATTGGCAAGCCTCAGAAAAAGAAAAAAACGGCCCCTTCCAGTCTGGAAAAGAGTCCCTCCTTAGTCACAGAGAGGAAATTCTTATTTGCCACAAGTGACCAGCCACATAATTTTACGAACCTGTTACAGCCGTTTCTTGACTTGTCTCCTATTCCCATAAAATTAACAGACCTCTTTGCCGCCAACAGCACTAAAAATAAGACTCCGGAGCATTTACAAAAAATCGGATACTAGAGAAATTAGTCGTGACAGATGGCCTTTTGACACACACACACACACCCAACTGAAAGCCAAGCTCAGTGAGGTTGCAGCTCAACGCAATGTAACTCAGAACACCCTAGGTAAAGGTAAAGGTTCCCTTGCTCGAAAGCCAGTCGAATCCGACTCTAGGGTTGCGGTGCTCATCTCCGTTTCAAAGCCGAAGAGCCAGCGCTGTCCAAAGACATTTCCGTGGCCATGTGGCCGGCATGACTAGCCTAGCTTAATTTTATTTGCCACTTTCTCACTGTAAACACACCCAGATGCACGGCGTTTTCTTTGGAAATACAGAGGGCGAGAAGAGTGGAATTTGTGATCAGTCCTGCTCACTCCAAACGGTTAGGTTAGGTCAGGGCTATTTGGGGGCAGGAACGCACAGGAACGGCATTCCGGCTGGCTCCCAAGTTGGCCACGCCCAGCAGGAACTAATTAGCATAATAGGCCATACCCAACAGCAGAAACTCATCAGGACTGGCTACATGAGGGGTGTGTGGCCTAACATGCAAAGGAGTTCCTACTCCAAAAAAAGCTCTGGGTTTGGACAACAAACAAGGTAAACAGAATAAGAAGCAAAAGGTGGGTGTGGCTGGATGACCACACTTCTGGTAACATGGGGTGTGGCCTAATAGGCTAACAAGCTGCGATGCCAGGGGTGTGGCCTAATGAGTTCTGGCGATGGGTGTGGCCTATTATGCTAATGAGTACCTGCTGGGCTTTTTCTACCAAAAAAGCCCTGGGTTAGGTGCAGCTAGTCTTATTTCATGGTTTTGCTTTTTAAGGTCTTGGGGCAGAAGAATGTAAACTTAAATGTTTTTAAATAAGTAAATTAAACAGAGTGAATCTAGGCCTGACACGAAAGCTCATACCCAGAATTAAACTTTGTTGGTCTTAAAGGTGCCCCCGCTGGACTCAAACATTGTTTATAGGTCAGACTGTTGTTTGTAATGTTGGCATGGCGGCTGAATAGACTGAGCAGTGTGAAGAGGTGCTTTTCATGAGAAGGAGGGAAGGCCCCTTTAACTGAAGTACCAGATGGGCAAAACGACTTGGATGTACGCTTGGCTTGTCAGGCTAGGAGGGGGAGCAGGAAGGCACCTCCACGCCAGTGACGCTCCGCATGCTTTCCCCTCTCGTCAGCTGTTGCTGCCACCAGCGTGTTTTTCACTGACTATATTTTTAAAAAATCCCTCTCGGTTGCACACCTTACTATGGTGCGGGGGTTTGTATGTGTTTCTAAGTTCCTAGCAGAGTTCCTGAATGGTCACAGTGGAAACACCCGATTAAGATGCACCCACCCCCTTCAGGGACCGAGGACCATATCAGCAGAAGGGAGTGGACGGTTCCATTGGTGATGGGGGCAGAGGAATCCTCGGAGGGCAGCTACTGGGTGGTGGCAGTCACAGAAAGTGACACTGGTGGAGGATCTCCCCTAGACTCCCCTAGGAAGTCCTTCTTCACCCAAAGAGTGATTAACACATGGAACTCACTGCCACAGGAGGTGGTGGCAGCTACAAGCATGGACGGCTTCAAGAGGGAATTAGATAAACACATGGAAGAGAAGTCCATCAGTGGCTATGCCACAAGGTATGGATAGGAACTCTTGGTCTGGGGCAGGTGATGCACTCTATTTTTGGTGCTTGGGGGGCAGCAGTGGGAGGGCTTCTGGACTTCTGGCCCCACTGCTGGACCTCCTGATGGCCCCAATTATTTTTGGCCACTGCGTGACACAGAGTGTTGGACTGGATGGGCCATTGGCCTGATCCAACATGGCTTCTCTTACGTTCTTATGTCTGGGGCAAGAGATGATCTGTATTCTTGGTGTTTGGGGGGCAGCAGTGGGAGGGCTTCTAGTGTCCTGGCCCCACTGCTGGACCTCCTGATGGCACCTGGTATATTTGGCCACTGTGTGACATGGAGTGTTGGACTGGATGGGCCATTGGCCTGATCCAACATGGCTTCTCTTACATTCTTATGTCTGGGGCAAGAGATGATCTGTATTCTTGGTGTTTGGGGGGCAGCAGTGGGAGGGCTTCTAGTGTCCTGGCCCCACTGATGGACCTCCTGATGGCCCCTGGGATATTTTGGACACTGTGTGACACAGAGTGTTGGACTAGATGGGCCATTGGCCTGATTCAACATTGGCTTCTCTTATGTTCTTATGTTCTAGACAACAGCAGTGGACACTACAGCGAACCCTGGTTCGTACTGTGCAGAAGACGGCAATGGTAAACCGCTTCTGGACAACTCTTATCTCAAAAACCCTTCTGATGAGGCAATCCAACAATGAAAAAAAAAGATATAGTGGTGGAAGACAGAGCCCCCAGGCCGGATGGCATTCAATAAGCTACCAGGGAAGAACTGAGGACAACTATGACTAGTGCTATTCTTAATAATGCAACTGGACCAAAGCCAAAAAAGGACATTAAGTTGTTGACATGAACGGATGCAAAAAGAAAGTCCAAAGCTGATTGACACTTATGATAGGAACATGGAATGTGAGACGTACAAATCAAAAATCATAAAATAAGAGATGGAACGTTTGGACATTGCAGTCCTGGGAGGGAGTGAACTAAAGTGGACTGGACTAGGGCGCCGCCAGTCAGAAAATTACAAAGTCTTGTACTCTGGGAATGACGAATACAGAAGAAATGGAGTTGCTCTAGCAGCGGGGCAAGACGTAGCACAGGCGGTCGGAGGCTACAATGCAAAGTCATAAGAACATAAGAGAAGCCAATGTTGAATCAGGCCAATGGCCCATCTAGTCCAACACTCTGTCACACAGCGGCCAAAATATACCAGGTGCCATCAGGAGGTCCAGCAGTGGGGCCAGGGCACCAGAAGCCCTCCCACTGCTGCCCCCCCCAGCACCAAGAATAGAGTGCATCACCTGCCCCAGACTGAGAGTTTCCATCTATACCCTGTGGCTAATCTATACCCTGTGGCTTCATAGGGAAGGTGACTGAATAATGTCAGTCTGACTTCATGGAAAGCCTGTCAGTATAGCCATCATTCAAGGTTATGCCCTAACTACAGATGCTGATGAGGAAGGAAATTGAAAGCATTCGTCCGAGTGTCCGGGAAGGAATTGATCACACCCCTAAACAAGATGTGCTGATAATCGTAGGTGACCGGAACACAAAAGTTAGAGAGCAAAGCAGAATCAAATACTGTTGGAAGATTTGGGCTGGGAACACAAAATGAAGCAGGGAGAGTGACTCATACAATTCCGTGAAGGCAACAATTTGTTTCAGACAACCAAACAGATGATTGTATATGTGGACCTCATGGGATGGTCAATACAGAAGATGGAGAAGCTCTATTCTCTCTGATAAAACAAGACCAGGAGCGATACAGACCATGACTTTTTAATATCGAAAATTAGAATAAAGCTGAAAAGAACCCCTCACTGAAACGTTCATAGTGCCAAAATACAACCTAAAAACCATGTAAAGAACAGATTTGTATTACTAAGTTCAAATGAAAGCAAACCAGAAGAACTGTGGGTTGAAATCAGAGGTATTATCTGGCCAGAATGTGCACCGACTATTCCTGTAACCAAAGGAAATGAAAAGCCTTGATGGATGACTCATGAAACTCTTAAAACTGCTAACGATAGACAGGAAGCGAAAGTAAAAGGTGACAGAAGCAGAATTAAAAATCTAAATGCAGTGTTCCGGCGACATTCAAAGAGACAAACAGAACTATTATAATAACCAGTGTGAAGAAATAAAAGAGAAGAAGAAGAGCGCTGTTCCACAAGATCCAAGGAATCAAAGGGACATTTAAAGCACGGTTAGGCATGCTGAAAGATCAGCACTGAAATACATTAACTGAACAGGACAAAATAAAGAAAAGATGGGGACAATACACTGAATAACTATATAGAAGAGATGAAAGCATGTTTTATTCTAATGCCTGTGCCAGGGTGCTGTGTTATAGATGGTAATGTTTTTGCAGTATGTTTTTAACTTTATTTATAGATCGTTTATTGGAAGCTGCACCGAGCCATGTGATCCAGGGGACAGGTAGAATGCAAGTCTAATTTTTTTATTTTTAACGGCAGTTTCATTCCAAGAAGAATCTTTAGAAGAAGAACCTGCAGTTTTAGAAAGTGATGTGAAAGCAGCAGTGAGAGCAACCGGGAGAAACAAATCACCAGGAGTAGCTGGGATCTCAATAGAGCTGTTCCAAGCCATGGAAACAGAGAGTCCATCAAAATCTTAGCAAGATTGTGCCAACAAATATGGAAAAGAAAACAATGGCCCCTAGGCTGGAAAAGCTCAAGTTAGAGTCTAGTTCCAAAAAAGATGTCAAAGACTGCAGCAACTCTCAAACCATCACATTAATTTCTCACACGAGTAAAGTGATGCCCAGAATTTTACAACAAAGATTGTTACCGTATGAGAAATGCCAGATGTTCAAGCTGGATCAAGAAAAGGAAGAAATCTTATTCCAAATTTACACTGGTCACTGGAGCATACAAGAGAATTGTTGGCAGAGTCATTAAAAAAGCAAGGTAAAGATTCCTGGCTGTACCAAACCAGAGAATCCAACAAGAATTTCAGAAGAAAATCAGCTTGTGTTTCATAGATTAGAGCAAAGCTCCTTACTAAGTGGACCATGAAAAGCTATGGTTGGTTTTAAAGGAAATGGGTGTGCCCCAGCATCTGAATGTTTTGATGTACTAATAACTAATATTCCAGACAAGAGGCTATTGTTAGGACAGAATATGGGGAAACAGAATGATTTCTAGTTGGCAAAGGTACCAGACAAGGGTATATTTTATCTCCCTGTCTCTTCAGTCTATATGCAGAACATGTCATAAGGAAAGCTGTGAAAACTGGTGGAAGGAACATGAACAGTTTGAGTTGTGTGGATGACACCACTTTGCTGGCAGAAAATAGTGATGAAATGACTACTGGTGGAGGTTAAAGCGGAAAATGCCAAAGCAGGATTACAGCTGGACATCAAGAACGGTGACGACTGGTGAATCACACAACTTCAAGGCTGACGATAAAGAAATTGAAATTGCTTAAGATTTTCTGTTCCTTGGTTTCACATCAACAGAAAGGGAGACTGAACCCAAGAAATCAGAAGAGACTGAGACATTGGGAAGGCCAGCCATGAAGGAGCGAGAAAAGATTCTTAAGTGTAAAAATGTGTCCCTGGCGACCAAAGTCAAGTGGATTCATGCCGTTGTTTCCCCATTATTATGTATGGGTGTGAAAGTTGGACAGTGAAGAAAGCAGATTTCCTTTGAAATGTGGTGTTGGAGGAGAGTTTTATAGATGCCACGGACTGCCAAAAAGACGAGAGAGGAAATTGTGCCGGATGTGGACAGGGAGGTACTGCCAATCAAACCCACTTTGAGGTACGATCTTTATGGAAAGATCTTACCCAAGCAGGTTTCGGAAATCATACAGTGAGGCTAGGGAACACCCAGAAGATGGATGATTGCACACTAGTGTGGTGTGAAAGCAAGAAAGCCCTCTGCAGTTTGACGGAGAAAGCACGTGCAAGCAACCAAGGTTAAGTAAAGGTAAAGGTAAAGGTTCCCTTGCTCGAAAGCCAGTCGAATCCGACTCTAGGGTTGCGGTGCTCATCTCCGTTTCAAAGCCGAAGAGCCAGCGCTGTCCGAAGACGTTTCCGTGGTCATGTGGCCGGCATGACTAAACACCAAGGCGCACGGAACGCAACCAAGGTTAACTGGGAGCTAATTCCCTGTATGGGAATGTGTCTGCATGGAAGGGAGCTTCTTGAACAGCGCAGGCGATGGGAAATGGTCACTGGCGGCAGGACGGCCCATTCAAAACCAGCAATTCATAGCATTCTGTTTGCAGCGACACAGAACATCCGTGACTACTCCTAGCCGTGGCCCAAACATGGCGTTTTGCTCTACAGAAGGAAGACTTCATCGGTTACTGGCGACCCCGCTGGGCTGGAGGAAAGGCCACCTTGCTTCAGTCCCCAGCATCCCTCGGTCAAAGTGGGATGTTTCACAGCTCTGTTTATATCCCCCCCCCATACCTACACAGGTAACAGAAACCCAACCAACCTCTGAAAGATCTCAGAGAAGCAGACCTGTACTCCAGACATCTGCCTGACAATTAAAACAACATCACAGCATAAAGACAAGCCATTACAGAGCCATTCGACATAACAGCATAAAAATTATCCCTAAAACAGAAGCAGTCCATTAAAAAGCTGTTTAGATTTTGAAAAAAAAGCATATCTTGCACACCCAGGGAGGTACTGATCGCCGCTTTGGGATCAGGAAGCAATTTTTCTCCAGGCCAGTTTGAAGGGAGATCGGGGAGGGGGAGGGGGTTGTCATCTTCTGGGCATGGAAGTCACTGGGTGTGTGTGTGTGGGGGGGGAGATTTGTGAATTTCCTGCACTGTGCTGGGAGTTGGACTGGATGACCCTGGAGCTCCCTTCCAACTCTGTGATTCTACGAAAAGGCCTGGGTCAAAAGGTGTATTTCTACATCTACTACAAGGCAGTAAAGTAGGCACCAGGTGAGCCTCCAGGGCAACAGCTTTCAGAAGCCAGGTGCCGCTGCAGAGAATGCCCTCTCTTAAGTCTCCGTCTGCCTCTGAAGGCAGGGATACAGAGTGGCAGATCTTGCAACGGGAGAAGACGGTCATTTGAGGTTTAAATGATTTATATTCCGCCTTCCAAAGATTTCTTCTAAGATGATTTCTAGTAAAAAATGAGAAATACAGTAACACCACACCCAAAACAGCCAATAAAATACGACAGCAAGCAATAAAAGCAGCAGCTAAAACAGCAGCAGATCAACAGATAACATGCAAAGTGAGGCAAATAAAAATGTTTTTGTCGCTTAAAACTCAGGATAGAAAGCTGCCAGGTGCTCCATGAGGAGGGCAGGGTCACCACAGAGACCCTCTCCCCCAGTTTCCACCTAGCTGGTTTCTGACACTGTGGAGGAATGTGGTGGTGTGATGGTTGAGGATCAGGCGGGTCCAGGGGGGGAGCAGATGGTCCTTTCGGTAATCTCGTTCCAAGCCGTTTAGGCCTCCAGAAGTAAGAAGCAGACCCCGAGCCGGTGGAGAGAGTTTAACACTGACGAGATGTATGCTGAATGGTAACAAAATTTTAATACGTTTCCTTGGTCCTCGGTCAGAGTACAACTGTCAGGTGGGCTACCAGAGGGCCACCACTAAGGGTAGGACTCGGGTACCAGCGACCACTGGAAGCAGTCAGTGGGTTGGTTCCCGTGGATTTTCGTAGAGGGTGATTTCTGCTGACTCCCCCCCCCCCCCATGGTGCTTTTGGGGTTTACCGGGAGCAGCGTTTTGGTCTGCAGTGAGAGGGAAGGACACAAGGAAGTCGCAGTCCACTGACCAAAATCTCCTCTATCGGGGGAACTTACTTCTGGCCAGAATTCGCAACGCATGTGACACAAATAGTAGGGTCCCGGGTGCCTGACCCAACTCTGTCAACACATTCACGATAGGGAGTGACTAAACTTTAAAAGCCTCTCCCATCACTCCGTGCGGCTCCCAACGCTGTGAGAAGGAAGGAGGGGCTCCAGGCTTCCCTCCCGCACCGTTTTCCCCAGCTGAAATGGCCCGAGGGGGTCGGGTCGGTTTGCCCCTTTCTCGGGTACGGGAGGAAAAGCATGAAGTCGTTCCTTCCCCGGTGTGGCACTGGAGCTGCAGAAAGTGACGATGAAGAGTCTTTTAAAAGCTTAGTCCTCACCTGGACATGAGACTGAGAACTGGGCCAGGTTTGTCACCCAAGACCTTACTCGTGTCACGCACGTAATGTGTATTTCATCCTACAAGTGCCCAATGTGGTCGGGGGCCTGCCTTTCCCCATATGTTCCCCAGAGAGCACTGAGGGCAGGGACGCAAAACCGCCCGACTCTCCCTGGTCCGAAAGACACCAGATTGGCCTCGACCGGGGACAGGGCCTTCTCATTGGCAGCTCCACACTGGTGGAACGAGCTCCCGGAAGACATCAGGGCCCTGGCGGGACTTTTTACAGTTCCGCAGGGCCTGTAAAACGGAGCTCTTCCGCCAGGCCTTCAATTAGGAGCCGCCACTGGTACCAACACATGGACGACACCTGAACTGCTAACAACTGAACTGGTAAGGCCCTCATGTCGAGGGCAACAAGAACAGCCGATGATACCGGTATGGCCACAGTGGACTACTCTACCATCTAACTCTGCCTTGGAGAGGCCACCGCCATTTATATGCAGCAGCGCTTTACTTACAAATTTGCTTGCTTGTCCGAATTTTAGATTATTGCTTTGTCGACGTATCTTATGTTTTATTGTATTTATTCTGTCATGTTTTTAACTTCTTGTAAGCCGCTCTGTGCCTGCCCATGCGGGGAGGGCGGAACATAAATCGAAAGTATACATAAATACATAAATGTTGACGCTAAGCCCGTCCTCTAGAGGGAAGGGCTGGACTAGGAAGTAAGAGTCGGGGGCCTGGTCGTCCGGATGGTGCCGACGGGGAGGCCGCCTGTTGAGGTCCAGTGTTGCCCTCGTCTTTTCCTCGGGCTTTCCCCACACGCCGCTTTCCTGCTGCTTAGCGCGGCTATTTAGCGCCCAGCTCGATCTCACTCCTTCAGTGACGAAGGGTGGAGGCTGCAGCAGTGCCCGGGAACCTTTCTCTGGTCCTCCGTATTGCTTTAACGAAGAGAGATTATCTGATGCAAAAGCCTTGGAAGGATGGGAGAGCCCTTATTAGCGGCCCCAAGACTGCCGGGGAAGAGCGCGGTGCAGGGGGATAAAGGATTGGAGTGAAAGGGGATAAAGACGAAATGACAGATGGCCCGCACACCGGGAGGGGAGGGGAGGCCTTTTGTCGAGGAGGCCGTGGCGGCTGCTGTGGAATTTGTGGCCAGCATCCCAAGATGACATCGTGCCTCTGAATGCACTGTCCTTTTCAGCCGACCGTTACGTGGCTAAGAAGGACCCGCAGAGCCCTGGCGCTGATTTGTGGAGGAGACGCTCGACGCCAGAAAGGAAAGGGCAAAGAACTCTCCGGCAAAAGGGGCTCGTTGAAGAAGAGGAGGAGACCAGTCCAGGGCCCCTCAAAAGAGCAGGGAAAGAATATGGGGGGGCCGGGGGCGGAGGCGGTAATAAAATGCGGACTCTTTGCAGACCGCAGTGGATGAAGGCTCAGATAAAAGGATGGACAGATAAAAGGAAGTCCTTCTTCACCCAAAGAGTGATTAACATATGGAATTCACTGCCGCAGGAGGTGGTGGCAGCTACGGAGGTGGTGGCAGCTACAAGCATGGACAGTTTCAAGAGGGAATCAGATAAACATGAAGCAGAAGTCCATCAGTGGCTATTAGCCACAGGGTATAGGTGGGAACTCTCAGTCTGGGGCAGGTGATGCAGTCTATTCTTGGTGCTGGAGGGGGCAGCAGTGGGAGGGCTTCTGGTGCCCTGGCCCCACTGCTGGACCTCCTGACAGCACCTGGTATTTTTGGCCACTGTGTGACAGAGTGTTGGACTGGATGGGCCATTGGCCTGATTCAACATTGGCTTCTCTTATGTTCTTATTTTCTCCTCTCTATGGAGAGACGGATCCTCCTGGTGCGTTTTGAACCACAATATTAGTAGATATATTACCTCAAACTATACCAGGGTTAAAATAGGTTTATTTGTTTAGATAAATATGATAATTGGCTCAATAAAATTTAAAATGTCAAAACACAAAAAAGTTTCCCAGCAGTCAGACAGAGCATTACACTGGGCTTCCACTATTCATACTCATCCTGCAAAGAGAAAGGTGTGGTTTTTTCCTTCTCAAAACGCTACGTTATCCCCCCACGAACCCCTCTACTAGTCTCATAAAAATCTGGATCTCAAAACGGGTATTCCAGTGCAAGCCTAAAGACGCTTTCCTACACCCCACTAAGTAGACCTGAGCAGGATGCTAAACAGACCCCCTTAGAATTGGCCTCTTCCATGTTCAGGTATAAAAGCATCTGCTGAACGGATCTTTTAAAAAGTGAACATGCTGCCAGTCTTTACTAATTTCAGCAATCGGAGAATTAACCACCACAAGCAGTGGGGGGGGGATTAAGTGTTTCATCTGTTCTTGGTTCCATCTGTTCTTGGTTCGTCCTCCTCCAACTCCCCCTTCGGCCGTTTTTTTCTCTATTCCACTTTCCTCCCCCCCCCGCCACAAGTTTCAAGCTCCCTTTGGGGGGGGGTGTGTGGATTGCTTAGACTGACTGCAGGTGAGAATCTAACTAAGCATCCCTTTTCTCCTGATTCTACCCACCCTTACATCCCTGCTCAGTTGTTACTGTTTTTCGAACCTTAAAAATTAAAAAAAGGTTTCTAAAAGAAGAACAGGCCTTCGGGTGGTACGGAAACTACTCTACAGAAGGGGCAATAAGCACCATCCTGCCCCAGCCGAGGGCTTTTGAGCGCCGTTCCAAGTAGGAACTGCAACACGTGCTCAACCCTTCCGGCTGAAATAAACGGCACACGTTTTTTTAAAATACCGGTCCCCCCACGAGTCCATACGTGACTACCTGTGATACAATTGCAACCAGAGAGGTGGTACATGAACGCTGCAGTACTGGGGGTCTAGAAATCTTGTAACCACCCCAGGAAATCCAGTGGGCCACAGAAGTCTCCCAGCTTTCTTGGCCAGTGCCAAGAGCCAACGCGAGTGCCCTCGACGTTTGAGTGACCCGGCCCCGGCCCCGGGGGGGGGCGGACACTGGGAGAGCTCGGCAGCTGTATGGCACAGCAGCCGCTGGCCTGATGCAAGGAAACCAAGGCGCTCCGCTTACCTGTGACGATGGGTCTCCGACAACGCAGCTGAATTGGGGAGAAGAATAACAAGGGAATTAGTCAGGTTCGTTGCCTGAGATACAGTCGGCTATTTTGCCAAAGCCTTTGGCTGCAATCCTGTGCCCATCTACCAAAGAGCAAACCCCACTTCGGAAGGACCTGTTTTAGGACTGTCCTGCAGGGAGGTGGCCACTGTGAGTGAGGGGCCACGGTGGCAGCTAGGAACAAAAAGGGGGGGGGACACGTAACCCTGAAACCTGGGAACCAGAACCTTAAAGAGGCTCTGGTTCCTGTTAAGTATGAGACTCAACAAAGGATTCAGCTTCAAGTGATTTCAGCTTCATTAAACAGCAACGGTAAGTCAGGAACACACGACGACAAGGGGAGCACAGCTCCTTCTTTTAAACTCCCCGGGGCTGTCCAAGCCACACCCATTACAAGTTAAAGACCAATCAGAATACAGGGATAAAGGCCAATCAGGACCGTTCCCTCTTTGCAACAATATCACTCAGTGATTGGGTAATTACACAGGTTTCGCAGAGACCGACCAATAGCAATGCGACATCTGAAGAGCCGCGTTCAGACTCAAGCTTAACATGTGAATAGATAGGAGCGATTCGCATTCAGTACATAACAGTTCCCCTTAAACAGGATAGAGGGCCAACAATAAAAACTTAAATGTATATAATAAGAGACGTGTATTTATTAGCAAAGAATTTAAAAACATACGAGGGGCCCCATAACGCCTCGTGTAAAAATTCCAAAATCTGACACACAAGGGCCAGCGGGCTTGACCTGATGCGTTTCGGCCTGCGTAGGCCGCCTTCAGAGGTCAAACAAGGAACAAATTGGCTTATACCATAATACCATACAATTATGCATCGTGGATACAAAATGGACCAGAAAAGCTGTAAAAAAAATTAAATATGTGAAATTAAATATGTCGTAGGGCTGTCTTTCAGCTCTGCTCCTGCAGAGTGCAGGGGGTTGGACTAGATGACCTGCAAGGTCTCTTCCAGCTCTAACTTTCTATGATTCTGTGAAATACACATACTAAAATGAATAAATAAACAATACCTATTTTCTACCTATATTGGGCCCTTATATGTTTTTTAATTCGTTGCTAATAAATACAGGTATCTTATATACATTAAGTTTTTATTGCTGGCCCTCTATTCTGTTCCGCTGTGGCAGCCGCCAGGTTCTGCGTTCAAGACAAACCTGACTGCAGGGTTTGGTAGATCGTATACAAAATTCCACAGGCCTCCAAGCTCTCTGACTTGCTAGGATGCCCTCTCTACTTCCCCAAATATGCACACAAGGTTTTCATTAAGTGCTGAAAGCCCTCGATCTTGACTGACTTTAAACTGAATGGGCTCAGACTTTCTGCCAGTATGTCTCAATGGCTGACAGAGGATCATTTTCACTCTTCATAAAGAGCCCCCCCCAAGGGTTCAGTGCCTGGCCCCAAAGCCACCTCTAAACCTTTGATGTCCCTGTCACCTGGCTAACTGGAAGCACAAAGGGAATCAAGCGCCTGTTTCTGACGACGGAGGGTTTCTGACAAAGGGAGCTTTCACTCTTGAACGCTTACAGCTCCCTAACATCTTGCTGGTCTCCAAGGGGCTCGGGAATCCAGCTGTCCAACTGCACACCAGCGTGGTTGCCTACTTAGTTCTAAGTAAGAATTAATGCAATTATTGTGGATACCTGGGGCCGTCTTCTGCAGTCTGAGTTGCAACAGTTCTAGGTGGAACGGAGTAAGGGTAAAATTAATTATGACAGCGGCATTTACAGCACAATCAGATAATACAATCGGCGTATGAAAGCATAAAACTGAAAAGTGCATTTCTCTACGTCCCGGCATGGAAAATAAGTTTGGGAACCCAGTTCAAAAAATTGCCACAAAAGGCCATTTCAGCCTAGAAGAAGAAAAAGAGCGGATTTATACCCTGCCCTTCACTATCCAAAGGTGTTTCAGAGCGGCTTAGAAACTCCTTTCCCTTTCCCCTCCCCACAACAGACACCCTGTGAGGTCGGTGGGGCTGAGAGAGTTCTTGACAGAAACTGCTCTTTTTCAAGAACAGCTCTGACAGAACTATGGCTTGCCCAAGGTCATCCAGCAGGTGCAAGTGGAAGTGGAAGAAGAAGAAGAGATTGGATTTATACCCCGCCCTTCAATACCCAAAGGTGTCTCAGAGCGGCTTACAAGCTCCTTTCCCTCCCCACAACAGACACCGGGTGAGGTAGGTGGGGCTGAAAGAGCTTTGACAGAAATGGCTCTTTTTCAAGGACAGCTCTTGTCAGAACTATGGCTTGCCCAAGGTCATCCAGCAGCTGCAAGTGGAGGGATGGGGAATCAAACCCGGTACTCCCAGATTAGAGTCTGCGCACTTAACCCCTACACCAAATTGACTCTCGCACCAAAAATTACTATATATAGCGAAAGCATTCTTGGCTTATTAATTACCACGAAAACAAAGTCTGAGTCCAGCAGTACCTTTAAGACCAACAAAGTTTTATTCGGGATACAAGCTTCCACGTTGGTCTTGAAGGGGCCACTGGGCTCAGACTCTGTCCGGATGCTTCAGACCAACACGGGGCAACCCACCTGTAATTATCACTGACAACATCGTAAAAACATTCCCAAGGATCCAGAAGCACCAGTTAAACCACGACTATTTCCCATATACCATCAAAACCTTTGAAATCAAACTAGATCCAACAAAACAAAAGTGCAACTAGAACCCAGATTAAACAACCCCCGTTTTGTGTTGTTGTGAATGTCAACACGTGGCTTCCTTGACAAAGTAACGCCAAGCAAGGCCTTAGTAGATAATAGGCGTAAATCTTCAATTATTTTTTTTTCTGCAATCTCAGTATGAAATTTTTGTACAGTTATTTGAACTATAGATGCAAAGAATGTTCATCATGAACGTTTCTGAATCCTCCTAGGTACGTTTCTATTTAAAAGTAAATAATCCCAGCCCTCGGAGACCAAAGGCACGGTCTTCTCAGCCACCGGGCCGGGCCCGCTCTCAGTAAGAGAGACCTCTATCGATCTTTATGGGTCAAAAAGACACGAGACGTAGCAAAGCCTCCCACGCACAGACAGCGTGGTCAATCGAATGTTTCCGCCCTCGTTCAAGCCGCTGCTGGTGCCAGACCAACCCCCCGAGGGAGCGAAGCTATGCTTGCTTCCTGGTAGTCACAGCCATGCATGCCGCAGCAAAACAAGGGCAGGTCACCTTATCGTGTTCAGTATTTGGGATAACGGGGGGGGACATCCTTTCCCTTGACGGGAATGTTTTTGTCTCTGAAAAAAGAAGTTTGGCAGGTATGTGCCGCCACATGAGAAGGCAACATGGTGTGGTCCAATCTTATCACCTCTCAGAAGCTAAGCAGGCTCGGTACTTGGACGGGAGCCCACCGAGGTCGGCTCAGCAGAGGAAGTTGAGGGCAGGTCACCTCTGCTCTCCTTTGCCTTGAAAGCCCCTTGCTGGGGTTGCCATAAATTGGTTGCAAATTGACAGGTCTGGCCCCACTGCTGGACCTCCTGATGGCCCCTGGTATTTCTGGCCACGGTGTGACGCAGAGTGTTGGACTGGATGGGCCATTGGCCTGATCCAACACTGGGCTTCTCTTATGTTCTTATGTCTGGGGCAAGGGATGCTCTGTCTTCCTGGTTCTTGGGGAGGGGTCAACAGTGGGAGGGCTTCTAGTGTCCTGGCCCCACTGCTGGACCTCCTGATGGCCCCTGGTATTTCTGGCCACTGTGTGACCAGAGTGTTGGACTGGATGGGCCATTGGCCTGATCCAACATGGGCTTCTCTTATGTTCTTATGTCTGGGGCAAGGGATGCTCTGTCTTCTTGGTACTTGGGGGGAGGGTCAATAGTGCGAGGGCTTCTAGTGTCCCGGCCCCGCTGCTGGACCTCCTGATGGCCCCTGGTATTTCTGGCCACTGTGTGACAGAGTGTTGGACTGGATGGGCCATTGGCCTGATCCAACATTGGCTTCTCTCTTCTGTTCTTAAGATTGCTTCCACACAATTCATCTGTCCCAAGTTCAATGGTTTCCCTCCGTTCCCCACAGCACTGCAGTGCATTTGTGTACCTCTGGGGGTTTCCCTGGGTATTCTCTGACATTTCTCAAATCTACTTTTCTCCAAAGGTTTGGGAAAGATCACAGCAAACCCTGGATGGCTGCTGTGTGGGTGGGGAAATTCAGATTTTCTGTCTGTCCAACACGGCCGCCGCTTTCCCTGACCCACCTGTTTTCTTCCCCGGCCACCAGGGGCTTTAGATTAAGGAAAAATCATCGGCACTGGAATACTGTTACAGGAGAGACACTGCTGTAACTATAGGTGTGGCAGGTTGTCTGAACTCTCAGCTTTAGCCCCTTCCCTTGTGGAGATATAAGGGAAAAGGTATACCTTTTCAACAGAAGCTTTTTTAAAAGTGAAAGCCGGGGATTCAGAGAACTCGCTACACCTATTGCTAACAACAGTATATTTTTATATAACGGTACTTCAGTGGCGATTCCCAGTGTTCCCTCTAAGCTGAGCGAGTGTGAGCTAGCTCACAGTTTCTTAGCCTCCGGCTCACGCCTTTTTGCCTCCGCTCAGGAAGGAATGGCTCCAGAGCAAACTAATCGGTGCAGCAGCCCAATCGCTCGCTCACAACTTTGATGCCAGGAGCTCACAAAGCAGAATTTCTGCTCACCAGACTCTCCACAGCTGAGAGGGAGCATTGGTGATTTCCTGCTTTGCGGGGAGGGCAAATCTCATAATAAATAAATAAATAAATTGCAGTTGCCCGTGCTGCATTCCTTGAGGTGGCAAAGGTGTAGCATTGGTAAGCGTGCAGGAGAATTGCTCTGGCCCAAGTCCATTGATTGCAAAAGGCACAGAGTGGAACAACTCTGCACAGGACTGCACTGTCATGCACTCAGGTTGTTACGGCCCATGGGGCTGCAGGATTCTTCACAGAGCCATCCTGTGCAGACTTGCTCCGCTCTAAGACCCCTGGTGCAATTCTGCATAGGATTGCGCTGCTAATCTCCCTGGGGAACCCCGTCAGGATCCCAGGATCCTCATGTTAACACTCTTTTCAAAGCCAAGGGAATTACAGTTGCCATTAAAAATCAGTTGCCATTAAAATCAGTTACCTCTTCTCCAGTCCAGGGGCGCCCTCTGTCTGAGTGCTGTGGAAATTCAAGCGAAAAGTTCATCGTTTCAAACATCACAAGTACTGACTGGTAGCCGGCACAGCGCATCTCTTATCCATGGGAGGAATATCCTCCCCTCTCTGATTCAGCAGTTTTGACCGGCCCGTTTCAAAACCACACTCGTATATGGGGATAAACTCACTCAGCTCTTTGGGAGGTTATTATTTTGGGGATTATAAGGAAGGGAACTGAAAACAAATCAGCCAGTATCATCAGGCCCCTGTATAAATCAATGGTGCGACCTCATTCGGAGTACTGTGTACAGTTCTGGTCGCCACACCTCAAAAAGGATATTACAGCTTTGGAAAAAGTGCAGAGAAGGGCAACTAGAATGATAAAAGGGTTGGAACACTTTCCCTACGAAGAAAGGTTAAAGCGCTTGGGGCTCTTTAGCTTGGAGAAATGACAGCTGAGGGGTGACATGATCGAGGTTTATAAGATTATGCATGGGAGAGAGCAGGTTGAGAAAGAAGTACTTTTCTCCCTTTCTCACAATACTAGAACTGGTGGGCACTCCATGAGATTGCTGAGCAGTCGGGTTAGAACAGATAAAAGGAAGTCCTTCTTCACCCAAAGAGTGATTCACGCATGGAATTCAGTGCCACAGGACAGTTTCAAGAGGGAATTAGATAAACATATGGAGCAGAGGTCCATCAGTGGCTCTTAGCCACAAGGTATAGATAGGAACTCTCAGTCTGGGGCAAGGGGGGCTCTGTCTTCTTGGTGCTTGGGTGGGGGGGTCAACAGTGGGAGGGGCTTCTAGTGTCCTGGCCCCACTGCTGGACCTCCTGAGGGCACCTGGTATTTCTGGCCACTGTGTGACACAGAGTGTTGGACTGAATGGGCCATTGGCCTTATCCAACATTGGCTTCTCTTACGTTCTTATGTAAGGTGGGTTTTTTTAATATTAGGACATTACGGAGCCAAAACTTTGAGCAGAAATAACTGAATCTATAAAGAACTGTTAAGACTGACCCCGTCTTTTATTTGCGAATGGCACTCACCTGGCAATCTTCCTTTGCTCACTCGGTGTTCTTTTATCTATACAGGTAAGGATGATATTATAGTTAATCACATTTTGGAATCCTCCGGCTTGCCTGGTCAAACAGCATGACGCCGCATCAGCCAACTTTTGGGTGGAGGGTACGGCAAGAACAGAAACTGGGTGGGGCGAAAGCACTTCAGGGATGTTATCCGGCAACACAGGTACAAAACGGGTATCAACGTGAGCCGTGCCTCTTGTCGTTATGGCCTGGCTATAGCAGCATTTTCGTACAATAATGTGTAATTGTAATACTATGCACAACCAGATTTCACGGGCACCAGGACATACAGACGAGCGTAAAGGAAAGCACATTTATAAGTGTTACTGACACCACCGCCTGTCGACAGTCGTATTCTCAGGCACAATCGCCCAGAAAGAGACACACTGACTTCCATCCCTGGCACGAGGCCTTGCGCCTCAGTCACCCACTCTCATGAAACATGGGGCATGTGCCTCGCTGGGGAACAGTGCTCACAACAGCCACGTGCGGCTCCCAAGCCCCTGTCTATACCGCTGCCCTCGATAAAACATACCTCGGTCACTGAGAAGCTCAGACTCGTCATACTGAAAGAGAAAACACAATTTCGCTTGCCGTTAATCCGGAAAGGCCAAAGGGGTGTGGAGACGTAACCGAAACTCCCAGACGGAACATATGATTTGCTTAGGGAATTAAGCGTCTTCTGGCCAAAAACGAAACACCGAAATGACCATTTCTTCTCCTTAGTGGGTCAGAAGGTATCACCACCACCCTGAGGAAGCACGCTGGGAAGGAATTCCCTCAATCCAAAGGGCCATGATCAGTTTTTTCTCCCTCTGTTTTTCCGCCTCGTAGCACCTCCAGTCAGAGGTCTTCAGGAAGAATTCTTCCTTATGTGACGGTGACACTAGAGGTGGCTCAGTCTCCCCCAACAACTTGGCAAGACATGAATGGGGGAGGGGGAGGGGGAGTGCCTCCCCAGGGCAGTGGGAGCCTTTGCAAGACATTTGCGTGTGCCCTGCCCACAGGGCAAGGAGGGGGCTCCAGTCACACAAGGGTACCTTCCCACCCACTCCTGGGGAACCCTCTGTTCACGGCACCGAGCTCCTTCTGCTTTCGGGGTCTGATCCAACCATAACCAGCCATGACTGTAATCCTAAACAGAGTTATATCCTCCCAAGTCCCCTGAAGTCAATGAGTTTAGAAGGATCTAACTCTGCTCAGGATTGCACTGTCAGTCCCATTGTAAGTACAGAGACCAGATTCCATCGTGACCACAGTGACGACATATTTATTTATCATTTTATTTATTTAAAATATTTATTAGCCGCCTTTCCTCCTTACAGAGCTGGAGGAGGCTCACAACACAGAGAAAAGGAATAAAATGCATCAAAAACGTAAAATTTTAGAACATGACTCAGGACTGCCAGTAAACGTCACCAAATGCGGTCCTAAATGAAACCATCTCCGACAATACTCTCCTTGGTCGGCCCCTGCTCTGATTCAGCGTAATACAGAAATACAAACCGCAAGGGTAGACCGTCAAAAAAAACATTCACAAATTTCACAAGTTACCAGTAGACATCAGTCTATTGCAACATAATTAATCAATTAATAAAGTAGAATTGGTGGTCATAGTTCAAAAACAAGTTGCAATACAAAGCATTTAACAAGAGAAGGTATAACAATTTAAGCAGAAAAATCCAGCAAGAGACTCCTCTAAATTTTTTCAGTATAATAATGTCCCAAAGACCTCAAAGTCCACAAACAAGGCAGAGGATGTCCCATATAACACAAAGAAACTTCTGCAGCCAAAGGGTTATTTTGGGGCAGGAACACACAGGAATGGCGTTCCGGCTGGCTCCCGAGTTGGCCATGCCCGGAAGGACTCATTAGCATAACAGGCCACACCCAACAGCAGAAACTCATTAGGATTGGTACATGAGGGGGTGTGTGGCCTAACAAGCAAAAGTGTTCCTGCGACAAAAAAAGCCCTGGGTTTTGACAACAAGCAAGGTAAACAGAATAAGAAGCAAAAGGCGAGTGTGGCTGGATGACCTCACTCCTGGTAACATGGGGGTGTGGCCTAATATGCCAATGAGCTGTGCGGTCAGCGGTGTGGCCTGATATGCTAATGAGTTTCTGCTGTTGGGTGTGGCCTATTATGCTAATGAGTTCCTGCTGGGCTTTTTCTACAAAGAAAGCCCTGTTCCTAGGTATGCCAGACGTTTCAAAGCATTCTTCCTCAGTTATACGGCTGAAAAACGGAGCCCGGTTTCCTTAATAATCTAGGCACAGTTCATGTCTCAAGTGGAATTTGTGGTTCTCTGATGGTCTACCCTTGCGGTTTGTATTTCTGTATATCGCAGACGCTTGGGGTCCCTAATGTTTGACTGGTCCAGTGTTAGGCAGCTTCTGGTACGCATGGGACTTTGCGCCAGTTCACTTCCTGCCGGTCAATACACAGCAGGGACTCGGTTCCCACCCACCCACCCGCGGCTTATTCCTTATCTCAGTTGGCTGACCGGTTGTTGTGGGGGGCATGGATATGCTCTTGGGAGGGAGAGCGTTTCTGGGTTAGCACCCTCCCACACCACCGCTGGCATCGGATAAGCCACACGGGCTGCATGGGGAGGGCTGGTGCGGATGGACTGAGAAATGAGCCCACCGGGTGCAGGAGGAAAACGGTGTGCAGGGCTCGGTTGGCCAAAATGATGGGCATGTACGGCAGCCAATCAACGAGTACACAGGTGTGGGGGGAAACAGAGCAACAAGCCTCAGAGAAGCAGGGGGGAGAAACATGTTTTTGTCTCCATTTTTTCTTAGGATCTCCCCCCACCCCCCAGTTTTTCTGAATGGAACAATTAGGAAATTTGGAGGAGGAGCACCAGAAAAGGAAAGCCTGCTATGAAATACTTCTTTGAAATTAGCAAAATGCTTTTCTAGATAAAGTTTTAAGTATTCGGAACGTATAGCATGAATGTCTGGGTGCACGGAGTTTAAGATTTTTGCCACTGGGAAATTCTGGCGAGGGCTGAAAAAAAAGATTCCTATGAACCCCCCCCCTCCTTTTTGGAACGAGTGAAATGTGCCCAGACAGCAAGACCCGTGCAGCTCTTTGCTGCTTTCTCCAGTATTAATAGGGGACATACTTGCCATTTTGCTTGCGGACACTGAAGGCGTTTATACTTTTAAATCTCATAAATATACTAATTACTACAATGTTGTATGTTAACAACCCCCGATGAATTTACACGGGAAAGGCAGCCGGATGGGTTGAGATTTGACGGGGAAGTCCCACGTATATTTGAGTTTTTACCTAAACGTCTCTTTTTTTCATACTCCCCTGGGCACGTTTTTCCTCCATGTTTCAAAATTTTTACATTTCCGTGTCTAAGTGGCCCGTCCTCTGCGATCATAGCTGACAGACAAAACTTCAGCTGTCCTTGCGGGTTCAAGCCAGACGGCAGTGACGCTCTCTGGAAGTGGGAATCGACTCGCAGAAAACCTACCCCTGTGCCTTTCTACCTCTGCTCTCTTTCCTACCCTGTTCCACGTAGCTGGTGTTGACAGCAGGGCCACTGGGGAACGTCTAACGTCTTCCATCGTGTCTTATTCTGGCATACCCAGCCGGGTGAATGGATAGATAACTGCTCCCCAGCGCGGGAGGGGTGGGTTCTAGTCTCGCACCTGTCTCCTGTTTCGCTGCTACCCAGCCCGTCGCTAGGCAAAATAATAAACTCTGTTTTCTGGCCAGCATCTTGCTTAAGTGATGCATCCTGTTTGCCACATGGGTGCCTTTCCTCTGAGAACTACTGGGGGTATATAGGCAGGGCTATTTTGGGGCAGGAACGCACAGGAACGGAGTTCCGGCTGGCTCCCGAGTTGGCCACGCCCACTACAGCCAAAACCTCTCCATGCGTGGCTACAGAGGGAAGGCCTGGAGAGCGACCCCCCCGGCGACTCCAAGGCGGGCGGGCCAGCTTCCCCAGGCTCCCCACAGCTGCAGGGTGCCCGGGCAAGCCAAGGGAAGGCATGGGGGTGTGCCCTAATATGCTAATGAGTTTCTGCTGTTGGGTGTGGCCTATTATGCTAAGAGAGATGAGAAGAAGAGAAGAGATTGGATGTATACCCCGCCCTTCACTGCCCAAAGGCGTCTCAGAGCGGCTTACAAACTCCTTTCCCCTCCCCTCCCCACAACAGACACCCTGTGAGGTAGGCGGGGCTGAGAGAACTTCTGACAGAAACTGTCCTTGAGAGAACAGCTGTGCCAGAGCTTGTGACTGACCCAAGGTCACACCAGCAGGTGCAAGTGGAGGAGTGGGGGAATCAAACCCGGTTCTCCCAGATAAGAGTCCGCGCACTTAACCACTACACCAAACTGGCTCTCGAGAAATGAGTTCCTGCTGAGCTTTTTCTACAAAAAAAGCCCTGGGTATATGTGTGGGTGGAAGAACTGCCTTTGCTGAGGGTGCTGTTCAGTGTTCCCTCTAAGCTGAGTTAGTGCAAGTTAGCTCACAGTTTTTTAGCCTCCAGCTCACACGTTCTTGTCTTAGCTCAGGAAGGAGGGCTCCGGAGCAAACTCATTTAGTGTGGTAGCCCAATCGCTCGCTCACAACTTTAATGCCCAGGAGCTCACAAAGTAGAATTTTTGCTCACAGGGCTCCCTAGCTTAGAGGGAGCATTGCCTGTTGCTCACCCAGGATTCGCACTCCCTTCCCCTGGCAACAGGCTGGTGCTTCCGAGTCCCACCCTGGCTAGGATCCAAACCCTTGTGGGGGGACGCGGGTGGCCCATCACCATTGCCTGTGCCGAATGAGCAACGGGAGCGTGAGAAGGCCGGGCCTGGATGCACTACGTTTCCCCCACAGGGCATTTCCCCTGAAAAGAAGGAGCTCAGCTACAGGCAGGGGCTCAAACCCACATCTACGGAGATCTTTGGTGCCTGTTAGCTCCAGAACTCTTGCTGCTAGTCTCCTTGGGAGTAAAGAGGCCAACTACCTTCTCTTCCCTGTCCTCTGATGCTCTGCATATGGACGGTGGCAACACGATGCCAGGGGAACACAGCTGCATCAGCGGGCAGCAGTTTGGCTGTGGTCGGCATTCCACTAGGTGACTGGAGGGTGCTAGCAGGGTCCCTGTGTACTCTGGGGCGGTGCGACTGCTGCGTGGTCAGAGCTTTTCGAAGGGCGTTTCTTCCTGTTATTTTCCCCCCTTTGTGGAGTGGCTGTGGGCTATCAGCTAGGACTACTGGGACACCATCAGGGCTCCTAGGAGGTGGCTTTTGACCACCACCCGTTTTATCTGGGTTGGGGTCCGGCCTAAGTTTCATGCTCCAGATACCAGACGGCCTCCGAAAGACCATGGCCGCCCAGTCGTCTGATACTCACCCAGAAATTGGTGACATTCAAGTAATTGGATATTTCATCAGAGAGTCTCTCAATCTCACTGTGAAAATAGAGCAGAATATGCAGCGGCAGATTAGCCATTCGGCAGACTAAACACGTGCCTTAGGGCACCGGGGACAAGGAGGGCACCACAAAGTTGGGGGAAAGGGTGAAAAGAAAAAAAAATGAAGATTTGTAAAAAAAAAAAAAAAAATTGATAAAACTAGTGCCAATTGATCATGGTGCACCCCAGGGGTGTTCTTCTATCTTTTGTTGGCGAGGTGCCAGTGTCATAGGCTATGTTCAGTGTTCCCTCTAAGCTGAGTTAGTGTGAGCTAGCTCACAGTTTTTTAGCCTCCGGCTCACACATTTTTGTCTTCGCTCAGGAAGGGTGGCTCCAAAGTAAACTCATTTATGCAGCTGCCAAATCGCTCGCTCACAACTTTAATGCCAGTAGCTCACAAAGTTGAATTTTTGCTCACAAGGCTCCATAGCTTAGAGGGAACACTGGCTATGTTTAAAAGTAAAATGCATGTGTTTAAAAGTACATTGTGTTATCACAGGAATAAATTTTTGTATTGCTGCAACCTGTGTTGTATATCTGGCCAGACTGGTCAACCACTAAAATGGACGGGGTCAGTGTGGAAAGGAAGGGGGGCACCGAGATTGGTCAGTGCTGCTTCGGGCACCAGGGAGCCTTCAGCCGCCCCTGAGAATATGTCAGTATTCATAATCTTAGAGATTACTTAAAGATGAGTAGCCGTGTTAGTCTGTCTGTAGCAGGAGAAGAGACTCAGAGTCCAGTAGACCTTAAAACACTAACCATTTTTGGGTACGGTGTGTTTGTGAGTCACTGTACTTTCTTTGACTCACAAAAGCTCACAACTGACTAAAGAATCTGCTAGTCTTTAAGGTGCTCTTGGACTCTGAGTCTTTTCTACTGTTAGAAGTTACTGTTTACCATGTGAATTACGTTAGCAAAAATGGTTAAGTCAAAATGCTTTAAAATATGCCACGGAGTCCAAGAGTTCGGTATTTTTCACCCTATCATTTCATAGCTTCTATTTCGACTTATTCTTAATAAGAAAAAGAAACGCTTCAAGAACCAAAACGAAACCAAGAAATTTGTTGTTTGAAAAAAATAGTGTTAATATTAAGGCCAACACTATTGTTGTTGAAAATCAATGATTCTGTAGCTTGGGGCGACAGGAAAATTCCCATTCTGTGTGTTTCAAAGGCAGTTGTCATGCGCCAGAACTTACTTTTCATATTCTTCCTTCTTTAGGGCCCAGTCTAAGAAGAATGAAAAAGATCAGAATTATGAATCTGCCTTCCCTCCCTCAGCCTCCCCCCTCCCTGCCCCGGTCCCTTGGGCTCAAGATCTCACAAGGGAAAAGGTCTTTGTCAAACCTGCTACCAGGTAAGCCCCTGTCTACGGGAGAGGCCAAGGGCCCTACACCTGGGTCCTTCTACCAGCAACAGCACATGCTGTGCCGCTGACCCGCATATTCTCCCCACCGTATGTTGCCTGCTGAACAAGGAACTTGTTTCTTATCTTAAGAAACGGCATGATATTACATTAATCACTACAAATGATATCTGTTTCTCATTCACCTCTAGCAGGGGTGGCCAAACTTGCTTAATGTAAGAGCCACATAGAATAAACGCCAGATGTTTAAGAGCCACAAGACATGCACAAATATTACACACACGTTTTTATTGGAAAATATGCAGATTTGCTTTTTATTAACTTTGACTGTCAAAAATAAAAACAAAAGGGGTTAAAAACAGATATTAATAATGATATTTATTTGTCCAATATTTGTTTGCTAATGATATTTATTTGTCTAAGAGAGAGAGGTGGAAAGAAAGAATGGAAGGGGTGGAAAGAGAGAACGAAAGAGAGAGAGAGAGGTGGAAAGAAAGAGGGAAAGAGAGAGAGAGGGAAAGAAAGAAAGAGAGAGAGAGAAACAAGCAAATAGATGGGGGAGGGAGGGAGGGAGAAAGAGAGAAAGAAAGATGGAAAGAAATCAAATAGATGGGGGAGGGAAAAAGAGAGAAAAGAAAGCAAATAGATGGGGGAGGGAGGGGGAGGGAGGAAGGAAGGAAGAGAGAGAGAAAGAGAAAGGTGGAAAGAATGAAAGAAGTGGAAAGAAAGAAGAGAGAAAGAAATAGAAACAAAGAAAGCAAACAGACAGGGGAGGGAGGAGGAGGGAGGAAGGAAGCAAAAGAGAAAGAAACCAAGAAACCAAACAGGTGAGGGATGGGGAAGAAGAAAGGAAGAGACAGAAAGGAAGGAAGGGAGAAAGACAGAGAAAGAAAGGTGAAAAGAAAGCGGTTGAAAGAAAGCAGATGGGGGGAAGAAGGAAGGGGAAGGGGGGTGAAAAGAAAGCAAATAAATGGGGAGGAAGGGAGGGAGCAAGGGAGGGAGAGGTGGAAAGAAAGCAACTTGAACTTTAAATGTGTTCTCCAACATCCCCTCCCCACACCCCCATGTCAGCTAGCTTGGCTTGGAGAAAGGATTTAAAAGACAAATGCCTTCTCTAAGCCCGCAGGTGGGGACTTGGAGAACGCCTTTAACTTTGAATGTGTCTTCAAGCCCCCGCCCCTGCTGCTGCGCTGGCTTGCCTTGGAGAAGAACTTTAAAGAGACAAATGCCTTCTCCGAGCCAAGCCAGCCGGCCAGTGGGGCAGTGGGGCAGGGCTTAGAGAACACATTAAAATTTAGATGGGGAGGGAGGGGAGACAGACAGACAGACAGAAAGAAAGGAAGCACAGCAAATAGATGGGGAGGAAGGGAAAGAGAGGTGGAAAGAAAGCAACTTGAACTTTAAATGTTTCCTCCAAGCCCCTCCCCCGCCCCATGCCAGCTGGCTTGGCTTGGAGAAGGGATTTAAAGAGACAAATGCCTTCTCCAAACCGGCCGGCAGGGGAGCTTTGAGAACACATTGATTTCTTTCTCTTCTCACCCCACCTCAAGCCTACCCAGGGAGGGGAACACTGGCTCCCAATCAATCAATCAATCAATCAATCAATCAATGCCTCCCCTTTGCTTCCCCAGCCACCCTGCTGGGAGCCACACAATATGTGTGAAAGAGCTGTATGCAGCTTGTGAGCCACAGCTTGGACACTGATCTATACTATAAAATGGATGAATTTGTTTGGATTCATCTCCTCCTTTGTCTGTGATCAAACCGAGATATTTTTACCCAGAGATCACACTTGACAAACGGTGCAAATAAACTCTACAGCGCCTGATGTAGCCCCACTTTCGAAGCCGAGCAAATCTGAGTCTGCCTAGAATACCTGGACAGAACCCTTCAGGATGCAGAACAGATAAACATAGCAAATGGAGTAAGCATACTGTTTCCCCAAGATATGCTACCTCCTTAATTTTTCAATCTCTTACTGTTTATTGCACGTTTACCTTGCCCTTCCTCCGTAAAGATGAGGGCGGCTTACATTCACCTTTCCTCCACTTTTTTGTCACAACAACCCTGTGAGGTAGAGGCTGACAGAGAGTGTCTGTCTGGTACAAAGGTCATCCAGTGAACTCCATGGGCTGCGTAAGGATTTGAATCTGGAAGTTCATGAATCTGGATGTTCGTGTAGCACTTTAACTGCTATACTACACTGGTTATACCACTTATTAACGCATACGAATTAACACATACCTTTTGTTTTATAACGAAGCCTTGAGTTCTAATTTTAAAAAAGAACAAGAATCCTATCAGTCTCATATATAAAGTCCTATCGATTTATGTCGTGCTTCTATCACTGAGATCCTAGGAAACAGTTTCAGCTGCCGCTGTGTCACGTTGTTCGTCGGGCGTTGTTTCCCACTGAAACTACTGTTCTGTTACATCAAGGGTTAACTCCTTGCTTCCCCTCTGATTTTCCCCACTGCTTTCGTTTATGGGCATTCTTTAGGAGGGAGTGCATGTGTGAATCTCTGCTTCGCAGGCCAAGTGCTTGTAGCTTGTGGCGGTCGGCATGACCTTGCAGCATAGATAATGTAATGGTTAGTTTGCAAGTGTTGGGGGGGGGGGGCTACGGGATTGAGCTTGAAGCTCTGGCGGGCTGTATGGGATTGAACTCCATGAAACTGCAGAGCAGTCAGGTGGTCAGAACAGGTAAAAGGAAGTCCTTCTTCACCCAAAGAGTGATGAACACGTGGAATTCACTGCCACAGGAGGTGGTGGCAGCTACAAGCATGGGCGGCTTCAAGAAGGAATCGGATAAACATATGGAGCAGAGGTCCATCAGTGGCTACTAGCCACAGGGTATAGATAGGAATTCTCAGGCTGGGACAAGTGATGCTCTGTATTCTTGGTGCTTGGGGGGGGCAAGAGTGGGAGGGTCTTCTAGTGTCCCGGCCCCACTGCTGAACCTCCTGATGGCCACTGGTATTTTAGGCCACTGTGTGACACAGAGCGTTGGACTGGATGGGCCATTGGCTTGCAGTAGCCCCTGTAAGAAGAGCTCTATAAGCTCATAGAGGATTGGCTACATTAGGGGTGTGTTGCCTAATATGCAAAGGAGTTCCTGCTACAAAAAGAGCCCTGCTGACCCCAATTAGACAGAAGTACTGTTCTGATCTCTTATGAGGAGGACTATATTTGCTACAATGTGTAACAAAGGACACTAAAACTAAATATTATTTACGGTCTTTCCAATTATAATACAGAACACTACGGAGCTTTATATAACACAGTGGCAGTCTGAAACACTGCCTTGCCATTTAATAACGCTAACTCTGTATTGCTGATAAAGAATGTAATATCCCTTATTTGCACCCAGCCTGAAGGAAGCCACCAAAATCCACTAGATTAAGAGCGCCAGCACCACACCATTCACTAAGGTGAACACCAGGAGAAAAACACAGGTCGGCGAGCTTGGTGCTAGGCACTGACGCTCCCTCCCGGTATGAACTGCATGGCAACTAAGACAGAGGCAATCCACAGAAATCTATACAGAATGTCAGAAAGGTACCGCGTTTTTCAGCTTCCTGTTCTCTGTTCTCAGAGCTTCAGTCTCCTGGACCTGTAGGAGAAACCGGAAAACACCAATTGCTGTTTCTGTCAAAGGAGTGCCTCATCCATTTTCAGGCCTCTTCTAAAGGCCTGAATTAGTGCTCGTTACTTTAATCGTGCACTGAAGCACTTTCGCGCCCTCTTCCAGGAAGGTGTTGTTCTTCCACTGGCTCGTGCTGTCATATTTATTTATTTATTTAATTTCATTCGATTTATAGTCCGCCCTCCCCATATGATACATATCGATGCACGTGGCCAAGGAGGCCGTCTTTTTACATGCGGGGCTTAGACAGGTACGTGGCAGTACATTGCTTTCTCGTTTAGCAGCAAGACTTAATTTGGCTCTTGCCAAATCTGCCAGAGTATTACTCTTTCCCAAGTATGAATTTGGCAAGTGTCCTTAAAAGACAAGTAACTTTAAATGTGAATCTGCTGCGTTTCTACTTAGGTAGCCCCAATGGTTCAGTCCTAGCCAGGATTAATTACGGTAGAGAGCCCTGGAATACGAGTGTTTCAGAATATATGCCAAGTAAGGTAAAGGTTTCCCCTTGCTCGAAAGCAAGTCGAATCCGACTCTAGGGATGCGGTGCTCATCTCCGTTTCCAAGCCGAAGAGCCGGTGCTGTCCGGAGACTTCTCCGTGGTCGTGTGGCCGGTGTGACTAGACGCCAAGGTGCACAGAACGCCGTGACCTTCCCACCGAAGCAGTTCCTATTTTATCTCCTTGCAATTTCTTGCTTTCGAACTGCTAGGTTGGCAGGAGCTGGGGCCAGAGACGGGAGCTCACGCCGTCATGCGGCACTCGGGTCTTGAACTGCCGAACGACCGACTTTCCGGTCTGCAGCTTCAGTGTCTTAACCACTTGAGACACTGCAGTCCTAGCCAGGATTAATTAAGGCAGAGAGCCCTGAAAACATTAGTGTTTCAGAACATATGCCGAGTACCTTTGTTTAATTGCTGAGCAGTCACTATCTAACCTCATGGTGGGGCATCCAATTTAGAAACAGGCCACTGGGCCTCAAGGAGAAAATTCCCCGTGGGGCCTAAAAGGTGGAGTGGGCTTTAGCAACGGCTGTTCCCCTTTAGGGAAAGACCTGACCTGTAGCTAACATGGGGCCCACGGGGCCTGGCCCCCTCGTGTTTCTTCTGGGCCCCCTCTCTCCTGGGCTGCCCCCAAAGTGCTCCAACTTACCACCTGCACTGTACTTTCATTTAATTAGCTGGTGCCCCCGAGGCCCCCTCTCAAAAAAATCCCTGGCTACGGGGCTGGGAAAGACCCCCCCAACCGCCCACCCAAAAGAAGCGACCGGGTGATCCACGCAGGACTTCAGTTTTCCTAAGGAACGTGAAGACTCTTTCCGTAAATTACTTACAGACTGGCTGCTGTCCAGAAAGGTGAGGATTTCCTGCACCAGTCTCTTCCTTTCCTCCTTGTTTTTTCTTTAAAAATGAAAAAGGAACATTTCCCAGTGTTTGAATGAATGTTCATGGGGGGGGTATTTATAATTTTTTTATTTAAAAAAACACAACTTTTCTTTCAAGAATTGATTATAAAGCGATGCTTACAGAGTCCGGAGATTGGCTTCATTTTTCACCATCACCTGCTCACAGTTTTCTGTAAGGGTACATGCACAGAGCATCAGGTTACTGAGCGCGAACAAGCAGGTAGGGACAGGTGTAGGTGTGTGGGTTTTGAGGAGGGGGATCATGGTACAGTGGCAATTTGGTTATATTGCACCAAACATAATGCCCCTGTATAAATCGATGGTGCGACCTCATTTGGAGTACTGTGTACAGATCTGGTCACCCCACCTTAAAAAGGACATTATAGCTTTGGGAAAAGTGCAGAGAAAGGCAACTAGGATGATAAAAGGGTTGTTGGGACACTTTCCCTATGAAGAAAGGTTAAAGCGCTTGGGGCTCTTTAGCTTGGAGAAACGACGGCCGAGGGGTGACATGATCGAGGTTTACAAGATTATGCATGGGATAGAGCAGGTCGAGAAAGAAGTACTTTTCTCCCTTTCTCACAATACAAGAACTCCTTGGGGGCACTCAATGAAGTTGCTGAGCAGTTGGGTTAGAACGGATAAAAGGAAGCAGAAGAAGAAGAAGAAGAGATTGGATTTATACCCTGCCCTTCACTACCCAGAGGAGTCTCAGAGTGGCTTACAAACTCCTTTCCCTTCCCCTAGTCCCCACAACAGACACCCTATGAGGTAGGTGGGGCTGAGAGAGCTCTTTCCAGGACTGCCCTTGAGAGAACAGCTCTTGTCAGAACTATGGCTTGCCCAAGGTCATCCAGCCAGGTGCAAGTGGAGGAGTGAGGAATCAAACCTAGTTCTCCCAGATGAGAGTCCATGCACTTAACCACTACACCAAACAAGAGCTCCAGGAGGCATTTACACAGCACGGCTGGGGGCGGGAGAAGAGTTAGACCCTCTCTTCAGCCTACACCACTGAGGATTCAGTGAGAAAATAAACTGGGAGATTTACCAATGAATCTCCAACATCTTTCTATGGAAAAACAGACGCCATGGCCCTGGTCGATGCAAGGAACCCATCCCTCCACCTGCTGTTTTGTGACGCTCTCAGACTGTTTTGATATGTACCAAACCAAAAAAGATAACGTTAAATATATTTTAGTAAGTCTTTCTTACCCTGCTTTTCAAGAAACGGCATTTTAAAACCACAAACCTGGAACCGGAAACAAAGTCGACATTAATCGTTACCTCTTTCACGTTACTGTTTTAGCCCCCATTCGTTCATTTTCTTGGAGCAGCGAGGCCTACGGATCGTCACCCACAGATCTTAACCACAAAATCCTTGCAAGTGGGCTGGAGAGCATTGAAAGTCCTCTTTCCCAGATGCGGAAAGCAATTTAACTGGACCAGGAAAGAAGGAAACCCCCAAAACGAGTCTGAGCCATGGGTGGGGGCAGCGCCTCTGTGTCCAAGGAGATGCCAGAGATGGGGAGGGGGTGTGTGTACAATTATGCTCTGAGGCGAGATCCCTCGTGTGCTTTCTACTTTATTATTTTTAATTAGTAAGAGTTGCCTCCTCCTCCTCCTCCTCCTCCCCTGGCCTGTGTTAATGAGTGGTTGGTATTCCATAACTGCTTCATAAACATGCATGGGGCGGGGGGGAACTGGACTAAAGCCATGCCGAAGCCCTAAATGAATTCAAACTTAAGGGGTCCCAGGGAATTTTCGTAGGGGCTGTTCTTCATCTGTCCTCATTTGTGCTGCCTCGAGGAGTCTCTCAAGAGGCCCGGCCAGAGAACCAGAGAGGACCGGACCAGGTTCCCTCAAGAGCCCTTTCTTCCAAAATGTGTTCCTTCCTGCAGATTTGCAGGGGCTATTTCCAAAGACTCCACTGGCCTGCAGGGGGGGGTTCCAGCTCTAGCCTGGGAAATTCCTGGGGAGAATTTGGGGAGAGGTTTTGCCTAGAATCTAGGGTATACCACTGACGCTGCCCTCCACTCCAGGGAAACTGAGGCCTGTCGTCCGGAGATCAGCTGGAATTCAGGGAGAACGCCAGGCCAGCGTTCCCTCTAAGCTGAGTGAGTGTGAGCTAGCTCACAGTTTTTTAGCCTCCGGCTCACACATTTTTGTCTTAGCTCAGGAAGGATGGCTCCGGAGCAAACATAGCCAAATCACTCGCTCACAACTTTAATGCCAGCAGCTCACAGAGTAGAATTTTTGCTCACAAGACTCCATAGCTTAGAGGGAGCATTGCTCCAGGCCCCACCTGGAGGCTGGCAAGCCTAGCCTCAGGGCTCCAGGTGGGTGTGGGGCTGGGGGAAGATGTGAAAGCAGGTTTGCCGGCCTCCGGAGGGGACCCCGGGGAAATAATTACAGCGGCCCTGGAGGAAATGGCTGCTTTGGAGGTTGGATTCTCTGGCATTTCCCCCACGGACGTCCCTCCCTTCTGCAAACCCCGCCCTCCAGGGCCACACTCTAAAATCTCCAGGAATTTCCCAACTTAGAGTTGGCAACCCTACTTTCTCCTCTCCCTGGAAAGGCTTCTCTCACCAGCTCTCTATCCCTTTACTAATCCCTGGGCAGCCAGGCAAGAGAGGACCTCCAGAAAGGCCTCCAGTAGACAAACAAGGCAGAGACCCAGCATGGAGCCCCCCCCCATTACACTCAGGCCTAGGGTTGCCAACCTCCAGGTGAGGCCTGGAAATCCCCCGGAATTTCAGCAGATCTCCAGACAACAGAGGTCGGTCCTCCTGGGGAAAATGGATGCGCGGGCAGGGCAGACTCTACAGCAGAGGCCCCTCCCCCAAATCTCCAGGAACCCCCCAACCGGGAGCTGGCAACACCACCTGAGTAACCTTCTCTCCCACGAAATAACGTCTATACGGGGGTGGGGCGAGCCTGTCGCAGCAAAAATAAGCCGGGGGGCTGTGTGTGTCTGTCTTGTGGCATCCCAGAGACTCATGCAGAGTTGCAGAAATGGGGAAAGCGGCATACCACTATTTCAACTCAACGAGTCAGTAACGAAACAGGGTTCTGGGGAGGGGGGGTATCCCATCCGCTTTCAGGGCCTAAACTTTTTTGCTGGGCCCTCGAAGTTCTGGGCTGCTTCTCTGGCCAGGGCCTCCCCCAACCCAGGGCTGCCAACTCGTTTGGGAAACTCCTGGAGATTTTTTGGGGGGGCCTGGTGAGGCCGGGGACCTCCCTAGGTTGCCATGCCCCCCAGAGTCCACCTGCCAAAGCATCCATTTTCTCTCGGGGAACTGGCCTCTGTCGCCTGGAGATGAGTCGTCATCAGTGCTCCCTCTAAGCGGCGTAGTCTTGTGAGCAAAAATCCTCCTTGGCGAGCTCTTGGTTAAAATTAAAATTGTGAGAGAGCGATTCGGCTGCCGCATCAATTAGTTTGCTCTGGAGCCCTCCTCCCAGTAAAGGTAAAGGTTCCCTTGCTCGAAAGCCAGTCGAATCCGACTCTAGGGTTGCGGTGCTCATCTCCCTTTCAAAGCCGAAGAGCCAGCGCTGTCCGAAGACGTTTCCATGGTCATGTGGCCGGCGTGACTAAACACCAAGGCGCAGGGAACGCTGTTACCTTCCCACCAAAGTGGTACCTATTTATCTACTTGCAATTTCTTGCTTTCGAACTGCTAGGTTGGCAGGAGCTGGAACTAGAGACGGGAGCTCACTCCGTCATGCGGCACTCTCGGGTCTCGAACTGCTGAACTACTGACCTTCCACAGCCTGCAGTTCAGCATCTTAACCACTTGAGCTAAGGCCAAAAATGTGTGAGCCAGTTGCTAAAAGACGGTGAGCTGGCTCACGCCGACTCAGCTTAGAGGGGAACATTGGTTGTAATAGGTCTCCAGTCCCCACCTGGAGATTGGCAACCCTAAGTTATATGATAAGGCACTCAGTGCAGGCTTGGGGAGCCCCTCTCCCCAGTAGGGTTGCCAGGTTACCCCGGGCCTCTTGGGGAGGGTTGCCAGCTCCAGTTTGGGACACTCCTGGAGATTTTTTTTGGGGGGTGGATGCCAGGGACCCCCCTAAGGTACCACGCCCCCTGGAGTCCACCCTCCCTTAAGCATCCACTTTCTCCAGGGGACCTGGTCTCTGTCGCCTGGAAACGGGCTGCATTCTAGCGGGAGGTCTCCAGCCGCCCCCTGGAGGTTGGCAAGGCTGGGGAGAACCGGCCTGGGGAAGGATCCGTCGCTCCAGGGGGTCCCCAGGTCCCCCCTGGAGGCTGGCACCCCTACCCCTCCCAGTCCCCGCCCCAAAGACCCGCCCCCCGCCTCGCCCCGCCCTCCCGCCCGTCCCCACCCGCCGGAGCGGCTCCCGCGCCTCCTTCCCGCCGGCCGGACGCGCCTGGAGTGAGCCGGAGGGGGCCGTTGGCGGCCGTTGCGGGGGCGGGGCGGGGGCGGGGCTCCCGAGGCCACGCCCACGCCCGGGGGAGGGAGGGAGGGGATGGAACGGCGCGCTCTGGCCGGGATGCAGCCCTGGGAAAGAAATCCGGCGCGTTTGCTCTTCCTTGAACCCAGGACCGCTGGCAGGACTGGATGAAGGCTCACGGGTGCCCTAAGCGCTGACCAGTCTTGGTGCCCCCCCTCATTGAAATGGCTGCCATCACAACTGAATTGGGCTCCATCGCTTTACTTTTAAACACATGCATTTGACTTTGAAACACTGTCGTGGCATTTAGGCATGCCGGCCACATGACCACGGAAACGGCTTCGGACAGCGCTGGCTCTTTGGCTTGGAAACGGAGATGAGCACCACAACTCTAGAGTCGGATTCGACCGGCTTTGGAGCAAGGGAAACCTTTACCTTACCAATGACACTGCTGCACCTCGCCAACAAAAAATAGAAGATAACCCGAGGGTGGCACCATGTACAATTTGCACTCGTTTTATCAATTTTTTTTTTACAAATCTTCATTCTGTTGTCGACGGCTTTCACAGCTGGAGTTCATTAGCTGCTGTAGGTTTTCCGGGTTGTGTGGCATTGCCAAGATAAATAGGTACCACTTTGGTGGGAAGGCAACAGCGTTCCGTGCACATTGGTGTTTAGTCATGCCGGCCACATGACCATGGAAACGTCTTCGGACAGCGCTGGCTCTTCGGCTTTGAAACGGGGATGAGCACCGCAACCCTGGAGTCGGATTCGACTGGCTTTCGAGCAAGGGAACCTTTACCATAATTTCATTCATTAATTAGATTGTATACTAATAATAACCCTTTAGGACTGCATATTGTTTAAGACTGAATATCCTTACGTTTGTCTGTATACTTTATACCATTGTTGTTAGTGCATTATAAACAATCAGGTCACCCAAGGGTCTTCATTGCATATTATTCGTATATGATTCACTTAATGAAATTATAATAAGAAAGGGAAAGGGAAAGGTTTCCCTTGCTCGAAAGCCAGTCGAAGCCGACTCTAGGGGTGTGGGGCTCATCTCTGTTTCCAAGCCAAAGAGCCAGCGCTGTCTGGAGACTTCTCCGTGGTCATGTGGCCAACGTGACTAAATGCCGAGGCGCACGGAGCGCTGTTACCTATTTATCTACTCGCAATTTCTTGCTTTTGAACTGCTAGGCTGGCAGGAGCTGGGGCCAGAGACGGGAGCTCACTCCGTCACGCGGCACTCGGGTCTCGAACTGCTGAACTACCGACCTTCTGGTCTGCAGCTCAGCATCTTAACCACTGAGCCACCGCAACCCTGAAATTATGGTAGTTTATCACTATCGTATCCTTTGTTTTTGTTGTTACACAGTGATTTTCTACATTTTATTCAGTCCCTAGATGTAGCCTGTTTGGTGTAGTGGTTAAGTGTGTGGACTATTTGGGAGAACTGGGTTTGATTCCCCGCTCCTCCACTTGCATCTGGCTGGATGTGACCTTGGGCAAGCCATAGTTCTGTCAGAACTGTTCTTGAAAAAGAGCAGTTTCTGTCAGAGCTCTCTCAGCCCCACCAACCTCACAGGGTGTCTGTTTTGGGGAGGGGAGGGGAAGGGAAAGGAGTTTGTAAGCTGCTCGGAGACTTCTTTGGGTAGTGAAGGGCGGGGTATGAATCCAATCTCTTCTTCTTCTTCAGGTGGGGCCTGGAGATCTCCTGGGATGACCATCAGTCTCCGGACCATGCGCATCAGTTCCCCTGGAGAAAATGGCGGCAATGGAGGATGGGCTCTGTGTCTTCGTACCCCAGCTTGAGCCAGTGAGCCAGTGTGGTGTAGAGGTTAAGAGTGGTGGACTCCAATCCTGGAGAACCAGGCTCGATTCCCCACCCCTCCACTTGAAGCCAGCTGGGTGACCTTGCGTCTATCACTGTTCGGTCAGCCCCAAACATAAACCTAGCTTGCCACAAAAAGAGCTAGCATTCCAGGCTGCCAGACAATCTTCAAATCTTCTTACAGTTAGGAACAAAGACTAAAAATTTCTGAGATGGAATATTTGATCAATATGAATTAGCTACAAGGCAAAAGTATGGTAATTATCTGAAAGATTACCCCCCCTATAGAATCATAGAATGTTAGAGTTGGAAGGGACCTTGCAGGTCATCTAGTCCAACCCCCTGCACTCTGCAGGAGCACAGCCGAAAGAGAGCCCTACATAACTACAACAGACCCAAAAGATGGTCGCCCAGCCTCCGCTTGAAAACGTCCAGGGAAGGAGCATCCACCACCTCCCCAGGCAGACTGTTCCATGTATGTATGAACATTAACAGAATATTGTTAAAAAAAAGCTTTTAAAAGTATACCACAAATAAGAAAGAGGGGTTTGCCAAACTCAGATCTCTTTTGCAGAGAGTATTTATTTATTTATTTATTTATTTATTTATTATGGGATTTATACCCCGCCCTCCCCGCAAAGCAGGCTCAGGGCGGCTCACAATTGGTATAAATATAACAAGGAACATATTTAAAATACACCAGTTAAAACAATATAATACAAGTCTAAAACCATTACAATACAATAAAGTGCAAGATACAAGCGGTTGTTAACCATTGGCCAATGTTTCGCCATAGCTAGAGTTGTACCTTTGCTCAATCCAATTAATCTTTCCAGCCTCATCTTGACGTCTTCTTAAAAGTAAAGCATCTTTTCCAACTAATTATTAAATTCCTTTCACTGGGTTTTCTTGCCAGCCCATCTCATTAAATATGTGGCTATTTTTCTATGCGAGCAAACAGTCTATTTGTCTTGAAATAATGAGCTGCTGAAAAGTCATATATATATATATATATATATATATATATATATATATATATATATATATATAGTGGTATTGATCAGAATAGGTAAAGGTTCCCCTTGCTCGAAAGCCAGTCGAATCCGACTCTAGGGTTGCGGTGCTCATCCCCGTTTCAAAGCCGAAGAGCCAGCGCTGTCCGAAGACGTTTCCGTGGTCATGTGGCCGGCATGACTAAACACCAAGGTGCACCGAACGCTGTTAACTTCCCACCAAAGTGGTACCTATTTATCTACTTGCAATTTCTTGCTTTCGGACTGCTAGGATGGCAGGAGCTGGAACTAGAGACGGGAGCTCACTCCGTCATGTGGCTGAACTCGGGTCTCAAACTGCTGAACTACTGACCTTCCACAGCCTGCAGTTCAGCGTCTTAACCACTTGAGCCATCGCAGCTCCAAATAAGAACTCAGAATAAGGTTTCCATTAACTCAATATTAGTATATTAAAGCATTTTCTTCTTTAAGAAAAGGTTAGCTTGATACTCTGGCCACCCAATGAGAAGGGAGCACTCCCTGGAGAAAACCCTGATGCTGGGAAAGACGGAAGGTCAAAGAAGAAGAAGGGGACGGCAAAGGATGAGATGGTCAGGCAGGGTCACTGATGCAACGAACATCAAATTGAGCAAACTCCGGAGCACGATGGAAGACAGGAGGGCCTGGCGTGATGTGGTCCACAGTCGGACTTGACTGTGCAACTGAACAACAACAACAAGAAGCTTGGTTTTCCTTATTAAAATAACTAAAAAATCATAAGCCATAAATCTTCAGCTCTGACAGGTCGTTACCATGGTGGATTATACCATCCTCATTAATAGTGTCCTGATGTTTTCTTGGTGCCGGGACACCTGTTCATTAAGGAATTCCTTCCTTTGACAATTAAATAAGATATAAGACAGCTGTTTTTACAATTCTACTTGGTAAATGAAATTGCTGAGCTGTCAGGTTAGAACGGATAAAAAGAAGTCCTTCTTCACCCAAAGAGCGATTCACACGTGGAATTCACTGCCACAGGAGGTGGTGGCAGCTACAAGCATGGACGGCTTCAAGGGGGAACTGGATAAACATCTGGAGCATCAGCGGCTATGAGCCACAAGGTATAGATAGGGACTCTCAGTCTGGGGCAAGTGATGCTCTGTATTCTTGGTGCTGGGGGGGTGCAACAGTGGGAGGGGCTTCTAGTGTCCTAGCCCCACTGCTGGACCTCCTGATGGCCCCTGGTATTTCTGGCCACTGTGTGACCCAGAGTGTTGAAGTGGAGGGGCCATTGGCCTGATCCAGCATTGACTTATCTCATGTTCTTATGTTTGGGGCAAGGGATGCTCTGTATTCTTGATATTTAGGGGGGCAACAGTGGGAGGGGCTTCTTGTGTCCTGGCCCCACACTGGACCTCCTGATGGCACCTGGTATTTTTGGCCACTGTGTGACGCAGAATGTTGGACTGGATGGGCCATTGGCTTTCAACATTGGCTTCTCTTATGTTCTTAACTCCTAGAACTCTCCCGAGGTGAAAACCAGGGTTCAGTAGAACATAAGAACATATTCCAGTAACTTATTCCAATCAGCTTTAAAGGCAACATTAAATTTATTTACAAAAATAACACGATAAAACATACAAGTAGGGAGAAAGAGTGTATACATAGAACAAAGATGGATAAAACAAACCTAGCTCTCTGACTCTGAGCAGCTTGTTTCCAGCAGCAGATGCCAAAGCTGAGTTCACCAAGGAATAACAATTCCTCCTCCAGGCCACCAGCTCTTGAACTGAAGCCTCCTTCGTCATGTCCCAACGTCTTGCCCGAGAGAAAGTGTCTAACTTTCTTGCAAGGTTCCTGGCATCTCCCGGGATCTTACTTCTAAGATTCTCCTACAAAGCTTGTTTAGCTGTCCCTCACTGCTAGCTAAATACTAAACTAGCTGTCAAAGGCTAATTGACAGACCAATCATGACTTAGATCATTTCCATCTAGATTGAGTACTGTCAAACTCTGGAAACATCACACTGGTGTTCTGATAGTTTCCAGCTGGCTGGTGTTAAGGCAACCGGTAATTTGCAGCAGGTGCTTGTTAACTACTAACACTGTAGGTCTTCCATGATCCAGTTACAACTTATCACTTAGATGAAGAATGCAAAGCTTAGGCCTTAAAGACCCGGTTACATGACAGCAGGTGCCTAACAACATGCCTGGACTGGCTGTACGCCGACCGTACTCTCGAGCACTGCCTGGTCCCGGAGAACTGAGAGGCCCCTGTGGATTCTCTCTGGACGACCCTGTCTATCCCCGGAACTTCTCCAGTGGCCCGACCTGGATCCCGGCCTGGGTTACCCGAGTGACTGTCGTATGAGGTATCCACCGAGGACGGCCTACTCCTGCGGAGACACATCGACCAACTCTGCAGCCCAGCAGAAGCACAACCCCATCCAGCGGCTCCAGACAATGACGGCATGCAGCTACCACAGCCACAAGCACCCGAAACCACGGAAGACAATGCACCACCAATTCACCAGGAGGGCGAAACATGTGGACAAGCAGCCCCAGAGTTGCCTGATGCCCCGCCGGCTTCGCAGCCGACTCCCTGCACAACGCCTGCACCGGCAGACCCTGACCCAGGGACCCCGACCCCACAGACGGAACCGCGCCATTCAACCCGAGAGCAGCACAGACCGGCCTACCTAAGGGACTTTGTTTGTTGAAATGTTCCTGGACTTAGGGGAGAGGGGTATTATGTACTGATCCTGGACAGTACTGGAAATGGGCTGAGCTTGAGTTACCTGAACAATGGGCTACCAGGATCCCGGGATGGTCCTATTGATTTAGGGATGCACTATAAATCGCCAATCACAGTTTTAAGTATCGAGAGGCAGGAAATGATGAACCATAACAAGGCTTTTGTTCAAAGCATTGTTCAGCTCTGGTCTGCTCTGGTAAGAGCGGCAACCCAAACTTATACCGTTCCACAACTGAACTATATACAATGTAACAATAAACGAGAGGTCTGATTGGACCTAAGCAGAGCTCACCGATAGGTTACTTCTGGGGTGGCTTCAGGACCAGTAGAAGGTCTTTATTAGGCAGCCAATCACAGTGAACGGAACTAGGATACCAGAGGGCAATCCATAACTCACACAACAAAGAATAAACTCAGAACATAACACACGGGGACTGTGTGTGTGGGGTGTGTTGTTTTGCATGAATATAAGCAGGGCTTCGGTCCCACAAGTTTGTCTTAGAATTAATTGAAATCACAATAAATATGAGCTGATCATAATGCATCTAGAACCCAGTACATTGCAAAGGGTTGGAACACTTTCCCTATGAGCTTGGGGATCTTTAGCCTGGAGAAATGATGGCTGAGAGGTGACATGATCCAGGTTTATAAGATCATGCATGGGATAGAGCAGATTGAGAAACAAGTACTTTTCTCCCTTTCTCACAATACAGGAACCCGATGAAATTGCTGAGCAGTCGGGTTAGAACAGATAAAAGGGAGTCCTTCTTCACCCAAAGAGTGATTAACCCATGGAATTCACTGCCACAGGAGGTGGTGGCAGCTACAAGCATGGACGGCTTCAAGAGGGAATTGGATAAGCATATGGAGCAAAGGTCCATCAGACAGGAACTCTCAGTGTGGGGCAAATGATGCTCTGTCTTCTTGGTGCTTGGGGGAGGGCATAGTGGGAGGGTGTCTAGTGTCCTGGCCCCAAGTGTCCTGGCCCCAGTGCTGGACCTCCTGATGGCCCCTGGTCTTTTTGGCTGCTGTGTGACCCAGCATCTTGGACAGGATGGGCCATTGGGCTGATCCAACATTGGCCTCTCTTATGTTCTTATGTTAGGAGCAGAGGTCCACCAGTGGCTCTTAGCCACAAGGTCTAGATAGGAACTCTCGGTCTGGGGCAAGGGATGCTCTGTCTTCTTGGTGCTTGGGGGGGGGGCGCAACAGTGGGAGAGCTTCTAGTGTCCCAGCCCCACTGCTGGACCTCCTGATGGCACCTGGTATTTTTGGCCACTGTGTGGACTAGATGGGCCACTGGCCTGACAGAGCATTGGCTTCTCTTATGTTCTTATGTTAAGAGCAGAGGTCCATCAGTGGCTTCTCTCATGTTCTTATAAGAGGGAATTGGATAAACATACAGAGCAGAAGTCCATCAGTGGCTCTTAGCTACAAGGTCTAGATAGGAACTCTCAGTCTGGGGCAAGGGATGCTCTGTCTTCTTGGTGCATGGGGGGGGCAATCAGTGGGAGGGGCTTCTAGTGTCCTGGCCCCACTGCTGGACCTCCTGAGGGCCCCTGGTATTTCTGGCCCCTGTGTGACCCAGAGTTGTTGGACTGGAGGGGCCACTGGCCTGACCCCGCATTGGCTCCTTCTCTTACGCTCTTATGTTAAGGGCAGAGGCCCACCCCCGGCTCTGAGCCACAAGGGCCAGGTGGGATCTCTCCGTTCCGGGGCGAGGGATGCTCCGTCCTCCTCTTGGCCTGGCCCAACACGGGCTTCTCCTCTGTTCTCCCGACCTATACAAGGATACTTCGTTCTTCGGGCTGGAGGAAGCGCGATACAGACGACAACAACACCCGGCTCGCGCCGCCCTGGGCGGAGGAAGCCGAGCCCCGGGAACCGGGGAAGCACCGCAGACTAGGCTGCGCAGCGCTGGCCTTGCCTCTCCGCCCGGCGGCGGCGCGGAGGCTTCTGGGGGTTGTAGTTGCGGCTGCGGGGCGGCGGGGCGGCGGGCCTCCCTCCCGAACTACCCTTCCCGGCGCCGCGCGGGGCGGCCGGCAGGGCAGGCAGGGCAGGCAGGCAGGCAGGCGAGGAAGCGGCGGCCTTCTCCTCCTCCTGCTTCTCCTTCTCCTTCCCGGGGCGGTGCGGGGAGACGTGCAAGATGAACGTGGTGCTGGCCGTGAAGCAGTACATCGGCAAGATGATCGAGGACAGCGGGCCCGGCATGAAGGTCCTGCTGATGGACAAGGAGACGGTGAGCGGGTCGGTGGCTGGGTGGGGTGGGGGTCCCCGGGAGTCCTCGCCGCCGCAGCAGCAGCAGCGCCCCTCCCCTCCTTTCCCGGCCGCCTGCAAGGGGCGAAGGGGACAGCAACCCCCCCTCTTCCTCTTCCCGAGCGCCTCGTCCCCCAGCGCTGGAGCGCAGCGGTAGACTGCTGCCGAGCGTGGAGGCTCCATCGACCCCTGGCTGGTGGTGGCTGCAGCTGGCGGAGGCGTCGAAGGGTGCGAGGCAGCAGGGGCGGATGACGGCTCCCTGGTGCCCGGAGCAGCACTGACCCGTCTTGGTGCACCCCCCCCCTCCTTTCCACGCTGACCCCCAGTCCATTTCAGTGGTTGACCTGCCTGACCAGATACACGAGGCAGGTTGCAGCAATGCAAGCATTGATTCGTAGGATAACACAATGTACTTCTAAACGCATGCATTTTACTTTTAAACATAGCCTGTGACACCTCACCAACCAAAAACAGAAGATCACCCTAGGGGTGCACCATGATCAATTGGCACTAGCTTTATCAATTGGGTTGTTTTTTTTTTACAAATCTTCATTCGTTTTTTCTTTTTTTTCACCCTTTCCACAACTTTGTGGTGCCCCCTTTGGCCCTGGGGCCCTAAGGCACTTAGCCTGCTGCTTAATGGTTAATCTGCCCCTGGTGCCAGGGTTTATCTGGTGAGAGCAGAGCAGACCCTGACGGATATCTAGGCTCCCGTTCCTGACCAAGGCAGGGCAGGGAACAGAACCTGAGCTGGATCAGGTCAGTGAAGGGCTGGGGCTCTTCAGCTTGGTGTTGTGGTGAAGTGCGGCGGACTCTAATCTGGGAGAACCGGGTTTGATTTCCCCCCACTCCTCCTCCCCTTGCAGCTGCTGGATGACCTTGGGCAAGCCATAGTTCTGACAAGAGCTGTCCTTGAAAAAGAGCAGTTTCTCTCAGAGCTCTCTCAGCCCCACCAACCTCACAGGGTGTCTGCTGCAGGGAGGGGAAGGGAAAGGAGGTTGCAAGCCGCTCTGAGACTCCTTTGGGTAGTGAAAGGCCGGGGTATAAATCCAATCTCCTCCTCGGCATGTGGGACGTCCTGGGTTCAGTCCCTGGTGGCATCTCCATTTCAAAGGACCAAGCAGGTGGTGGGGATGGAAGACCTCAGAGAAAGCTGTGGAGAGGCCTGTGAGCAAAAATTCCACTTTGGGAGCTACTGGCATTACAGTTGTGAGCAAGTGTTTTGGCTGCTGCATCAGTTAGTTTGCCCTGGAGCCCTCCTTCCTGAGCTGAGACAAAAATCTGTGAGCTGGAGGCTAAAAAACTCTGTGAGCTAGCTCGCACTCACTCAGCTGAGAGGGAACACTACCCTGGAGAGCTGCTGCCAGTAGACCAGTCTGACCTGGATGGACCCAGACGGGTCTGATTCCGTAGACGGCGGCTTCGTGTGCTCCAGTCCATCGTCCTGCCTCACCCAGTGGCCGGCCAGTTCCCCTGGAGGGCCAACAGCAGCACAGAGGCTGAGGCTTTCCCCTGAGGAGAACATCAGGTGGATAAGAGGAGGGGGATTACAAGCTCCTTGCCCTCCCCCTCCCCACAACAGACACACCGTGAGGGAGGTGGGGCTGAGAGAGCTCTGACAGAAACTGCCCTTGAGAGAACAGCTCTGACAGAACTATGGCTTGCCCAAGGTCACACCAGCAGCTGCAAATGGAGGAGATTGAGGGGGGACAGGATGGCTCTCTTTAAATATCTGAAAGGCTGCTGTTTGGAGGAGGAGGCAAGGAGCAGCAGAGGAGAGGACCCGACGGGTTTAAGTTACACGCAGGAAGATATCAGCTGGAGATTAGGGAAAGCTTTTTCACAGCCAGAGTGGTCCAAAGGTGGAATAACCAGCTGCCTAGGGAGGCGGTCAGCTCCCCTTCGCTGACAGCTTTCAAGGAGAGGCTGGACGAATATTTGTCAGAGATAAGAACATAAGAACATAAGAGAAGCCAATGTTGAATCAGGCCAATGGCCCATCTAGTCCAACATTCTGTCACACAGCAGCCAAAATATATCAGGGGCCATCAGGAGGTCCAGCAGTGGGGCAGGGACACTAGAAGCCCTCCCACTGCTGCCCCCCCCAGCACCAAGAATAGAGTGCATCACCTGCCCCAGACGGAGAGTTCCCATCTATACCCTGTGGCTAATAGCCACCGATGGACCTCTGCTCCATAAGTTTATCCAATTCCCTCTTGAAACTGTCCATGCTTGCAGCTGCCACCACCTCCTGTGGCAGTGAATTCCATGTGTTAATCACTCTTTGGGTGAAGAAGGACTTCCTTTCATCTGTTCTAACCCGACTGCTCAGCAATTTCATAGAGTGCCCACGAGTTCTTGTCTTGTGAGAAAGGGAGAAAAGTACTTCTTTCTCAACCTGCTCAATCCCATTCATAATCTTATAAACCTCGATCATGTCACCTCTCAGCCGTCGTTTCTCCAAGCTAAAGAGCCCCAAGCGCTTTAACCTTTCTTCATAGGGAAGGTGTTCCAACCCTTTTATCATTCTAGTTGCCCTTCTCTGCACTTTTTCCAATGCTATAATATCCTTTTTGAGATGTGGTGACCAGAACTGTACACAGTATTCCAAATGAGGTCGCACCAATGATTTATACAGGGGCATGATGATACTGGCTGATTTGTTATCAATTCCCTTCCTAATAATCCCCAGCATAGCGTTGGCCTTCTTTATTGCAGCTACACATTGTGTAGACATTTTCAGCGAGTTATCCACTACGACTCCAAGATCTCTCTCTTGGTCCGTCTCTGCCAGATCAGACCCCATCAACGTGTATTTATATTTAGGATTTTTGGCTCCAATGTGCATCACTTTGCACTTGGCCACATTGAACCCCATTTGCCACGTTGACGCCCACTCACCCATCCTCAACAGATCCCTTTGGAGTGCCTCACAATCCTCCCTGGTTTTCACCACCCTGAACAACTTTGTGTCATCTGCAAATTTAGCCACATCACTGCTTACTCCCAATTCCAAATCGTTAATAAACAAGTTAAAAAGCATCGGACCGAGTACTGATCCCTGTGGTACCCCACTGCTTACCACCCTCCACTGAGAACGTTTCCCATTTATACTCACTCTCTGTTTCCTATTTATAAGCCAATTTTTGATCCACAAGAGGACTTGTCCTTTTATCCCATGACTATTGAGCTTACTTAGGAGCCTTTGATGAGGAACTGTATCAAAAGCTTTCCGGAAGTCAAGGTAAATAATATCTATTGGGTCCCCCTTGTCCACATGTTTGTTCACTCCCTCAAAAAACACTAACAGGTTAGTGAGACAAGATCTTCCCTTACAGAACCCATGCTGAGTCTGCCTCAATAGTTTTTGTTCATCAATGTGCCTACTAATTCTCTCCTTAATAACAGTTTCCACCAACTTACCCGGTATCGATGTCAGACTGACTGGCCTGTAATTTCCTGGATCTCCCCTGGAGCCCTTTTTAAAGATGGGAGTGACATTAGCTACCTTCCAGTCCTCAGGAATTGAGGCAGATTTTAAAGAAAGATTACATATTTTTGTCAGGAGATCCACAAGTTCACATTTGAGTTCTTTCAGAACTCTCGGATGAATGCCATCCGGGCCTGGTGATTTATTAGTTTTTAAATTGTCCATCAGTCGGAGGACTTCCTCTCTTGTTACCGCAATCTGATTCAGGTTCAGGTGCTTTAGGCTGGTCCTGCATTGGGCAGGGGGTTGAACTAGGTGGTCTGCGGTGGCTCAGGTGGTTAAGACGCTGAACTGCAGGCTGTGGAAGGTCAGTAGTTCAACAGTTTGAGACCCGAGAGTGCTGCATGACGGAGTGAGCTCCCGTCTCTAGTTCCAGCTCCTGCCAACCTAGCAGTTCGAAAGCAAGAAATTGCAAGTAGATAAACAGGTACCACTTCGGTGGGAAGGTAACAGCGTTTCATGTGCCTTGGTGTTTAGTCATGCCGGCCACATGACCACGGAAACGTCTTCAGACAGCGCTGGCTCTTCGGCTTCGAAACGGAGATGAGCACCGCAACCCTAGAGTCGGATTCGACTGGCTTTCGAGCAGGGGAACCTTTACCTTTACAGCTCCTTCCGACTAGATTGAGGTGGGGGGAGAAGGAGAGAGAGCAGATCTGGAGGGAAAAAATGGTATTGCAGAGGCTCGCTGGTGAGGGAAACGCCCGTGGGGCACAGTCAGAGCTTTGCAAGGGAGCAGGTGTGTGGTTAGTGCTGCTTTGTAATCCCAGATGGGAGCGGACCATTGCTCTCTGGAGAAAGATGTATTCTGTGCATGTTCAGAAGCAGTGCAGTTTTTGTCATCAATTTATGCTTTCCACGGCGGATTCTTGGCATGGCAAATGGAACCTGCCACAAAACCCCTGGGAGTGGCCCCAGGTAAGCCCCGGCTGCCTTGAATGAGCACAGCGATTATTTAGCAAAGTCCTGGGCACTAATAACATTAGACTCAGAGTGTTAGGAAGGTACTGTCTTTTTGCTTCAGGTACTTGGATAAGGTCGTTTCCCTTCTCCCACTGAGCATCGCAGAGGATGGACAGGTGAACATAAGAACATAAGAACATAAGAGAAGCCAATGTTGAATCAGGCCAATGGCCCATCTAGTCCAACACTCTGTCACACAGCGGCCAAAATATACCAGGGGCCATCAGGAGGTCCAGCAGTGGGGCCAGGGCACCAGAAGCCCTCCAGAAGGTGAGGGGAGAAAAGGTTGACGGCTCATTCTTCCGTGTTCTCCTTTGCAGACCAGCATTGTCAGCATGGTGTACACGCAGTCGGAGATCCTGCAGAAGGAGGTCTACCTCTTTGAGCGCATCGACTCAGCCAACCGGGAGAGCATGAAGCACTTGAAAGCCATCTGCTTCCTGCGGCCGACGAAGGTACTTTGAATCCCAGGCTTCTGGCCAGAGTCGATTCCCAAATAGTAGCGCTGCCGGCCACCGGGTGTGGCCTGAAGGTCCCCCAGAATTGCAGCTGATCTCCAGATCAGTTCCCCTGGAGAAGACGTCTGCTTTGGAGGCTAAACTCGGTGGCGTCGTATCCCACTGGGGTCCCCAGCCTCCACCCCGAAATCTCCAGGGATTTCCAGACCTGTGGTAGTCAGCACTTTCCCCAAAGCACTCTGCAGGAATAGAAGACCAATCTCTCCTTATATATATAATTCTGTTTTGGTCGTGGACTCTCTCCAGAAGATTTCACACGCTCCCAAATCCATTGGCCCCCTGGTGTGTCACTCACAAGGCGTCTGTTTCCACTGGCTGCTTTGCTGCCTCTGTTGTGGTCCCGCCCACAGAGGTGGCACCCAGCATCTCGGCCTCAGTCTGCTCGGAGCCAACGGATGGGCCAGATGCTCCAGTGGCCGGGGGCTCCAGCCTAATCCTTCTGCCACCGCCACAGTTGTCCTCGCCTGAGCCTGAGTACAGGTAGCCGCCCGGGCTGCAACCAGATGATGGGTGGCCTGGGCACTCCAGCAGGCGGTGGGGGGCTCAGGCCAAGCCCAATTCTGCCACCACCGCCGCCACCGTGGTTGTCTGAGCCCAACTACAGGTAGCTGGCCAGGTTGCAACCGGGCGATGAATGTGTCAGCCACTCCAGTGGGTGGGAGGGTCGTCATACCGAGCCCTGTCCTGCTGCCACCGCAGTCGTCCAAGCCCAACTACGGGCATCGGCCAGGCTCTGACCGGCTGGGGGCTGGTGCACTGCTGGGGCGGAGGCCGCTGAAGGTGGGGCGGAGGCCGCTGAATGTGCCCGGGCAGGAAGCCACTCGTGGCCCGGCCCATTGCCCCTCGACCCCAGGGGCTGGCAAGGGGGGGAGAAGGCCGGGGACTGGGGGCGCCAGTGTTGTGTCTTTCTAGGGCCCGTTGTCTTCCTCCTACAACAGTCTTTTCTCCTAGTATAAGTGATAACAACATTCAGTACAGATCTGGGTTTCCACTTTCCAGGTGGGGCCTGGAGATCTGGAATTACAGCTGATTTCCCGTGGAGAAGACGGCTGCTTTGGTGCGCTCTACGGCATTATTCACTGCCGAGCCCCACCCCTCCCCAAACCCCACCTAATCTCCAGGGATTTCCCAGCCCCGAGTTGGCAACCCTAGTACAGATGTTTTGCGGGCAGGAGAGGACTTTCAGCTGAGCTGGATCTAGTCACCGTGGAGGGGAGCGGGGCCTACCTGCCTCCTGCCCGCCTGGCGATGGCCTCATCGATGACAGCTGGAAGCAAGAGGGGTAGACGTTGGGTCATTCCGGGGGTCCTTGGAACGCCTCTCGGTCCGCTCTTAGCCTCCGTAGCTGCCGAACCGGTCTCCTGACGCTTTTGGTTTGAACAGGAGTCAGGACATGTCTTGGATAAGATTACTTTCTTTGCCTTCTTGCCCATGGTTTGGATTTATCATTTCTTTAGGAAAACGTAGAGTACCTTATCCAAGAGCTGCGCAGGCCGAAATACAGCATCTATTTCATTTGTAAGTATGCATCATCCTTTTCCCACATTGTCTTGCGGCCTCTCTGAATGCCTCCTCCCTGGCCCCTTGACTGTGTTCACGGTGTTGAAGAAGAAGAGAAGAGAATGGATTTATTCCCTGCCCTTCACTACCCAAAGGTGTCTCAGAGCGGCTTACAACCTCCACTCCCTTCCCCTCCCCACAACAGACACCCTGTGAGGCAGGTGGGGCTGAGAGAGCTCTGACAGAAACCGCTCTTTTTCAAGGACAGCTCTTATCAGAACTACGGCTTGCCCAAGGTCATCCAGCCAGGTGCAAGTAGAGGAGTGGGGAGTCAAATCCGGTTCTCCCAGATTAGAGTCCACGCACTTAACCACTACACCAAACCGGGTTTGATTCCCCACTCCTCCACTTGCAGCTGCTGGTGTGACCTTGGGTCAGTCAGAAGTTCTCTCAGAGCTGTTCTCTCAGGAGCTGTTCTGGAAAGAGCTCTCTCAGCCCCACATACCTCACAGGGTGTCTGTTGTGGGGAGGAGAAGGGACAGGAGATTGTAAGCTCTTTCTGAGAGTCCTTTGGGTAGTGAAAGGTGGGTTATAAATCCAATATCTTCTTCTCTCTCTTCTCTTCTTCTCTTCACTGTGCACAACAATTTATACAAATCCATCTTGACTATGTATATCATTTACATAGATATATATACCCTGTTCTGTCCTGGCTACATAAAAATGCACTCTGATCATTGTCTCTAGGCCTGCTCTCTGGGCTCCCTCTGGTGGAGGAGAGATGGGTAGCAGACAGAGACAGGCCTTCATTCGTGGTGGCACCACACCTCTCAAATGCCCTTCCCCTTGAAGTCTGCCTGGCTCCAACATTATTTTCTGTTAGGCATCAGGCTAAATCATTCCTTGTTAATCTGAGCTTTTGATTGAAGATTCGCGCTGTCTGTCTTGGTCTTTTTCTGGGCTCGTGTTGCTTGCCGATACTGAAATCTTTTGCGGCTCATTTTTGAGACTGGTGCTGTTGTGGCATTTAGGATGGTTTATAAGGGCTATGGTGGTATAAGTGGTATACGGTGGCTCAGAGGCTAAGATGCAGACCAGAAGGTCTGTAGCTCAGCAGTTCGAGACCCGAGTGCCATGTGACGGAGTGAGCTCCCGTCTCTGGCCCCAGCTCCTGCCTACCTAGAAGTTCGAAAGCAAGAAATTGTAAGTAGATAAATAGGTACCGCCCTGGTGGGAAGGTGACAGCGTTCCGCGTGCCTTGGCATTTAGTCATGTTGGCCACATGACCACGGAAACGTCTTCAGACAGTGCTGGCTCCGCAGCTTGGAAACGGAGATGAGCACCGCCCCCTAGAGTCAGATTCGACTAGCTTTCGAGCAAGGGAAAACCTTTACCTTCGTAAGTGGTAAGTTTGGGACAGCTTTCCTGCTGGGAATTTTAGTTTTGGTTGTGGAAAGTGCCGATTTACGGCGACCACATAGGGTTTTCAAGGCAAGAGACATTGCCATTCCCTGCCTCTGCGTAGCGACCCTGGACTTCCTTGAAAGTCTCCCATCCAAGTGCCAACGAGGGTTGACGTTGCTTAGCTTCCGAGATCTAATAAGACCAGACTAACCGGGCCATCCACATCAGGGAATTCTAGTTTTACAGAGAGCCAGTTTTGATGTAATGATTAGGAGTGAGGACTCTAATCTGGGAGAACTGGGTTTGATTCCCCACTCCTCCACATGCAGCTGCTGGTGTGACCTTGGGTGAGTCACAAGTTCTCTCAGAGCTGTTCTCTCAGGAGCTGTTCTTGAAAGAGCTCTCTCAGCCCCACCTACCTTACAGGGTGTCTGTTGTGGGGAGGGGAAGGGGAAGGAGTTTGTAAGCCGCTCTGACGCTCCTTTGGGTAGTGAAGGGCGGGGTCTGAATCCAGTCTCCTCCTCCTCCCCCTGAAGGGACTTAATTGAATTGGGTATTTCATAGTCACAATCTTTTTTTCAATTGCTGGTTGTTTTGATTAGGTCCCTGGAGAGGCAGAAGAAAGTAATTTTTTAGCTCAGGAGCAAATTTTTGGATCTTTTTTTTTTTTTTTACTTTTTTATTTTTGTAACAACAAAGATAAACAAAACAACCAACATACACAAACAAAACAAACATAAAATGGGAGAATCTCTCCACCTTTTTGAATAAACTGTTTTGTTACGTATTTTATTATTTATTTATTATTTTCCGTTTATATCCTGCCTTGCTGAAAATCCATACATCTCTCCATACATCTCTCAATGTAAAAAGAAAGTATCTCTGCACTTTATATTGTTAAACATAGTTTTGCACACTTTATCGTAAATGTTTTTATTTTCCTCTGTTTCGGTATTTCAAAGTGAGATCAGATTTCTAGGCAGCGGAGGGGAGACAGAATCCTGTCCTTGTTGGGTTTGCATGTGTCGTGGCGATGGTGTTTATACAGGGCCTTTTTTTGTAGAAAAAGCCCAGCAGGAACTCATTAGCATAATAGGCCACACCCAGCAGCAGAAACTCATTACCATGTTAGGCCACGCCCTGACAGCACAGCTTATTAGCATATTGGGCCACACCCCCATGCCTTCCCTTGGCTTGCCTGGGTGCCCTGCAGCTGCGGGGAGCCCGGGTTCATCAGCCCTTGGACAGGCCGGAGAAGGCGTGGGGAGGCATTTAAATGCCTCCCCGATCCTTCCAGCCCCCCTTGGCCTGTCCGCCTTGGAGTCGCCGGGGGGGTCGCTCTCCAGGCCTTCGCTCTGTAGCCACGCATGGAGAGGTTTTGCCTATAGTGGGTGTGGCCAACTCGGGAGCCAGCCAGAACTCCGTTCCTGTGCGTTCCTACCCCAAACTGTTGTTGTTGTTCAGTCGCACAGTCGAGTCCGACTCCTCGCGACCCCATGGACCAGATTACGCCAGGCCCTCCTGTCTTCCGCTGTCCGCTGAAGTTTGCTCAATTTCATGTTCGTTGCATCGATGACACTGTCTGACCATCTCATCCTTTGCCGACCCCTTCTTCTTCTTTGACCTTCAGTCTTTCCCAGCATCAGGGTCTTCTCCAGGGAGTGCTCCCTTCTCATTGGGTGGCCAAAGTATTTGAGCTTCAGCTTCAGGATCTGGCCTTCCAGGGAACAGTCAGGGTTGATTTCTTTTAGGACTGACCCCCAAAATAGCCCTGGTGTTTAATACTAGATGAGTAGCCGTGTTAGTCGGCAGGAGCGACGTAAAACCAGGCATCCGGCGGCACCTAAAGGGCGACCAGACCTTATTCCGGGCATCAGCTTCTTGTGAGTCAGAGCTCACTTCGTCAGAGGGCCAAAGTGCTCACCTGCCAGGCAGACACGTTTCTACTGAACGCTGCACCCGACAGAAGGATTGTGTGGCGGGGAGCAGGGGTTAAGAAACGAAGCCCATTTCGACAGATGTCCGACCCGCAGACCGCGGAGTTCATTCAAGGTGGACGAGGGCCATCTGCTCTGAAGGGATTGGTGGATTTAGTTTTAAATCAGCCTCGTCTCCCAACATGTACCTCCCTCCACTTGTCTGCGGCTTTGAATATAAGTATGGCTCCCTGATGGATGGTTGGGCCTGACCTGGAGGGCCCAGGCGAGCCCAATCTTGTCAAATTTTGGAAGTGAAGCAAGGTCAGCCCTGGCTAAGCACTTGGGCAAGAGATCACCGTGGAATACGAGGGCTGTGACGCGGAGGCAGGCAATGGAGGACCACCTCCGAACCTCACTTGCCTTGAAAGCCCCCATGGGCAGCAACATAAGTCTGCATTTCTCTCTTTCTCCTTCTTTCCCCCTTTCTGAGAGTCAGTTGGGTGTCGTGGTTAAGTGCGTGGACTCTGATCTGGGAGAACCGGGTTTGATTCCCCACTCCTCCACTTGCAGCTGCCGGATGACCTTGGGCAAGCCGTAGTTTTGATAAGAGCTGTCCTTGAAAAGAGCAGTTTCTGTCAGAGCTCTCTCAGCCCCACCTGCCTCACAGGGTGTCTGTTGTGGGGAGGGGAAGGGGAAAAGAGTTTGTAAGCCGTTCTGAGACACTTTTGGGTAGTGAAGGGCGGGGGGTATAAATCCAGTCTCCTCCTCCTCCTCCTCCTCCTCTTCTTAAATTAAAAAAGTCAGCTGTGATTGGATGGCAAATTGGAGAGCCAGTTTGGTGTAGTGGCTAAGTGCGTGGACTCTAATCTGGGAGAACCGTTTTTGATTCCCCACTCCTCCACTTGCACCTGCTGGATTACCTTGGGCAAGCCATAGTTCTGATAAGAGCTGTCCTTGAAAAAGAGCAGTTTCTGTCAGAGCTCTCTCAGCCCCGCCTACCTCACAGGGTGTCTGTTGTGGGGAGGGGAAGGGAAAGGAGTTTGTAAGCCCCTCTGAGACTCCTTTGGGTAGTGAAGGGCGGGGTATGAATCCAATCTCTTCTTCTACCTCACAGGGTGTCTGTTGTGGGGAGGGGAAAGGAAGGGAGTTTGTAAGCCCCTCTGAGACTCCTTTGGGTAGTGAAGGGCGGGGTATGAATCCAATCTCTTCTTCTTCTTCTACCTCACAGGGTGTCTGTTGTGGGGAGGGGAAAGGAAGGGAGTTTGTAAGCCCCTCTGAGACTCCTTTGGGTAGTGAAGGGCGGGGTATGAATCCAATCTCTTCTTCTACCTCACAGGGTGTCTGTTGTGGGGAGGGGAAAGGAAGGGAGTTTGTAAGCCGTTCTGTGACTCCTCTGGGTAGTGAAGGGGGGGTATCAATCCAATCTCCTCCTCCTCCTCCTCTTCAATTTAAAAAAAGTCAGCTGTGATTTGATGGCAAAAAAGGAGGATGACCACGGTATATATCTGATGCCGGGAGCTCTGGCTCACTCACCAAAGCTGACGGTGGAATAAGTTTTGCGAGTTTTCAAGGCGCCCCCAGACGCTTCTTTCTGTTGCTGCTAATAAATTGTCACAGAAAGGATCAGGTGGGGTCGCCGTGTTGGTCTGAAGCAGCGGAACACAGTCTAAATCCAACGGGGGCGCCTTGAAGACCCACAAAGTTTATTTCTAGGTTTAAGCCCTTGTGTGCACGCCCTCTTCTTACGTTTCTAGGTTTTGGCCTGTTGGTTTATGTCAGGGATCGGCATTGTCCGTATAGTGTGAGCAAACCTAGATCAGCCTCTAGATGTCATGGTTACCCCATGGAGAGGCATCGAGAGAGAGAGAGGGAACGGGTTATTTGCCTGTGTCTTCTGCTTCCTGCTTCTTGGAGCTCATTTGAAACGGGAGCTCAGCCACGCAGGGATCCCCAAAGACCTCTATGGAGATTGGGGGGGGGGGACAAAAGGGAGAAAAGGAGATTATTTGCAATATGGCATTTCACAAGTTTGTTCGGCTAAAATGATTAGAAGTTCTACGGTGAAGACTGATTTGTAATGCCTGCCATCTCTAGGGTCTTGCTCCTTAATTAATTTATTTAATCTCAAAGTTGGAAAGGAACCCCGAAGGTCATCTAGTCTAGCCTCGGCCAATGCAGGAACTTCAACTCTAGTATCCCTGACGAGTAGGCGGTGCTGTTTATTTGTTTATGTAACAACACGCCTAATGGTTTTTAATTTAAAAAAAAATCAAAGAGGCACACACAACACAGTGCAAAGAACAGTCTGTTAAACTCATAAAAACATTAAAAAACCAACAGGTCAAACCTCCAAGACAATCAGTTGACACATGGAGCCAAACAGCAGTACCAGCCATACAGAAAACACAGTTGTAGTAATCAATACGATTCAATACAAAAAGCCTTTATTGGCATGTATCATCCATACAAAGAGTAAGCACTTATAGAGGTAACAATTTAAATATAAGCAGTTAAACAATTTTCAGTTGGTCCTTGATTACGAAACTTGAAAATAGGGGTACTTTTTCAGTTATTTCAGTTAACAAGTCGTTAAGAAGACGGTGCACCATCAGGGCGTCTGAACAGCCTGACAAATTGAACAAAATTGAGTAAAAGATTACAACGTTGTGAAAACCCTGGTGGGGCTGACAAGTTACGGCCATTCATAGAATCACAGAGTTGGAAGCAGACGTGGAGACCATCTAGTCCAACCCCCTGCCCAGTGCAGGAACAGCCTAGAGCGTAATCCAAGTCTTATGAGGAAAGGCCGAAAGAGCTGGGTATGTTTAGCCTGGGAAAGAGAAGGCTCAGAGGAGACATGATTGCAGTCTTCAAATATCTGAAGGGCTGTCGTGTAGAAGATGGAGCAAATCTATTCTCTCTTGCTCCGGATTGCAGGACTAGATCTAAGGGTGGAAATTACGAGGGAGTCGTTACTGGCTAGATATCAGGAGAAACTTCCTTACTGTCAGAGTGGTTGAGCAGTGGAACAGTCTGCCTCGGGAGGTGGTGGGTGCTCCTTCCCTGGACGTTTTCAAGCCAGGGCTGGACGGCCATCTTTTGGGTATCTTGTAGGTATGTAGGGCTGTCTTTTGGCTCTGCTCCTGCAGAGTGCAGGGGGTTGGACTAGATGACCTGCAAGGTCCCTTCCAACTCTCACATTCCATGATTCTGTAAAACAGACATAAAATGGGAGAATCCACCTTTTTGAGTAAACTTCTCTCGGACGCGGACCCTGAGGTTTCCTAGGCTGCTGTGTGGTTCTGGGCAGCCTGTCTTGCGATACGTAGAAAGAAGTTGAATCCTACCCTATAATCCATTTATCTTCACTCTGGTCGATTTTGTTCTATTAAATTATACTATACTATAATACAGAGCATCCCTTGCCCCAGACCGAAAGTTCCTATCTATTGTTGTTGTTCAGTCACACAGTCGAGTCCGACTCTTCGCGACCCCATGGACCAGATTACGCCAGGCCCTCCTGTCTTCCGCTGTCCTATCTATCCCTTGTGGCTAATAGCCACTGATGGACCTCTGCTCCAGATGTTTATCCAATTCCCTCTTGAAGCCGTCCAGGCTTGTAACAACCAAAGAGGACTATTCCTCAGAGGTTTGCATCTGTGAATAATGGCCCTCTGAGCAGAGCCCCAGTAGTAGATATACACTTGCTTCAGGCTGGAACCAGCAGCTTGAATTGGGCTTGGAAAGAAACCAGCGCCTGGTAAAGTTGTTGTAAAATACACCTAAGGTGATCCAGCCTGCTTGCCCGAGTCTGTAATTGTGCGGCAGGATTTTCAGCTAATCAAGGTTTGTGGGTAATCCTGCCGGTTAAAGACGAATTAGTCGCAACTGACTCCTGGTGACCCTGCCCACGGGGTGTTCCAGGCAAGAGAGGAGCAGAGGGGGGTTGCCCCCGCCTCCCTTTGCTGAGCAACGCCAGTCTTCCTCGGTGGTTTCCCATCCACGCACTGACCGTGGCCGACCCTGCTTAGCTTCCCGACTCTGAGAAGTGCAGTCAAAGCCAGGCTGTCATGGCTGCAGTCACAGCTCATTACAGAAGGCTAATGTGGCCGTCACCGAGGCAGAGCTAACAGTGAGAAGATGGCTCCGGTAACAGGTGTAGCTGAGAGGTAGAATCACAGAATGTTAAAGTTGGAAGGGACCTTGCAGGTCATCTAGTCCAACCCCCTGCACTCTGCAGGAGCGAAGCCGAAAGATAGCCCTACAACATCCCCGAAAGGTGGTCGTCCACCCTCTGCTTGAAAACGTCCAGGGAAGGAGCATCCACCACCTCCCGAGGCAGGCTGTTCCACTGCTCAACCACTCTTGCAGCTAGGAAGTTTCTCCTGATATTTAGCCAGTAACGGCTCCCTTGTAATTTCCATCTATTAGATCTAGTCTTGCAAAATGGAGCAAGAGAGAATAGATCTGCTCCATCTTCTACATGTAAAGTAAAGGTAAAGGTTCCCTTGCTTGAAAGCCAGTCGAATCCGACTCTCGGATTGCGGTGCTCATCTCCGAAGACGTTTCCATGGCCATGTGGCTGACATGACTAGATGCCGAGGCGCACGGAATGCTGTTTCCTTCCCACCGAAGTGGTACCTATTTATCTACTTGCAATTTCTTGCTTTCGAACTGCTAGGTTGGCAGGAGCTGGGGCCAGAAACGGGAGCTCACTCCGTCATGCGGCACTCTCGGGTCTCGAACTGCTGAACTACTGACCTTCCACAGCCTGCAGTTCAGCATCTTAACCACTTGAGCCACTCCAGCTTCTACACGACAGCCCTTCAGATACTTGAAGACTGCAATCCTGTCCCCTCTAAGCCTTCTCTTTCCCAGGCTAAACAGACCCAACTCTTCCAGCCTTTCCTCATAAGAAAGGTGAAAGAAAGTATTCCAGGCCCTAGACAAGAGGTCCCCAACCTATTTGAGCCCGTGGGTCTCATTAGAATTCTAACAAAGGTTGATGAAAAATGACCTAATACAGTACTCTTTCTGCTTGGCTGAATCATAGGAAAAGTTTGTATATAACATCAGATCACAAATCTCACATCTCCCACAAGGAAAGCTGCCAGTTGGTAAATTTTGCCCATCCACTCCCCTTCCAGTACTTGCAAATGTGCTTAGGTTATTTAGCTTCATTATTTTATGTTCTTTTAATAATCCTTATTAATTGAACTTTGTGGCATTCTTGGGCTTGGGGGCTTCCGTCTGAATCCAGTACTTTAGCCCTGATTGGCTACAGCTACCGGAATAACTTGTTTTTTGGAACTCACCGTGCAGGTTATTCTACCTCGCTGGGCTGACTTCTTCGTCTTAGACCTGGGAGGGCTAGCGACTTAGTCCCTTGGTCTCTATCTGGCGCGTTAGTTAAGGGGACTGCTGGGAGCCCATTACCCTGGAGTTGTGAGGATTCATACCCTCAGCATTTTGTGATTTTTGTCTCTAGCCAACATGTCACACATAAGGAAACATGAAAGCCTTTTGAGAGCCGGTTTGGTGTAGTGATTAGGAGTGCAAACTCTAATCTGGGAGAACTGGGTTGATTCCCCACTCTTCCTCCACGTGCAGCTGCCGGTGTGACCTTGGGGCAGTCACGAGTTCCTCGAGAGAGCTCTCTCAGCCCCACCTACTTCACAGGGTGTCTGTTGTGGGGAGGGGAAGGGAAAAGAGATTTCAAGCTGCTCTGAGTCTCCTTTGGGTAGTGAAGGGCGGGATATAAATCCAATCTCCTCCTCCTCGTCTTCTTTGACACTGCTTTGTGAACTGGCTGTGAACGTGGTCCGCTTTCGCTTGCCCGTTGGCGACCTCTGTGCTACCTCATTTCAGATTTCAGCAACGTGATCAGCAAGAGTGACATCAAGTCGCTGGCCGAGGCGGACGAGCAGGAAGTGGTCGCCGAAGTCCAGGTATGTGACTCCAAAGGGCAAGGTGTCCCAAAGGGTCCTGGCCTTGTTTCTGGGACACCTGGTTCCCTGTGCCACATAGCATGCCCCTGTGAAACTGCGGGGAGGGGCATCAAAAGGTTCGTGTGGTTTGGAGTGACTGTCTCTCAGCCAAGGATCCGAAAAGGCGGTCAAGACCCCTCTGTGTGCATCTAAAATAGCTCTTTGGATTCCAGGCATCATGAACCTTTGAATAGCCAATTGCCAGAAGCTGATTCAGGCTGAGACGGCCTCTTGCGTTTAACTGGCTAGCCTCGCCTTGGCTTTGCAGTCTGATTCCAAGATGGCCTGCACTGGTCTTGTGTAAGAGATGCTTGGCCTCCGTGGGAGCGTTTTACATCATGCAGTGTCACCACACAGTACTGGGTTGGTTGTTTTTCAGCATAGAGTGAGAAGAGTCTTGGCACAGAGGGCTGCTAGCTCAGTGTGTCTGCTGTCCTTTCTCTTGCCTTCATTTTGTGCAAAATGCTGTCTGGCAAGGGAATGGCCATCAAAATGTGGCAATCAGTCAAGAAGGAGGAGGGGCCGGGCTCAGTGCTAGAGCATCTGCTTGGCATGCAGGAGGTCCCAGGTTCAATCCCCGGCATCTCCAGTGAAAAGGACCAGGCAGGAGGTGATGGGAGAGATCTCCGCCTGAGACCCTGGAGAGCTGTAAGGAGGGGCTGTGGCTCAGTGGCAGAGCCTCTGCTTGCCATGCAGAAGGTCCCCAGTTCAATCCCTGGTGGCATCTCCAGTTAAAAGGACCAGGCAGGAGGTGATGGGAAATACCTTCTCTTCCTGAGACCCTGGAGAGCTGTCAAGAGGGGCCGTGGCTCAGTGGCAGAGCCTCTGCTTGGCATGTAGAAGGTCCCAGGTTCGATCCCCAGCATCTCTAGTTAAAAGGGACCAGGCAGGAGGTGATGTGAAAGACCTCCGCCTGAGACCCTGGAGAGCTGCAAAGAGGAGCTGTGGCTCAGTGGCAGATTCCCTGCAGCCTCCATTCCCCGTGAGGGCCAGGCCAACCATATGAGTGAGAAGTGTAGTGGTTAAGAGCACGGACTCTAACCTGGGAGAACCGGGTTTGATTCCCCACTCTTCCACTTGCAGCTGCTGGATGACCTTGGGCAAGCCATAGTTCTGACAAGAGCTGTCCTTGAAAGGGCAGTTCTGTCTCAGAGATCTCTCAGCCCCGCCAACCTCACGGGGTGTCTGTTGTGGGGAGGAGAAGGGAAGGGAGTTTGTAAGCCGCTCTGAGACTCCAAGGGAAGGGCGGGGTATAAATCCAATCTCTTCTTCTAGCTGGGTTGCAAACTGAGAGCCAGTTTGGTGTAGTGGTGAAGTGCGCGGACTCTAATCTGTGAGAACCGGGTTTGATTCCCCACTCCACCACTTGCACCTGCTGGATGACCTTGGGCAAGCCGTAGTTCTGACAAGAGCTGTCCTTGAAATAGAGCAGTTTCTGTCAGAGCTCTCTCAGCCCCGCCTACCTCACAGGGTGTCTGTTGTGGTGAGGGGAAGGGAAGGGAGTTTGTAGGCCGCTCTGAGACTCCTTTGGGTAGTGAAGGGTGGGGCAGAAATCTAATCTCCTCCTCTACTACTACTACTACTACTACTACTACTACTATACTTCTTCTTCTTCTTCTTCTTTCTCCTCTTCTTCTTCCTCCTCTTCCTCTTCTTCTTCTTCTCCTCTTCTTCTTTAGAGGAACTGGCTTCATTCCTACAAAAATCCTGTGCGGGCTGCCTCTAGTATTTCTGTATGATTTATTATTTCATTTGAGACATTTCTTAGCCGTCTTTCTACCTGACGGGACTCAAGGCAGCTGACAATGTAAATCAAAACGACGATTATAAGAACACCCTAAAGACCACGATTCAAATCTCCAGTTAGGGCCAATATGTCTGCTAAGCTGTGGAGTCTTGTGAGTAAAAATCTACTTCATGAGCTCCTGGCACTAAAATTGTGAGCCAGCGATTTTGGCTCCTGCATAAATTAGTTTGCTCTGGAGCCCTCCTTCCTGAGTGAAGACAAGAATGTATGAGCCGGAGGCTAAAAAACTGTGAGCTAGCTCACACGAACTCAGCTTAGAGGGAACACTGGGCCTTTTCATTAGCAGCTCCACAACTGCGGAACAGCTTTTAGCCTCCGGCTCACACATTTTTGCCTCAGCCCAGGAAGGAGGGCTCCAGAGTAAACTAATTTATGCAGTTGCCAAATCGCTTGCTCACAGCTTTAATGCCAGCAGCTCACAAAGATGAATTTTTGCTCACAAGACTCCACAGCTTAGAGGGAACATGGTTAACCAGTACACCGTGTGCCTATGAGACAGACTTCTTTCATTTCTGAAACAGTCAGAAGGGCCTTTCTTTGCGGTCCTAATTCTGGGGCAAGGGAGTATGGGAGAAGATAGACCTTCAGGTACCCTGGTCCCTCTGCTCATTTGCATTTTACTGATTGAGCAACAAGGCAGACAGCGGACCACGTCCCAAGATGTCCAGCAATGTTCCCTCTAAACTGTGGAATCTTGTGAGCAAAAATTCTACTTTGTGAGCTACGGGCATTAAAGTTGTGAGCGAGCGATTCGGCAACTGAATAAATTAGTTTGCTCTGGCGCCATCCCTTCCTGAGCTAAGACAAAAATGTGTGAGCCGGAGGCTAAAAAACGGTGAGCTCGCTCACGCTAACTCAGCTTAGAGGGAACACTGATGTCCAGTAGCCACACCGCTGAGCAAAAGGGCGACCCTCTCTGGGAAAGGCGCAATGCTGTGGCGACCATGAGCATGACTACCTAGGCTGGCCCAAGATGTCTCTCACGCTGCCTGAGGCCGAAGACGCAGCTCTTCCTGCTCCCCCAAAGAGGAGCCCACTGAGGCAGCCCCCTCCATCTCCCTCACGGCCAGGCCAATGCCAGTTTGGTGTCGTGGTTAAGAGCGCGGACTCTAATCTGGGAGAACCGGGCTTGATTCCCCACTCCTCCACTGGCACCTGTTGATGTGACCTTGGGCAAGACGTAGTTCTGGCACAGCTGTCCTTGAAAAAGAGCAGTTTCTGTCAGAGCTCTCTCAGCCCCACCTGCCTCACAGGGTGTCTGTTGTGGGGAGGGGGAGGGAAAGGAGATTGTAAGCCGCTCTGAGATACCTTTGGGTAGTGAAGGGCGGGGTATAAATCCCAATCTCCTCCTCCTGCTCCTCCCCTGCTCCTCTTCTTCTTCTTCTCCTTCTCCACCTCATCCTCCTCCTCCTCCTCCTCCTCCTCCTTCTCTTTCTCCTCCTCTTTCTTCTCCTCCTCCTTCTTCCCCTTTCTCCTTCCTCCTCCATCCTCCTTCTTCTCTCTCCTATCTCCCTTCCTCCTCCTCCTCCTGTCTTCATCCCCCCCTCTCCTTCTCCTCCTCCTTGTCTTCTCCTTCTTCTCCTTCTTCTTCTGTGTTGTCTCGCTTCTGACCTCCCCAGCCTTCTTACAGATATCCCCTAATTTTATTTAGTGTGTGAATCCATTGCCCAGTGACTGCAACTGCATTGCCGGGACCTCAGACCCTGACTTGGTTTTGTTTGGCAGGAATTCTACGGAGATTTCATTGCCGTGAACCCGCACGTGTTTTCCCTCAACATCTTGGGCTCCTGCCAGGTATGGGGATGGGGAGGACGGGACGTTTCCTTCAGCTCCAGTTTCCTTGGCCACATGAGCTCCTTTCTGTGTCTGGCTGAAAAGGTGAATGGGTTGTTGAAAGCCCTGCTGTGGTGTTCTGCCATCTCCCGCTTCTGTGGCTGCCAAACATTGATGTTTGAAAACCCATCCATCGCTGGGCACGTGGACCAATACTTTCCCTTGCTGTAAAGCAGGAGAGCCAGTTTGGTGTTGTGGTTAAGTGCGTGGACTCTAATCTGGGAGAACCAGGTTCGATTCCCCCACTCCTCCACTTGCAGCTGCTGGATGACCTTGGGCAAGCCATAGTCCTGTCAGAGCTGTTCTTGAAAAAGAGCAGTTTCTGTCAGAGCTCTCTCAGCCCCACCGACCTCACAGGGTGTCTGTTGTGGGGACGGGAGGGGAAAGGAGTTTGTAAGCCACTCTGAAACTCTGAATGAAGGGTGGGATATAAATCCAATCTCCTCTTCTTCTCTGATCTAGCTTAGTACCGTCTGCCTCAGTGATGGGAGCTCTCCAGAGTCTCCTCAGGGCCAGGCTGTCCCGAGGCCTGTTACTGACGGGATTGTCACTGGAAAGTACCCTGGACTGTGTCAGTCTGGTGCCTCATAGCCGCCTCCTTCCTACCGTCTCGCTTGCTTATCTTTTCTCCTAGGGTCACAGCTGGGATCCGGCCCAGTTGTCGCGGGCCACCCAAGGCCTGACGGCCCTGCTGCTGTCTCTGAAGAAGTGCCCCATGATTCGTTACCAGCTCTCTTCGGACGCGGCCAAGAGGCTTGGGGAGTGTGTCAAGGTGCGGCTCGGTTCTCCGGACTGACAGGACTCTTCCGTTTCAGGGAGAATAATGTTTAATGCAGCACATTCCACGTGTTCAACAGCTCACACGCATGTCCGTTTCCTCAGTCCGGCTCCTGGCGGCTCTGTCCGGTGGGCCAGCTCTGTCTGTCTTCCGCATGGGGAGGCCGAGGGAGAGGGCGGCTGCTGAGGGGCTCTGGCTGAGGCGAGGTTCTGTCAGCGGCCTTCCCGCCTCAGAGTTGGCTCTCTTTGCCGCTCTGCTGCCTTCCCTCCTGAGGACATCGGTTCCTTGGCAGTGGATTATCTGCCTGGCCCTTGCTGGACACAGAGAATGATGCTGAGAGGGAGTCAATTTGTTGTAGTGGTTAGGAGTGCAGACTCTAATCTGGAGAGCTGGGTTCGATTCCCCACTCGTCCACGTGCAGCTGCTGGCGTGACCTTGGACCGGTCACAGATCTCTCAGAGCTCTTCCCTCAAGAGCCGTCCTCGAGAGAGCTCTCTCAGCCCCGCCTACCTCACAGGCAGGGTTCCCTCTGAGCCGAGTTAGTGTGAGCTAGCTCACCATTTTTTAGCCTCCAGCTCACACATTTTTGCCTCAGCTCAGGAAGGAGGGCTCCAGAGCAAAGTGATTTATGTGGCAGCCAAATCGCTCACTCACAACTTGGTGTAGTGGTTAAGTGCGCGGACTCTAATCTGGGAGAACCGGGCTTGATTCCCCACTCCTCCACTTGCACCTGCTGGTGTGACCTTGGGTCAGTCACAAGCTCTGGCACAGCTGTTCTCTCAAGGACAGTTTCTGTCAGAAGTTCTCTCAGCCCCGCCCACCTCCCAGGGTGTCTGTTGTGGGGAGGGGAAGGGGAAGGAGTTTGTAAGCCGCTCTGAGACGCCTTTGGGCGGTGAAGGGCGGGGTATAAATCCAATCTCTTCTTCTTCTTCTTCTACCTCACAGGGTGTCTGTTGTGGGGCGGGGAAGGGAAAGGAGTTTGTAAGCCGCTCTGAGACGCCTTTGGGCAGTGAAGGGCGGGGTATAAATCCAAACTCTTCTCCTCTTCTTCTTCTTAATGCCAGTAGCTCACATGATAGAATTTTTGCTCACAGGACTTCACAGCTTAGAGGGAGCATTTCTCACAGGGTGTCTGTTGTGGGAAGAGGAAAGGAAGGAGATTATAAACTGCTCTGAGACTCTGAATGAAGGGCGGGGTATGAATCCTCTTCTTTTTCTTCTTCCTCTGGCTCTGCCTGAGACGGGCCAAGCAGTTCTGCCGAGGCCCCTGTTTGAGGGAACCAGAGCAACGTGGCCCTGTTACGGGAGGAAAGGGGGAAGGTGCCTTTCTTGGCTAGGAAAGTCCCATAGACCAAAGGTTCCCTGGAAGGACTGAAGACGAGGGAGAATCCCAAAGGTCCAGAATGTGACGTTTAAGGTCAATGGGATGGGACCTAAGCCCACCTCCTCTCTAAGAGAGACGAGCTGATTTCGCCGGCCCCAGGCAAATCTCCCTCTCTGGTGTCTGAGGCTCCTGTTTACCCGTCAGAAACAGGCAAAATGGTGGCCCCAACCCCTCAGGCACCTGGCTCTGAAATTCCACGGCAAGTCGGTGGTCTGGTCCAAACCAGATTGTCCTCTGTCCAAAAGGGATTAAGTCTGGCAGGATGGTCCAATGTGGAATGGTAATGAAGGGGTTGTACTCATGCAGGGATGCCCAGCGTGGTGCGTGTGGGGGTGCCATAGTGGCTGCCGCCATCTTTCCCAGAGCTGGCCAGTTTTATAAAGTGGGTGGTTCCCAGCGGGACTTTTGTCCTGCAGGGCTTCTGATTGGCCACTGGAGACTTGATTGGCTGTGCCGATCTCTAAAAACATTTCTCTGGCCACAGCTACCCCCACAGCATGAGGAGTTTTGGGAAGCTGCGGCAGCCATTTTCTGGCTAGCTCCACCTTTTGCGGCGGCCATTTTGTGGTTGCGCCCACCGCCTTGTGTGAGAATTCTGAAGGCGTCCGCAGGCCCAGAAAGATTGGAGGATGCCTTTTTCTCATGTAGCCCCCACTTGGCCAAGATCCCAGGTGCTCGGGGTGGCCTTCTCGAGACTTAGTGAGGTTTCAGGGTTTCTGTCACAGGCCCTTAGAGGGCAGAGCACATTTTCCATCTGACGTCAAGGTGGCTGACCAAGCAAAATCATTCTCCCTTCCCCACACAGCAAATGATCACAAAAGAGTACGAACTCTTCGACTTCCGGCGGACCGAAGTCCCTCCGCTGCTGCTTCTCCTGGACCGTTCGGATGACGCCATCACGCCGCTCCTGAACCAGGCAAGCGTTCTTTTCACCTGCCTCAGGGCATCCGAGGGCTGGAAGGGAGGCCTTTGTGGCACTGGCAGGATTCACATTCGTGCACAGGGGTGGGCCAATGTTGGCTGGTAATTTATTATTTGGGCAGCGTCATGTTTTGTAGATCTTTGCAAGCTGAAAAAAACAGGTCTCTGCCCCTAGAAGCTTACGAGAGGTCATGGCTCAGTGGCAGAGCCTCTGCTTGGCACGCAGGAGGTCCCAGGTTCAATCCCCGGCATCTCCAGTTAAAAAGGACCAGGCAGGAGGCGATGGGAAAGACCTCCGCCTGAGACCCTGGAGAGCTGTAAAGAGGGGCTGTGGCTCAGTGGCAGAGCCTCTGCTTGGCGTGCAGGAGGTCCCAGGTTCAGTCCCCGGCATCTCCAGTTAAAAAGGACCAGGCAGGAGGCGATGGGAAAGACCTCCGCCTGAGACCCTGGAGAGCTGTAAAGAGGGGCTGTGGCTCAGTGGCAGAGCCTCTGCTTGGCGTGCAGGAGGTCCCAGGTTCAGTCCCCAGCATCTCTGGTTGAAAGGACCAGGCAGGAGGCGATGGGAAAGACCTCCGCCTGAGACCCTGGAGAGCTGTAAAGAGGGGCTCTGGCTCAGTGGCAGAGCCTCTGCTCGGCATGCAGAAGGTCCCAGGTTCCATCCCCGGCAGCATCTCCAGTTGAAAAGGACCAGGCAGGAGGTGATGGGAAAGACCTCTGCCTGAGACCCCGGAGAGCTGTCAAGAGGGGCTGTGGCTCAGTGGCAGAGCCTCTGCTTGGCATGCAGAAGGTCCCAGGTTCAATCCCCAGCATCTCCAGTTAAAAAGACCAGGCCGGAGGTGAGGGGAAAGACCCCTCTCTGCCTGAGTCCCTGGAGAGCAGCTGCCAGTCTGAGTGGGCAATACTGCCTTTGAAGTACCAAGGGTCTGATTCAGAATAAGGCAGTCTCATGGATCCATGTACACTACACGAAGGAATCTGTGTTGTCGTTAGCCATGTAAGGTGTTGTGGGGGCATTCCAAAATATACTCTGTGGGAGCATTACGTCCGCCTCCTGATCTTTGTAGCCACACCAAAGGGAATGAGAGATGGAGCCAGATTGGTGTAATGGATAAGTGCGTAGACTCTAATCTGGGAGAACTGGGTTTGATTCCCCATTCCTTCACTTGCACCTGGCTGGATGACCTTGGGCAAGCCGTAGTTCTGTCAGAGCTGTCCTTGAAAAAGAGCCGTTTCTGTCAGAGCTCTCTCAGCCCTGCCTACCTCCCAGGGTGTCTGTGGTGGGGAGGGGAGGGGAAAGGAGTTTGCAAGCCGCTCTGAGACTCCCTTGGGTAGTGTAGGATGGGGTGTAAATCCAATCTCTTTTTCTTCTTCTTCTACCTCACGGGGTGTCTGTTGTGGGGAGGGGAAGGGAAAGGAGTTTGTAAGCCGCTCTGAGACTCCAAGTGAAGGGTGGGGTATAAATTCAATCTCTTCTCTTCTTCTTCTCTTCTTCTATACAGGAAGGGCAGGATACAAATCGAAAATAATAAATAATAATGAATAATCACACTGCCTGCAGTGGTTCTTTCACTCACAGTGTGTTTATATGTGCTGTGCTGGTAAATTAAGAAGACCTCTCCTCCATAAATCTATTTCACTTTTAAAGACATCCACGTCTGTGGCCCTCAGGGTATCCCTAGGCAGGGAATTCCACATTTTAACCACTTGCTGTGTGAAGAAGCATTTCCTTTTGTCTGTCTGGATCATGCCGGGGGGGGGATTCCCAAATGTGCTCCTCTGCCTGTAGTCTGTTCTACTGCTTTATTCCGACCTCAAGGCTCCCGCCCAAGAGAAATGCTGGATCCGGGGCTGTTGGGGACTGGGACAAAGGTTTGGTTACACCTGATTGGATTTTCCTTTTCTTTTGATTTGAGCAGCGGGTTCCTGTGCCGTTTCTCAAGCTGCTTTTGAAACTTTGTGGCTTGGCAGTTGACTGCGGTTAGCCAGAGAGAAATCCTGCGCTCCCTTGGGCGTATAAAACTAGCTGCGTGGTTCTTTGGGTGTCGTGCACTGTTCCGAGGAACAGAATAAAGTTTGAGTCCAGGGGCACTTTTAAGACCAACAGAGTAGAACTGGGTAGAAGCTTTCGTCGTCTGCATGCACACTTCTTCGAATAAAACTTTGTTGGTCTTAAAAGGTGCCACTTTTTCGAAGTGTGGAGGCACACAGAAGCTTACACCATGAACAAAACTTTGTTGGTCTATATTCCAATGAACATTTTACGTTATCAGATGCAGCAAATATAACCGAGAGCAATGTTCCCTCTAAGCTGTGGAGTTTTGTGAGCAAAACTTCTGCTTTGTGAGCTACTGGCATTAAAGCTGTGAGCAAGTGCTTTGGCTGCTGAATGAATTAGTTTGCTCTGGAGCCATCGCTTCCTGAGCTAAGACAAAAATGTGTGAGCCAGAGGCTAAAAAACCGTGAGCTAGCTCACACTAACTCAGCTTAGAGGGAACACTGACCGAGGGTAGAAATGTTTTGGAGGGCCACAACAGAACTGCTAGAGTCGAGGCCAGTGGCGTCTTAGAGGCTGTAAGGATTTCTTGTTTTGGTGTGTGTGTTTCTTTAAATGTTTAGTGTGACTGCAGTAATGTAAGGAGAGTGATGGAGGGAGACAAGTGTGATGTGATTGGCTGATGACTGAGAGTGTGGGAGGAGGGGTGTCTCTGAGGTGATTCTGTGTTCATGAAGAGATGAGTGTGGAGAGTTTTTGTGAAAGTCTGTATGACAGAGGAAGCAGTTGGAGTTTAGTTCAGCCTGTGTGGCTATATATGAGCAAGAGACTAGCCTGTGTGGCTATATGAGCAAGAGAGTAGCCTGTGTGGCTATATATGAGCAAGACAGTTCAGCCTGTGTGGCTATATAAGAGAGTCCAGCCTCTGTGGCTATATGAGAGAGTTCAGCTTGTGTGGCTATATATGAGCGAGAGAGTTCAGCCTGTGTGGCTATATGAGAGAGAGAGTTCAGCCTGTGTGGCTATATGAGAGAGAGAGAAAGAGTTCAGTCTGTGTGGCTATATGAGCAAGAGAGTTCAGCCTGTGTGGCTATATAAGAAAGTTCAGGCTTTGTGGCTATATGAGAGAGAGAGAGTTCAGCCTGTGTGGCTATCTATCTATCTATCTATCTATCTATCTATCTATCTATCTATCTATCTATCTGAGAGAGAGCGAGATAAGCCTGCCATAGTTGAGTTGAGACTGTGTGTGACGTTGGCGTCAGTTGTATTGGCTTTGACAGTTATATATTATACTGGCGTCAGTTGGCTTTGACAGTTATATTTTCTTTCTTCAACAACAGTTTAAAAAATACCCAGAAACCTATTTTGTTCTTTTATAAATAAATCATTATTTGTTTAAACTTAGCCCAGCATTCAGAACAGTCCTTCCTCAGGGCCACATAGTCCTCTGAAGCGCCCCAGACACTGGGTCATTCTATCAAAAGAGAGAGAGCTGGAATTTTTAATTCCTGGTGGCAGCAGAAATCTACTAGGTTCATGTACACAGGGTGTGGTTTAAAGGAGATACAGACTCCCCAATAAGCGAGGGCGCCGCAGAGGTCAACAAGGTTTTTGAGGTGTGAGCTTTTGAGAGTATCTGAGGAAGGGGCCTCCAGCTCTCGAAAGGGCATCCCCTCAGAATCTTGTTGGTCTCTGAGGTTCTCCTGGGCTCAGGCCCACCTGTGGGTAGAAATGACGGCCCGCTTCTCTTCCTTTCTCTCTCTCAGTGGACGTACCAGGCCATGGTCCATGAACTGCTCGGGATTAACAACAACCGGATCGATCTCTCGCGCGTCCCAGGCATCAGCAAAGATCTCCGGGAAGTGGTTTTGTCTGCTGAAAATGATGAGTTTTATGCCAATGTAAGTACATAGGCCATTGTCTGATCAGGTGTTTTGAGTTCAAATTTTGCTGCTTTTTGACCCTAACCCAGTACTATGGCCTGGAATGCAGGCAGGAAATTGCCCCTGCCAGGCTCAGTGTGGGACACAAGATCCACATCCACTGGCATCTGCTGAAGGGAAAGGTCTCATAGAATCATAGAGTTGGAGGGGACCTCCGGGCTCCAGGGTCATCTAGTCCAACCCCCTGCACAAGGCAGGAAATTCAGAAATACCTCCCCCCACACCCCCAGTGACCCCTGTTCCATGCAAAGAAGAGGGCAACCCCCTCCCCAGAAAATCTTCCAGGATCTCTGGCCCAAACTGGCCCAGAGAAAATTGCTTCCTGACCTCATCGGGGAGCAAATCTTAACTCCCACCCACCCCCAATACGTTTTCTTTCAGACTTTGCTGAAGCTTGGAGGATCTCATGTTTCCTGAATAAGACATGAATTTGCATTCCTTTTTCAGTCCCGTTGTCTTGTTCTCCTCATTCTAAACTCCAACTTGGGGGGGAGGGGGCAGTTTTCCTGTCCTGGGCATTGGAGGCCATGTTCAGAGATCCCCAATATGGCATCTGCTGATGTTGTTCCTGGCACCCGCCAAGAGTTTTCTAGAAAGTGTGGTGCACCCAAAGTCTTCTGATTGGCCATTGGAGATTTGATTAGTTGTGCCGATTTTAAGAAACATTGCTTAGGCAGAAGCTGCCACCACAACACAAGGATTGTCCCTTTGTGGCCAAAGGTAAGCGGTGGCAGCCATTTTGTTTCTAGGCCCACCAACCTGTGGTGTCAGAATCCCAAAGGTGCCCGCAGGCTTCCAAAAGATCAGGGACCCCGGCCTAGCTGCCGCTGTGCCTTAAAACCGTCTCCAGGCCCCTGCTGTTGTCTCCACAAAGGCGTTTGTCATCTGGGGGTTTGAGTGGCCTCAACCCGATATGTCCTGGTCACAGTAAGGCCGTTGTGGCATCTGCACTGCGATGTGGCTGCGAAGAAAGCTAGTGCAATCTTAGCATTGTGTCCAGATCACGAGAGGTGGTTGTACCACTCTTTTCTGCTATGGCCAGGCCTCACCTGGAGTCCTGTGTCCAGTTTTGGGCACCACACTTTAGGAAGGATGTTGACAAGCTGGTGCATGTCCAGAAGAGGGCGACCAGGATGGTGAGAGGGTTGGAATCCAAGTCTTCCGAGGAAAGGCTGAAAGAGTTGGGTCTGTTTAGCCTGGGAAAGAGAAGGCTTAGAGGGGACATGATGGCAGTCTTCAAATATCTGAAGTGCTGTCATGTAGAAGATGGAGCGGATCTATTCTCTCTTGCTCCGGTTTGCAAGACTAGATCTAATGGGTGGAAATTACAAGGGAGTCGTTACTGGCTAAATATCAGGAGAAACTTCCTCACTGTAAGAGTGGTTGAGCAGTGGGACAGTCTGCCTTGGGAGGTGGTGGATGCTCCTTCCCTGGATGTTTTCAAGCGGAGGCTGGACGACCATCTTCTGGGTATGTTGTAATTATGGAGGGCTCTCTTTCGGCTACGCTCCTGCGGAGTGCAGGGGGTTGGATCAGTGTTTTTCAACCACTGTGCCGTGGCACACTAGTGTGCCGTGAGATATTGTCTGGTGTGCCGTGGGAAAAATTCCAATTTCATCCGTAACATATGAACAATTATAAAATAAAATATTATTATTTCATAATAAAGTAATTATAAAATAATTTCTTTGTGTTTATTTGATTCCTATTCAAGAGAATTACTTTATATATAGTCAATATAGGCACAGAGTTAAATTTTTTTAACATTTTCTAATGGTGGTGTGCCTTGTGATTTTTTTCATGAAAAAAGTGTGCCTTTGCACAAAAAGGTTGAAAAACACTGGACTAGATGACCTGCAAGGTCCCTTCCAACTCTCACATTCTGTGATTCTGTCTCACAGAACTTTTCCCTGACTTGTTAAGCGCTAAAGTTTGCCAGCCCAGTTGTCCCCTTCCAACAGTCCCCTTCCCTGTTCGTAGAACATGTACCTGAACTTCGCCGAAATCGGCAGCAATATCAAGAACCTGATGGAAGACTTCCAGCGGCGGAAGCCCAAGGAGCAGCAGAAGCTGGAATCGATTGCGGACATGAAGGTAATTTGGAGGCAGAGGGTTGGAAATGCTTTTGCTTGAGGGGAAGAGGCTGGCGCTCGGGTTGCTAACTCCAGGTTGGGGAACTCCGGAGATTTGGGGGTGGAGCCTGAGGAGGGTTGGGTTTGGGGAGGGGAGGGGACTTCAGCAGGATAGAAGAAGAGAAGAGATTGGATTTATGCTCCGCCCTTCACTTGGAGTCTCAGAGCGGCTTACAAACTCCTCTCCTTTCCCCTCCCTACAACAGACACCCTGTGAGGTAGGCGGGGCTGAGAGAGCTCTGACAGAAACGGCTCTTTTTCAAGAACAGCTCTTGTCAGAACTATGGCTTGCCCAAGGTCATCCAGCAGGTGCAAGTGGAGGAGTGGGGAATCAATCCCGGTTCTCCCAGATTAGAGTCCGCGCACTTAACTGCTACAGCAAACTGTGTAGAAGAAGAAGAGATTGCATTTATACCCCTTACCCTTCATTCGGAGTCTCAGAGTGGCTTACAAACTCCTTTCTCTTTCCCTCCCCACAACAGACACCCCATGAGGTGAGTGGGGCTGAGAGAGCTCTTTCGAGGACTGTCCTTGAGAGAACAGCTCTGACAGAACTATGGCTTGCCCAAGGTCATCCAGCAGCTGCAAGTGGAGGAGTGGGGAATCAAACATGGTTGTTCCAGATTAGAGTCCATGCACTTAACCGCAACACTGGACTGGCTCTTAACCACTACACTAAACTCTAATGCCATAGAGTCCAGTCCACCCTCTAAACCATCCGTGTTCTCCCGGGGAACTGATTGTTGTAGTCCGGAGTTCGCTTGTAATTCCGGGAGACATCCAGGCCCCACCTGGAGGATGGCAACCCTGGATGGTGCATTCATCCCAGATGCCTGTCTGTGCCGGACAGCAGAGTTCAAGGGACACCTACTGAGCCAGAAGCATCTTGTCCAACTGACTCCCTATGCCAGTTTGGTGCAGCAGTTAAGTGCGTGGACTCTAATCTGGGAGAACCAGGTTTGATTCCCCACTCCTCCACTCGCACCTGGCTGGATGACCTTGGGCAAGCCATAGTTCTGTCAGAGCTGTCCTTGAAAAAGAGCAGTTCCTGTCAGAGCTCTCTCAGCCCCACCTCCCTCACAGGGTGTCTGTTGTGGGGAGGGGAAGGGAAGGGAGTTTGTCAGCCGCTCTGAGACTCTGAGTGAAGGAGAGAGCATAAATTCAATCTCACCCCCCCCCCCCCAATCTGCACCATTGTGAAAGCCATTTTCCTTTTTTGCTTTGAATTGTGTTGACTCATGTGGCAGCAGTGAAAAAGGCAAACTCTTTATGTTAGGGATTATTGGGAAAGGGACTGAGAATAAAACCGCCAATATGGTCATGCTCCCTGTATAGATCTGTGGTGCAGACTCATTAGGAATCCTGCGTACAGTTCTGTTCACCGTCTCTCAAAAAGGACACTGCGGAAACATGAAGGGTCTTTTTACCATATGTGGTGGACATGTGATAAAGCAGTAAAGTATTGGACTGAGATCCACAATGAGATACAAAAAATTTTGAAATGTACTTTTAAGAAAGACCCACAGATGTTATTGTTAGGTCTTAAAATGGAAGAAATAAATGTAGCCAAGAGAACACTACTATGGTACTTGATTACAGCAGCTAGACTGATTTTTGCTCAATGTTGGAAACAAGATAAAGTACCTGAAACATGGGAATGGATTAAAAAGACGTTGTTTTTGGCAGAAATGGACAAATTAACAAGAAAGTTAAACAACGAAGAAGATGAAACTTTCTTTGAAGACTGGAAAGACTTTCAAAAATACTTGTTGAAAAATTGGGACATTAAACGTGGTTTGATTTGCTTTGATAGTTATTAAGAAGAAAATGAAAGAGAATTAGACTTTTGAATTGTTACCGTTTGTAAGAGAAAATAAGTTTAGAAGTAATTGTAACAGAATAAGAGAGATATTAATGGGGTTGGAGCAGTGCGGGAAGCCTTGTTTGGGGGGGAGAAGGAAATAAGAAAAATGGATATGTAGGTAGGTTTAAATTGTATGAACGTGTGATATATCCAATAATAAACTGTATTTACCAAAAAAAAAAAAAAAGGACACTGCAGAGCTTGGAAAGCGCAGAGGAGGGCGACCAGGAAGATGAGGAGGCGGCTGGAGGAAAGGCTGAAGTGTCGGGGGCTTCTCAGTCGGGAATGATGCAGAGGGTGGAGAGAGTGAACAAAGAGCGATTTCTTCCTCTCTCTCCCCAAATACTGGAACGTGGGGGCACCCAAATGAAGTTTAATGGGCAGTAGGTACAGGACAGACAAAACGGAAATGCTTCTTTACACAAGGAGCAATTGAATTATGGAATTCGCTGCCCGTGGTGGTGGTCATAAAAGCAGATAGCTTGAAGAGGGAATTCGATTCGTGGAGGAATGGTCCTTCAAGGGCTGGTGACTGAAGGGAACCTCCACATTCAGGGGCAGTCAGACTCTGAATCCCAGAGCCAGGAGGCAACATCAGGGGAAGGACTCGGCCTCTCTGCCCTGTTGCTGGCCCTCCAGAGGAGCTGGCTGGCCCCTGTGTGAGATGGGAGGCTGGACTGGATGGACCCTCCCTGGTCTGACCCAGCAGGGCTCTTCTGAGTGTCCTTATCAGGGGAAGGCCTCGGCCTCTCTGCCCTGTTGCTGGCCCTCCAGAGGAACTGGCTGGCCCCTGTGTGAGACGGGAGGCTGGACTGGATGGACCCTCCCTGGTCTGACCCAGCAGGGCTCTTCCGATGTTCTCCTCAGGGGAAGGCCTCGCCTCTCTGCCCTCTCTGACTCAGCAGGGCTCCTCTGAGATTCTTATCAGGAAGGTCTCGGCCTCCATGCCCTGTGGCTGGCCCTCCGGTGGAACTGGGTGGCCCCTGTGTGAGACGGGAGGCTGGACTGGAGGGACCCTCCCTGGTCTGACCCAGCAGGGCTCCTCTGAGGTTCTTTCAGTCTTCTGCTTCCTGTTCTGTTGAAACCTGCGATGACTCCTCCTTCTCCCTTCTCCGCTTCAGGCCTTTGTGGAGAACTACCCGCAGTTCAAGAAGATGTCCGGCACGGTCTCGAAGCACGTCACGGTGGTGGGGGAGCTTTCCCGGCTGGTCAGCGAGAGGAACCTCCTGGAGGTGTCTGAGGTCGAGCAGGAGCTGGCTTGTCAGAACGATCACTCCAGCGCTCTGCAGGTAGCCACCTCTGAGAACAGCGTCCTTTGCACATGAAGCACATGCAGTCATTGCGCTTGTTAGTGGTTTATGCGGCTGCAGTTCATGCGCTGCTGATGTAGGCCGATGCTTCCGTCTACGGGTGCCCACTGCCTCTGCTGAACGGGATCGTCGGTTAGAGATGATCTGAAGCCCCTTTAGTCTGAGGCTGCTTTGTTATATTTTTGTTAGACTTTCATATAGTTCAATCCTATGCAACCTTTCTCTACCAGAGACCCTGGAGAGCAGCTGCTGGTCTGAGTAGGCAATACTTACATTGATGGACCAGTGGATTGATTCAGGTTAAGGCAGCTTCATGTTTTGGTGAGGGGCCGTGGCTCAGTGGCAGATCCTCTGCTCAGCATGCAGAAGGTCCCAGGTTCAATCCTCGGCATCTCCAGTTAAAAGGACCTGGTGGTAAGTGATGGGAAAGACCCCTGCCTGAGACCCTCGTAGATAGAATCGCAGAATCATAGAGTTGGAAGGGGCCGTACAGACCATCTAGTCCCACCTCCTGCCCAATGCAGGACCTAGACCATCTCTGACAAATATTCGCCCAGCCTCCTCTTGAAAGCTGTCGGTGAAGGGGAGCTGACCGCCTCTCTAGGCAGCTGATTCCACCTTTGAACCACTCTGGCCCTGAAGTTTTCCCTAATATCCAGCCGATACCTTTCTGCCTGTGATTTAAACCCGTTGCTTCAGGTCCCCTCCTCTGCTGCCAACTGGAACAGCTCCTTGCCCTCCTCCCAATGACGGCCTCTCAAATATTTAAAGAGAGCAATCATGTCCAGTGCTCCCTCTCAGCTGAGTGAGTGTGAGCTAACTCACAGTTTTCTAGCCTCCGGCTGACACATTTTTATCTCAGCTCAGGAAGGAGGGCTCCAGAGCAAACTAATTTATGCAGCAGCCGAATTGCTCGCTCACAACTTTAATGCCGGTCGCTCACAAAGTAGAATTTTTTGCTCACAAGTCCCCACAGCTTAGAGGGGGCACTGATTCATGTCCCCCCCCCTTTAATCTCCTCTTCTCCAGACTAAACATTCCCAAGGCCCTTAGCCTTTCCTCGTAGGGCTCCGTCTCCAGATCCGCCGTCAGCCTGAGTAGACGATCCTCGCTTTGATGGATCGAGGTTGTGATTCAGTAGAAGGCACGTCTGTTGTATATTTGAAATCAGTGGATTTACGGTGGATCCAGCTTCTTTATGTGTTGGAATTTAAGCACCACCACCCCGCTTATAATTCTTTTAAATCTGGCATTTAATTGCGGGGAAGGGTGGCATTTCCACAAATTCAGAAAGCCATTTCAATTAAGATGTCTGAATTTTGGACATTTGACCGTTGTGTTCTGAACTCGGGAAGTTCAAAGCCCTGCTGTCCATTGTGAGAAATGTTCTCATCCGGACCCGAACTCTTCCCGTTTGCGGATTTAATAGAAAAGTGCGGCATTTAAATAAAGGCTCTCTGGTGGAAGAACGTGGCGGAAAGCTTTCCACAAGGATCCTCTATGTGACGCCGGAGCACCAATCGAACTTCTATTCATAGCTTGTAGACTTCAGAAATTGACCCTGGTCTGGGGCAGCGCATGAGTCTGGATGAATCGTGGCTCTCTGCGGGGAACAATGCTGCCCTTTTAAGGGGAAGCTTGGGGCGGGGAGGTCACTGGAGTTCTAGGGGGGCAGGGAGCTGAAATCTGGGAAGGTGCCATTGAGAAAAGAGACAGAAGGTTTCTGTCTGGGCCTCCTCCTGACCACTGGAAACCCACCCCGTTCAGACACCCTCCTCCCCCTCCCCCTCCGGATATAGTTTTGGAAAACAAGAGGCTTAGGGGCAGAGGGACTCACTGGCAGACGACAGCTCAGAGGGACCCTAGGAAAAGTCCAGGTAATACCAGTGCTGTCAATGCTAGTGGTCTTGGTCATAGAATCATAGAATGTTAGAGTTGGAAGGGACCTTGCAGGTCATCTAGTCCAACCCCTGCACTCTGCAGGAGCCTAGCTGAAAGATAGTCCTACATACCTACAACATACCCGAAAGGTGGTCGTCCAGCCTCTGCTTGAAAATGTCCAGGGAAGGAACATCCACCACCTCCCGAGGCAGACTGTTCCACTGCTCAACCACTCTTACAGTTAGGAAGTTTCTCCTGATATCTAGCCGGTAACGACTCCCTCGTAATTTCCCCCCATTAGATGTAGTCTTGCAATCTGGAGCGAGAGAGAATAGATCTGCTCCATCTTCTACGTTACAGCCCTTCAGATATTCAAAGACGGCAATCATGTCCCCTCTAAGCCTTCTCTTTCCCAGGCTAAACAGACCCAACCTCTTTCAGCCTTTCCTCATAAGACTTGGATTCCAACCCTCTCACCATCCTGGTCACCCTCTTCTGGACACGCTCGAGCTTGTCAACATCCTTCCTAAAGTGTGGTGCCCCAAACTGGACACAGGACTCCGGGTGAGGCCTGACCATAGCAGAACAGAGCGGAACGACCACCTCCTGAGATCTGGACACCGTGCTTCTGCTAATGCATCCTAAGATTGCATGAGATTGGTCAAACAATGAGGAGCTCTTGTGAGCAAAAATCCTACTTTGTAAGCTCCTGGCATTAAAGTTGTGAGCCAGCAATTTGGCTGCTGCATAAATTACTTTGCTCTGGAGCCCTCCTTCCTGAGCTGAGACGAAAATGTGTGAGGCGGAGGCTTAAAAAGCTGTGAGCTAGCTCACACTCACTCAGCTTAGAGGGAACACTGGCGGTGTCCCCGTTTCTCAGAGATCCTTAAAAAATGCTCCACCCGTCCAGACAGCTGCTCATGCCAGGGCTGCCCCATCATTTGCGTGCTCACGTTTTGGGGGACAGTTCCAAGGTCTGTGCACAATCCGATCAAAGTTGAGCGTTTTAACACTGTGGATTTCCCCAGGCGTGACTTGAACCCATGCTTCGGTCTCTTGCGTTGAAGCTAGCGGGGCTCCGTCTCCAGACAATGAGCTTTATTGTCATCCTCACGTGGTGGCGATATTTTAGTTGGAGTCATAAGAACATAAGAGAAGCCAATGTTGAATCAGGCCAATGGCCCATCCAGTCCAACACTCTGTCACACAGTGGCCAAAATATACCAGGTGCCCTCAGGAGGTCCAGCAGTGGGGCCAGGACACTAGAAGCCCTCCCACTGCTGCCCCCTCCAGCACCAAGGATAGAGTGCATCACCTGCCCCAGACTGAGAGTTCCCATCTATACCCTGTGGCTAATAGCCACTGATGGACCTCTGCTCCATATGTTCATCTCATTCCCTCTTGGAACTGTCCATGCTTGTAGCTGCCACCACCTCCTGTGCCAGTGAATTCCAGGTAGTGAAGGGCGGGGTATAAATCCAAACTCTTCTTCTCTCTTCTTGTGAAGTTTAGTATTTTTACGAGTCTTCCTTTTGTGATTCATTTTCTGCCGAGAGAAATGTTCCGAAAGACCCAGAAAACCGCTTGGCAGAACGTACGTCCCAGAAGTGAACCTGCTTAACGGCTGCACTTGAGGGACGGTGGCTTCCCTTTGTCAAGATTCAGGTTAGCAAACCAGCGGCGGCGCCTGCTTGCCCCCCCTGAGAGAGAGCGCTCTCTTCCCCCTCTGCAGAACGTGCGGCGTCTCTTGCAGAATCCCAAAGTGACCGAGCTGGACGCCACCCGGCTGGTGATGCTCTACGCCCTTCACTACGAGAGGCACAGCAGCAACAGCCTTCCCACCCTCATGGCAGACCTGAAGAACAGGGGAGTGTCGGAGAGACACCGCAAGGTACGTGCCCCGCGGGTTCCTCGGGGGCAGAGACTCCCTGGCTTAGGGGGAAAGGGCAGCGCTAAAAGCAAAGAGGCAGGCGTGAGAACTGCTGGCGTCCGAGCGTTAATTTTATGCCACACTCCGGCTAGTGAAGTTTCGCATCCTTCTGGGAGATGCCTCCTGTTTGGGAGAGACTCGATGCTGTAATTCCGGCAGCAGTAAAATTGACTCTGTGGATCATATTTTGCTTGGTTGGCCCAAATTTTCAGCTCTATGAGACGCACTGATGTCCTCTTTATTGAATCAGGACTTCCTCTCTCCAAAAGCAGAATCATCTCGGTTACTTGGAGACGAAGCCAAACGAACTACCCAGCGTGTGGCAAAATCTCTAGCCGCTGTTGTCAAATCAGACGACAACTTTTGCAGTGGCAGCTTTTAAATTCTCCCGGGTTTTCCTGTGGAACGAGGTTTATTGTGGGACGAGGCAGTTTTTTCAAGACACCTCCCTCGTGGCAGAATGGATCAGACTGCCAGAGCCATTCTGCCCGTACTGCCCCGCGTTCAGACACCCGGCCGTGCGCAAATGACTGCACGGGGAACCAAAAACACCGCTTGTGATGTGGTGCCTTTTTTTTTTTTTATAACAATGATTTTTATTGGAATATATTCAACATTGTTAAACACAGTTTCCAAATCAACTTATAAGCTATATCTCTTCCCCCCTTGCCCCCCAATAGGCTTCCAACACTGCTATTACCAATAACAAAGAAAATTTAAAAGTAATCAGGTTTAAACTCATAACAATCAATAAACCAGGTAACATATTTTTTGTATACAGAAATCTGACTCATCTAACATAATTCCATTTTCAATAAGAATCAAGGTTATACATTTTCCCTTTCATTTTATATTCAGTTTCCATATATAATTTCAGGTCTTCCCATTCATTTAAATACTGTTCTGCCATTTGTCCATTTAATTTTTTAGTCATTTTGTCCATTTCAGCTAAAAATAGCAGTTTCCTTAACCAGTCCTGTATATCCGGTACTTTATCCGATTTCCACTGTTGCGCAAAAAGCCATTCTTGCCGACGTGATCATGGACCATAATACTGTTCTCTTTTCTTGCTTGATTTTTTCCATTGTCAAACCTAAGAGTTGAAGTTCCGGACTTTTTCTAATAGGGATTTTCAATATTTTCTGCATCTCACAATGAACATTTGACCAGTATACTTTTGCTGTCTCTCATGTCCACCATGATGTGGTGCCTTTTTAACCTGGCACTGTCCTGTGACCGGAGAAGCATGGCTGGGAAATGCCTGGCAGGTGTGGTTGTCTGACCGTGCCCGCTTGATCCGGAGGGGAGGAGTGCCAGCATCGGGCCAAGCTGCCCATCTGAGCACGGCCTGAGACTGGCACCTTCTCTTTCTGGGCACGGCTTGCTATCACCTCAGGCTGTGTCTTTTAAGAAAATTATCGCCAAGGCTGCTGTTGTTCCTGTTGCGGCCATGATAGTTTTCCTCCTGTTTGTTTTAATTTAGTTTAGCTTAGTGGGAGGAGTGGGGTAGCGGCATTTTAAATGAGTACCGTTCCGACGGATAGCCAAGGTTTTAATGAGCGCTGATCAAATAAGTCCTCCCCCGTGGATTTTCTGCCTTTGACCCAGCTGTGTGTTTTCTTCTCTCTCGGGACAGCTGGTCTCTGCTGTTATCGAGTACGGAGGGAAGCGGGTTCGAGCGAGTGACCTCTTCAGTCCCAAGGATGCCGTCGCCATCACCAAGCAGTTCCTCAAAGGGCTGAAGGTATGACTGCCGATGGATGCAACTGGAGGGGACTGAGGATGAGTGAGAACAAACACAGATGCATGTACTTTTTTTTAAAAAAAATTCATTTGATTTTCCGATCAAGTTTGCATAAACATCAGTCTCAAGTTTACATAAACGTCAGTCTCAATTAAAAAAAAAATAGCAAAATGTTATAAAGAAGCTTCAGACATATGCTGGAGGTGTAGGAAGAGTGTAGGAACTTATCTGCATATTTGGTGGGAATGTGAAAAGAATTAATTTTGGCAAGTGATTAACAAAATTATAGAAGAAGCTATTAATGTCAATCTAGAATTTGAGCCCGAAGTCTTCCTGCTTAACATCCTACCGGTAGGAATTAAAAAAGATGACGTAAGAATTATACTTTATACAATCACGATGTCAAGGATCGCAATTGCTAAGTGTTGGAAAAAAGATACTACCCCCAATAAAGAAGAAATAATAGACAAATTGATGGAAGTAGCTGAATCAGACAAGTTAAATCTGTTACTCCTAGGAAGGGACGAGTCAATACATCAAAATAGATGGAAAAAAATCTATAAATGGATTGAAAAAAATAGTAACTACCTATTTTGACCTCAAACTAATTTATGTATGTTACCAGGAACTTATATAATTCTTTTTTTCTTTTTCTTTTCTTTTCTGTATATTGAAAATGTATACAAATAAAATCTTAAAAAAAAAAAGAATACAATTCCAACTATAACCACATAGGTCATATGTATCTTATACCACCATTCATCTTAACAGTCATTGGCACACTATTAATTATCTCACCATAAATGTAACAGATCTATAATATCGGGAATTTCTTTTCTGTTGCATCAAATACTGTAATATAGGAAACCACGTCACAGGAAAATTGGATTGTGTTCTTTGAGAATAAGAATCATTAACACTCTCTGTAATTCTTGCCATTATGGACATATTCCATAATTCGGCGTGCCAGATGCACAAACTTGGATCTGCTCCGGCTGAGGACGAGGCCTGAAGGGGAAAGTGAAAGGCTTAACAGAAAAGGCCAGGGTTTGGGGGGGGGATTTGGAGAAAGGGATAAGGATGTGGCACTGGGTAGTTCAGGGGTCCCCAACGTGGCGCCCACAGACACCTTTCCTGGTGTCTAGAAAGTGGGCAGGGCCAGAGAGGGCTTTTGTCCAGCAGTGCCTCTGATTGGCCATTGGAGATCTGATTGGCTGTGCAGATCTTTACAAGTATGGCTTCGGCAGCCGCTGCCTTCACAACACAACACCGTGTGTCCGAAAGCAAGCTGTGTGTATGCGGGAAAATATTTTAAAATGACATGTTATCCTAAAAGGGCATCCTGCCACACGGAGCTTCTACCTGAAATGTTGGAATAATTACTGCTAGCGTTATGAATGACCTCACTCCCTGAGGATGGTGCCACCTCCCGCGGAAACTATTTTGTGGCCACCAGCCAGTGTCAGCAGTCCCAAGGTGCTCGTGGGCTCAAAAAGGTTAGGGATCCCTGGGGTAGTTGTTCCGGGCATCTGGGGACTAGGCAGAGGGGTTTTTAAAAGAGAAACAGGAGAGGTTTCAGTTTCAGAGCCAGTTTGTTGTAGTGGTTAAGTGTGCGGACTCTGATCTGGGAGACCTGGGTTTGATTCCCCACTCCCCCACATGCAGCTGCTGGTGAGACCTTGGTTCAGTCACAAGCTCTGGCACAGCTGTTCCTGAAAGAGCAGTTTCTGTCAGAGCTCTCTCAGCCCCACCTACCTCACAAGGTGTCTGTTGTGGGGAGGGGAAGGGAAAGGAGTTTGTGAGCCACTCTGAGACTCCAAGTGAAGGGCGGGGTATGAATCCAGTCTCCTCCTCCTCCTTCTTCATCTTCTTCATCATCATTTTCTTCTTCTTCTAAAGAGCAAGAGTCCGTGAGCACCTTAAAGACGAACAAGTTTTTTGGCAGGGGGTGAGCTTTCCTGAGTCAGTCTTCTCACTTCTCCGGGGTCACTGCTCCCTTGTTCAAGCTCACCTGGGTGCGTGTGTGTGCGTGCATGTGTGTTCATTCCAGCTCGGCTATTAACCTCGGAACCGACTTTCTTCTGTTTCTTTGTCCCCCGTAAAACAGGGAGTGGAAAACGTGTACACGCAGCACCAGCCGTTGTTGCACGAGACCCTCGATCAGCTCATCAAGGGCAAACTGAAGGACAGCCAGTACCCCTACCTGGGGCCCAGCACCCTCCGAGACAGGTACGGCCACCCTCTTCCCTCGGGCGGGGGCGGGGGTCACGGATCGCTACCGCTACCTGAGCTGGCCTTGCTGGGAGGGTGGGGTAAAAATCCAGTGAAATAAATAAATAAATAATACACCAGTCCTCCCCGCAGGGGCAGTGATTTTGATGTATTCCCCTCCCCTCTATTGATCTATTCTATTGATTTATTCCCGCAGGGGTGGTGATTTTGATGTATTCCCCTACCCTCTATTGATTTATTCATCAAAAGAGAGAGCCAGTTTGGTGTAGTGGTTAGGAGGGTGGACTCTAATCTGGGAAAACCGGGTTTGAGCGCTCTCTCCTCCACATGCAGCTGCTGGTGTGACCTTGGGTCAGTCACAAGTTCTCTCGGAGCTGTTCTCTCAAGGGCAGTCCTCGAGAGAGCTCTCTCGGCCCCACCTATCTCACAGGGTGTCTGTTGTGGTGAGAGGAAGGGAAAGGAGATTGTAAGCCGCTCTGAGATTCCGAATGAAGGGCGGGGGATAAATCCAATCTCCTCCTCCTCCTCCTCCTCCTCCTCCTTCTCCTCCTTCTTCTTCTTCTTCTTCTTCCCCCACCTTTCCTTGTGGTTTGAAGCAATAACACCCCCGTCTCCTGCCTGCCGTTCACACTCCCCCCAAAGCCCTGGTGAACAGACCAGCCTTTAGTGCACCTCCTGAAGATCTCCAGGGAGGGAGCCCCCTCACTTCTTCGGGAGGCCCGTTCCACAGAGCCGGAGCCACGATCGATTCCAAATGAGGCCACGCCATGGATGCATATTGTCCTGCCCCCGGTATGGATCGATGGTGTGGCCTCCTTTGGAACACTGTGTCCAGTTCTGGTCCCCGTATCTCCAAAAGGGCGTTGCAGAGCTGGGGAAAGTGCAGAGGAAGGCGACCGAGAGGGTGATGGGATTGGAGCGCCTTCCCCAGGAGGAAAGGCTGGAGAGTCTCTGGGAATTCTCAGTTGAGAAAAGAGACGACTTAAGGGGGAGACGTGACAGAGGTTTATAAAACTGCACGGGGTGGAGGGAGCTGACCAAGACAACTTACTTTCCTCTCCCAAAATGCTCTCACTCGAGGGCCTCCGATGAAGCTGATGGGCAGTAGGTTCAGGGTGGACAAAAGGAAATACTCCTTTACACAGAGAGGGATTAAAATGTGGAATTCACTGTGAGAGGTCGTAGTGATGGCCATAGGAAAAGGCCACTTTGAAGGGGGATTAGACAGATGCGTGGAGGAGGGGACTCTCAGTGGCTAACAGCCATTGGGACTAAAGGGAACCTCCATCTTCAGAGGCAGTCAGCCTCTGAATCCCAGAGCCAGGAGGCCACACCAGGGGAAGGCCTCAGCCTCTCTGCCCTGTTATTGGCCCTCCAGAGGAACTGATTGGCCACTGTGCTAGACGGGAGGCTGGACTGCAAGGCCTATTGGTCTTCTGATGTTCTTATGGAAAATGCCCAGGCTCTGGTTGATGATGAAGAAGAGATTGGATTTCTAGCCCGCCCTTCACTTGGAGTCCCAGAGCGGCTTACAAACTCCTTTCCCTTCCCCTCCTCACAACAGACACTCTGTGAGGTAGGTGGGTGCCGAGAGAGCACTTTTGAGAACTGCCCTTGAGAGAACAGCTCTGGCAGAAGTTATGGCTTGCCCAAGGTCATCCAGCAGGTGCAAGTGGTGGAGTGAGGGATCAAACCTGGTTCTCCCAGATTAGAGTCCGCGCACTTCACCACCACGCCAAACTGGTGCCAGACAGGCAAACCTGGGCAGTGAGAGAGCCAGTAGATGGGTGCCTGATAAGAAGAAGAAGAGAGAAGAGATTGGATTTATACCCCACCCTTCACTACCCGAAGGAGTCTCAGGGCGGCTTACAAACTCCTTTCCCTTCCCCTCCCCACAACAGACACCCTGTGAGGTGTGTGGGGCTGAGAGAGCTCTGACAGAAACTGCTCTTTTTCAAGGACAGCTGTGCCAGAGCTTGTGACTGACCCAAGGTCACACCAACAGGTGCAAATGGAGGAGGAGTGGGGGAATCAAACCCGGTTCTCCCAGATTAGAGTCCGCGCACTTAACCACGACACCAAACTGGCTGATAACCGTAGTTGGTGCACATACAGGTGAAGCGTGGTAGGCAACAAGGGGTCTAAGGCCAGGTGGGCACAGAAGGTTTAAATCCACAAGGACCGTGGTCCTGTACCCTTCGGGGGCCTTCATTACGGAGGGAGATGGGAGTGGTCTCTGTGACTGACAGGCAGTGTGCAGTCTCTGGATTGGTGAGGTCTGGTATAAATACCGGGCACCTGGCCTCCCACCCTTGATGTATCCACAGGGCGGCACCTCCTTCGTATTCTGTGTGGGGAGCCAGCCTAGCGGCATAGTGGGTTGAGTGTCAGACTGAGATCTTGAGGAAGCCAGGTTCGAATCCCCACTTGTGCCCTGGAAGCTGGCTTGGGTGGCTTTGGGCCAGTCACGCACTCTCACCTCAGCCTGCCTCAAAGGGTTGTTGCGAAGATGAAATGGAGAAGGGGAGAATGAATGTCTAAGCCGTGTGAGCCCCAGTCCGGACGTAAATAAATACGTCAATGCCAAAGAGCATCTCCTGTCCTGCTTTGGGGGGAAACCATTGTTGCTGTCCTGTCTGGGTTAAAACATCTCTCTGCCGCCTTTCTTCACCAAAGGGGTAACCCAACAGTGTGTACATTTTCACACAGCTGGGGCCTCAGCATTTTAAACTCACTTGGGGCAGGTTTATTCTGGAGAGCCAGTTTGGTGTAGTGGCTAAGTGCGCAGACTCTAATCTGGGAGAACTGTGTTTGATTCCCCACTCTTCCTCTACTTGCAGCTGCTGGATGACCTTGGGCCAGTCACAAGTTCTCTCAGAGCTGTTCTGGAAAGAGCTCTCTCAGCCCCGCCTACCTCACAGGGTGTCTGTTGTGGGGAGTAGGGGAAGGGAAAGGAGTTTGTAAGCCGCTCTGAGACTCCAGGTGAAGGGCTGGGTATAAATCCAGTCTCTCTCTCTCTCTTCTTCTTTCTTCTTCTTCTTCCCCCCTTTCTTTGGGGAGGGGGGGGGACGTGTTGTGCCGTTCAGGTCTGCTGCCAAATAAGCCCCTGTAATGCTCTTATGCAAAAACTGTCCAAGGGAAAGAGACAGCGGGCAGTGGAGCTTACAGCTTATGTCAGAAATCCGAACCTCCCTCTAAACTCGGCCGGCTCTTATAAGATTCCGAAGGATTATTACGTGGCTTGATTCATTGCTGTTTACCATTTTAAAACTACGAAATGAAAGTCCGGTGGCAGCTGAAAGCCGCCGGACTCCTGTTTTGTTCAGTCGCCACAGAGTGAGAGCAGTTGCCGTTAAAACCACCGTTCCTTCACTGCTGGACCTCCTGATGGCCCCTGGTATACTTTGGCCGCTGTGTGACAGAGTGCTGGACTGGATGGGCCATTGGCCTGATTCAACATTGGCTTCTCTCATGTTCTTATGTTCCCCTGAGAGGTCTGCCTTTTGCCTCCAAGCCTTCCTTTTGAGACTTCTAGGGCTCTTTGGGGTCAAAGAAGGAAAGGAAATGGTGCAAACCAGGGGTGCCCAGTGTGGGGCCTGGGGGCAGTGTGGCGCTCACCAACACCTTTCCTGACACCTGCTGAGCATGTGGAGCCAAGCGGACTTCTGCCCAGGAAGGATTACACGGCACGACCAGTGCTTTTTGCATGTTCTGCTGATGTTTCTGGGGCAAGGGATGTTCTGCCTTCTTGGTACTTGGGGGCAGGGAGAGTGGGAGGGCTTCTGGACTTCTGGCCCCGCTGGTGGACCTCCCGATGGCACCTGGGTTCTGGCAACTATGTGCCACAGAGTGTTGGACTGGAGGGGCCACTGGCCTGATCCAACATTGGCTTCTCTTATGCTCTTATGTCTGGGGCAGTGATGCTCTGTCTTCTTGGAGCTTGAGGGGCAAGAGTGGGAGGGCTTCTGGAGTTCTGGCCCCGCTGGTGGACCTCCTGATGGCCCCTGGGTTTTGGCCACGGTGTGACCCAGAGTGTTGGACTGGAGGGGCCACTGGCCTGATCCAGCATGGCTTCTCTTATGCTCTTATGCCTGGGGCAGTGATGCTCGGTCTTCTTGGAGCTTGGGGGGCAAGAGTGGGAGGGCTTCTGGAGTTCTGGCCCCACTGGTGGACCTCCTGATGGCCCCTGGGTTTTGGCCACTGTGTGACACAGAGTGTAGGACTTATCTCTTGGACTTATCCCAAAGATCTCCAGAAATATATAGTGTCCAGATCACGCAAAGTGATAGTATCGCTTTACTCTGCTCCAGTTAGACCTCACCTAGCGTATTGTGTTCAGTTTTGGGCACCACAATTTAAGAAGGAGTTAGACAAGCTGGAACGTGTCCGGAGGAGGGTGACGAAGATGGCTGAGGGGTCTGGAGACCAAGTCCTGGGAGGAAAGGTTGAAGGAGCTCGGTGTTTTGTTTAGCCTGGAGAGGAGACGACTGAGAGGTGATACGATGACCATCTTCAAGTATTTGAAGGGCTGTCATACAGAGGACGGTATGGAGTTGTTTTCTGTTGCCCCAGAAGGTCGGACCAGAACCAATGGGTTGAAATTAAATTAGAAGAGTTTTCGGCTAAATATGAGGAAGAACTTCTTGGAAGTTAGAGCAGTTCCAAACTGAGCTAGTTTGGTGCAGTGGTTAAGTGTGCGGACTCTAATCTGGGAGAACCGGGTTTGATTCCCCACTGCGTCACTCGCAGCTGCTGGATGACCTTGGGCAAGCCACAGTTCTGACAAGAGCTGTCCTTGAAAGGGCAGTTCTTGAAAGAGCTCTCTCAGCCCCACCTACCTCACAGGGGGTCAGTTGTGGGGAGGGGAAGAGAAAGGCATTTGTAAGCCGTTCTGAGACACCAAGTGAAGGGTGGGGTATAAATCCAGTCTCTTCTTCTTCTTCTTCTTCTTCTTCCTCTTCCTCAGTGAAACAGGCTTCCTTGGGAGGAGGCGGTGGGCTCTCCTTCTTTGGAGGTTTTGAAGAAGAGGCTGGATGGCCATCTGACTGCAATGCTGATTGTGTGAACTCAGGCAGATCCACATTTCCAAACATAAGAAGAGCCCTGCTGGGTCAGACCAGGGAGGGTCCATCCAGTCCAGCCTCCTGTCTCACACAGGGGCCAGTCAGTTCCTCTGGAGGGCCAACAACAGGGCAGAGAGGCCGAGGCCTTCCCTTGAGAAAAACCTCAGAAGAGCCCTGCTGGGTCAGACCAGGGAGGGTCCATCTAGTCCAGCCTCCCATCTCACACAGTGGCCTCAACCAGTTCCTCTGGAGGGCCAACAACAGGGCAAAGAGGCCGAGGCCTTCCCCTGAGAAGAACATCAGAAGGGCCCTGCTGGGTCAGACCAGGGAGGGTCCATCCAGTCCAGCCTCCTGTCTCACACAGGGCCAGTCAGTTCCTCTGGAGGGCCAACAACAGGGCAGAGAGGCCGAGGCCTTCCCTTGAGAAAACCTCAGAAGAGCCCTGCTGGGTCAGACCAGGGAGGGTCCATCCAGTCCAGCCTCCCGTCTCACACAGGGGCCAGCCAGTTCCTCTGGAGGGTCAGCAACAGGGCAGAGAGGCCGAGGCCTTCCCCTGGGAAGAACCTCAGAAGAGCCCTGCTGGGTCAGACCAGGGAGGGTCCATCCAGTCCAGCCTCCCATCTCACACAGTGGCCTCAACCAGTTCCTCTGGAGGGCCAACAACAGGGCAAAGAGGCCGAGGCCTTCCCCTGATGTTGCCTGGTGGCACTGGGTTTCAGAGTGACTGTCTCTGAACTGCTATTCAGGCCTCCTCCGAAGCCCTGGCAAAGGGGCAGACCTTGCAGTGCCTCCCAAAAACCTCCAAAGAGTCCTCCCCTCACCTCTTCAGGGAGCCCTTTCCACAGAGCCACGATGGAAAAGGCCCGGGTTCTGGTCGATGCGGTAAGTGTTGGGATAGCCAGCAGATGGCAGTCTGACGACCCTAGTCATCCACAGAGGGGAAACTGTGTGGGGAAAGCAGATGAGTCTGGTCTAGTCCCGGTGCCAGAGGTTCTTTGGGTGCCAACTTCTGCAACAGAGCACGGGCGGTTACAAAGTGGGCAGGTGTTTCAATCCTCCTGGCACTTAGTAGTTTGGTGTGCAGACTCTGATCTGGGAGAACTGGGTTTGATTCCCCACTCCTCCACTTGCAGCTGCTGAATGACCTTGGGCAAGGCATGGTTCTGACAAGAGCTGTCCTTGAAAGGGCAGTTCTCTCTCAGAGCTCTCTCAGCCCCACCTACCCCACAGGGTGTCTGTTGTAGGGAGGGGGAGGGAACGGAGACTGTGAGCCGCTCTGACACTCCGAGTGAACGGTGGGGTATAAATCCAATTTCTTCTTCTTCTTCTTCTTCTTCTTCTTCTTCTTCTTCTTCTTCTTCTTTCTTCTTCTTCTTCTTCTTCTTCTCATCATAGAATGTTAGAGTTGGAAGGGACCTTGCAGGTCATCTAGTCCATCTAGTCGCCCTCTTTTTCCTCTTCTTTCTCTTCCTCTTCTTCTTCTTCTTCTTCCTCATAGAATCATAGAATGTTAGAGTTGGAAGGGACCTTGCAGGTCATCTAGTCCATCTAGTCGCCGTCGTTTCCTCTTCTCTCTTCCTCTTCTTCTTCTTCTTCCTCTAGAATCTAGAATGTTAGGTGGGGACCTGTCATCTAGTCCATCTAGTGCCCTTTTCCTCTTCTTCCTCTCTTCTTCTTCTTCTTCTTCCTCATAGAATCATAGAATGTTAGAGTTGGAAGGGGCCTTGCAGGTCATCTAGTCCATCTAGTCGCCGTCGTCTTCTTCTTCTTCCTCTTCCTCCTCCTCCTCCTCCTCCTCTTCTTCTTCTTCTTCTTCCTCATAGAATCATAGAATGTTAGAGTTGGAAGGGGCCTTGCAGGTCATCTAGTCCATCTAGTCATCGTCATCTTCTTCTTCTTCTTCTTCTTCTTCTTCCTTTCTCTGAGCCCTGACTGTGGCAACCTTCCCCCCCCCCACGTCTGTGTTTGAAAACCGGCTCCCCTCTGTGTCTCTTCCTCCCGTGTTGCGGAGGAGGCCTCGGAGCTGCTCAGAGCAAGTCACCGTCTTGGCTTCTTTCCGTCTGTGCCGCCTTCTTCCCCCCCCCCCCATCAGCCGGCTGTCTTCATTGGTACAAGAGAGAGCTTGTTTTTTCAAAACACATCTGCTCCTGTCTTTGCCATCCCGATGCCGTCGCCCCAGCTCCCCGGGATCCAATCAGCCTGCGCCCTCCCCTCGGCGTGTCTGTCTCAGCACCAGACGCCCACACCTTCCCCGGCAGAGGGTGTCGTGTTGTGGAGACTCTGTGTGTGTGTGTGAGTGTGTGTGTGCGTGTCTGGGGCTGTGGGTTTTGATTGCGACATCTTTGTGTCGTGCACTTATCCCAGAGGAACAGATCTCTTGAATTCTAGCCTGTGCTTTCTCTCCACCTCCCTCCCCGCTTCATCTTCTTAATATGTTCATAGGAAAATGATGACAAACGAGGAGAACAGCTCGAGGATTATTCAGGGCTTCCCCTTGCCTTGTTTGTCACCTTGCAGTCACCGTGAGTCCGTGACTCTGGCAGACCCTCGACACTTGGTGGGCCGTGGCTCAGCGGCAGAGCCTCTGCTTGGCGTGCAGAAGGTCCCAGGTTCAATACCCTGAGCCTGCCTTGGCGGGGAGGGCAGGGAATGAATTGAATGGATAAATAAGTAAATACACGGCATCTCCAGCTAGAAGGAATCAGGCAGGAGGTGATGGGAAAGAACTCAGCCTGAGACCCTGGAGAGCCACGGCCAGTCTGAGTAGGTAGTCCTGACCTCAGTAGACCAAGGGTAGGTAGGGCCTGTGGCTCAGTGGCAGAGCATCTGCTTGGCACACAGAAGGTCCCAGGTTCAATCCCCGGCATCTCCAGTTAAAAAAGACAAGACAGGAGGTGATGGGAAAGACCCTCTGCCTGAGACCCTGGAGAGCTGTAAAGAGGGGCCGTAACTCAGTGGCAGAGCGTCTGCTTGGTCTGCAGAAGGTCCCAGGTTCAATCCCCGGCATCTCCAATTAAAAGGACCAAGCAGGAGGTAATGGGAAAGACCTCAGCCTGAGACCCTGGAGAGCCATGAATAGGGGCCATAGCTCAGTGGCAGAGCCTCTGCTTGGCGTGCAGGAGGTCCCCGGCTCAATCTCCAGCATCTCCAATTAAAAGGACCAGGCAGGAGGTGATGGGAAAGACCCTCCGCCTGAGACCCTGGAGAGCTGTAAAGAGGGGCCGTGGCTCAGTGGCAGAGCATCTGCATGGCATGCAGAAGGTCCCAGGTTCAATCCCCGGCATCTCCAGTTAAAAGAACCAGGCGGGAGGTGATGGGAAAGACCTTCTCTGCCTGAGACCCTGGGGAGCTGCAAAGAGGGGCCATGGCTCAGTGGAAGAGCCTCTGCTTGGCACGTAGAAGGTCCCAGGTTCAGTCCCTGGCATCTCCAGTTAAAAAGGACCAGGCGGGAGGTGATGGGGATGGATTTCCGTCCGAGACCTTGGGAAGCCACTACCAGTCTGTGCAGACAATACTAGCCTTGATGGACTGAGTCAGCAGAAGGCAGCTTCGTGGGTCATTACCCACGTGGTGACCAAACGCTTTTTCTAGGGGAAGTGGCAGGCCAAACACATCTCTCCCCGCCCCCCATGCCATCAGCACAGGAGCCCCCAAGCACGCAAGGCATGCAGTACTGATTTGCCTGGGCCAGGCCCCGATCCCTCGAGAAAGAGCTCCTCGTCGGATGCTTGCCCAGCAGAGTGATTATCTTCTTTCCCCCGCCCACCCCCGAATGCCGTGTGACTAACGTTGGCGCTGGTGCCCGAGCCCTCCACGCTGTGTTAGCGAACCATTCAGACCCGCACAATGTGACTCTCCGCAGTTGCTAAATATATCCGGCTTAATCCTCGGGCTGCCGTGCGGGAAGATCTTACATTTTGTTCCCAGTGGGGTAGATGTGAGCGGGCTCTTCTCTTTTCATCCCTGCTGGGAGAGCTGCGTGAACTCCTGGCACTCGCTGTACGTCTCTCTCGCCGTTCTGAAAATGCCTTTGCTGTTTCGAGTGGACCCGTTTCTGTTCTAGGAGACCTTTCTGTTCTACCGCCCCCTTCCCTTTTCCTTGCTAACCGCCTGCAAAAGGGCACCGCCTCCCAGCATGGGCCCAGCGCCGCTTTCTGGCACATTCTTGAGCCTTTTCCTCTTGCGGAGGAATCCGTTCTGGTCGGAAGACCTTGTCCGTTTTATCTGCCGTCACAAAGCCCACATGTGGGGGCATCGGGGAAGTGTTAACAGCTGCGGCAGATCCTAGCAACAGGAGGGGAGGCGCAGGCTGGGGATGAAAGGCAGGCAGGGGGAGGGGGTCAAGGAGGTGGGAGGTGGGAGGACGCGAACCAGGTGTTCCTGGGGTCACAGGATCACAGAACGTTAGAGCTGGAAGGGACCTTGCAGGTCATCTAGTCCAACCCCCTGCACTCTGCAGGAGCAGAGGCGAAAAGATAGCCCTACATACCTACAACATACCCGAAAGATGGTCGTCCAGCCTCCGCTTGAAAACGTCCAGTGAAGGAGCATCCACCACCTCCCGAGGCAGACTGTTCCACTGCTCAACCACTCTTGCAGTCAGGAAGTTTCTCCTGATATCTAGCTGGTAACGACTCCCTTGCAATTTCCACCCATTAGATCTAGTCTTGCAATCTGGAGCAAGAGAGAATAGAATCATAGAATCATAGAATGTTAGAGTTGGAAGGGACCTTGCAGGCCATCTAGTCCAACCCCCTCCACTCTGCAGGAACACAGCCGAAACCCCTACATACCTACAACATACCCAAAAGATGGTTGTCCAGTCTCCTCTTGAAAATGTCCAGCGAAGGAGCATCCACCACCTCCCGAGGCAGGCTGTTCCACTGCTCAACCACTCTTGCAGTCAGGAAGTTTCTCCTGAGATTTAGCCGGTAACGACTCCCTTGTCATTTCCACCCATTAGCTCTAGTCTTGCAATCCGGAGCAAGAGAGAATAGATCCACTCCATCTTCTACATGACAGCCCTTCAAATACTTGAAGACTGCAATCATGTCCCCTCTAAACCTTCTCTTTCCCAGGCTAAACATACCCAACTCCCTCAGCCTTTCCTCATAAGACTTGGACTCCACCCCTCTCACCATCCTGGTCGCCCTCCTCTGGACCCGCTCGAGTTTGTCAACATCCTTCCGAAAACGTGGTGCCCAAAACTGGACACAGTACTCCAGGTGGGGCCTGACCATAGCAGAATACAGCGGAACTACCACCTCCCGTGATCTGGACACAATGCTTCTGCTAATGCATCCTAAGATTGCATTAGCTTTCTTCACAGCCGCATCACACTGCAGGCTCAACACCTAGATCCCTTCCACATGTGCTGCTGTCAAGCCAAGTCTCTCCCATTCTATATCTGTGCCTTTGATTTTTTGTACCTAAGTGTAGGACTTTGCACTTATCTCTATTGAAATTCATTTTATTTGTCTCAGCCCACTGTTCCAGCCTATCAAGATCCTTCTGAATCCTGACTCTGTCTTTTTCAGAATTAGCAATCCCACCCAGCTTCGTGTCATCTGCAAATTTGATAAGCATCCCCTCTATGTCTTCATCCAGGTCATTTATAAAAACATTGAATAACCCTGTGGTGCTCCACTCGAGACTTCCCTCCACGTAGACGCAGAGCCATTTACGAGCACTTGTTGGGTACGGTTTTTCAACCAACCGTGAATCCCCCAACGGTTGCGCCATCCAGCCCACACTTAACCAGCTTATCCTCAAGGATACCATGAGAAACTTTGTCAAATGCTTTACTGAAATCTAGATACACTATATCCACGGCATTGCCAGAGTCAACCATTTTAGTAACTCTGTCAAAAAAGGAGATAAGGTTAGTCTGCCATGACTTATTCTTCATAAACCCATGCTGGCTCCATCTTCTACACGACAGCCCTTCATAGATCTGCTCCATCTTCTACATGACAGCCCTTCAGATACTTGAAGACTGCCATCATGTCCCCTCTAAGCCTTCTCTTTCCCAGGCTAAACAGACCCAACTCCCTCAGCCTCTCCTCATAAGACTTGGATCCCAACCCTCTCACCATCCTGGTCGCCCTCCTCTGGACACGCTCAAGCTTGTCAACATCCTTCCTAAAGTTTGGAGCCCAAAACTGGACACAGGACTCCAGGTGAGGCCTGACCATAGCAGAACAGGACCACCTCCTGTGAAGCTAAGCACCTCCTGTCAAGCATAGCCACTTCCTCTCTGCAGTCAGGGTGGCTTTCAGACTGGGGCCCGCAGATCCCAAAGGTTCGCTGGTCATGGGGGAAAGCACTGTCAGGTCACAGCGGATATATGGCAGCCCTGTTGGGTTTCCTTTCCTGAGCTAGGTGCCACTCCCACGTTATCATTCTTGTCACTCATTTGTCCTGATTGATTTGGGTGTCTCCCCCCCACCCCCCTTTTCCACATGTGTTTTGCTCCCTCTGGGACTACTAGTGAGAGCAAAACACATTTTGGGGGCGGGGGAACCCTGAAGCAATAGGGACGAACGAGCAGCAAGGGGCGCCAGTGCGGGAGTGGCATGTGTGTCAGCTAGGCCTCTGGCCCGGGGGGGGGGGGGCTTTGGAATGATGAGTTCCAGGGGAGATCCGGGAAATTACAGGCCAGTCAGTCTGACGTCGATACCGGGTATGTTGGTGGAAACTCTTATTAAGGAAAGACTTAGTAGGCACACTGATGAACAAAACCTATTGAGGCAGACTCAATGATTGCAGTCTTCAAGTATCTGAAGGGCCGTCGTGTAGAAGATGGAGCAGATCTATTCTCTCCTGCTCCAGATTGCAAGACTAGATCTAATGGGTGGAAATTACGAGGGAGTCGTTACTGGCTAAATATCAGGAGGAACTTCCTCACTGTAAGAGTGGTTGAGCAGTGGAACGGACTGCCTCGGGAGGTGGTGGATGCTCCTTCCCTGGACATTTTCAAGCGGAGGCTGGACAAACATCTTTCACTTGGGGCTCTTTAGCTTGGAGAAACGACGGCTGAGGAGTGACATGATCGAGGTTTATAAGATTATGAATGGGATTGAGCAGGTTGAGAAAGAAGTACTTTTCTCCCTTTCTCACAAGACAAGAACTCAGGTGGGCACTCCATGAAATGGCTGAGCAGTCAGGTTAGAACAGATAAAAGGAAGTCCTTCTTCACCCAAAGAGTGATTCAAGCATGGAAGTCACTGCCACAGGAGGTGGCAGCAGCTACAAGCTTGGACAGTTTCAAGAGGGAATTAGATAAACATATGGAGCAAAAGTCCATCAGAGGCTATCAGCCACAGGGTATAGATGGGAGCTCTCAGTCTGGGGCAGGTGATGCATTCTATTCTTGGTGCTGGAGGGGGCAGCAGTGGGAGGGCTTCTGGTGCCCTGGCCCCACTGCTGGACCTCCTGATGGCACCTGGTATATTTTGGCCGCTGTGTGACAGAGTGTTGGACTAGATGGGCCACTGGCCTGATTCAACACTGGCTTCTCTTATGTTCTTATGGAGGACTATCTTTCAGCTATGCTCCTGCAGAGTGCAGGGGGTTGGACTAGATGACCTGCAAGGTCCCTTCCAACTCTAACATTCTATGATTCTATGATTCGACATGGGTTCTGTAAGGGAAGATCTTGTCTCATTAACCTGTTAGTGTTCTTTGAGGTGGTGAACAAACATGTGGACAAGGGGACCCAATAGATGTTGTTTACCTTGACTTGCAGAAAGCTTTTGATAAAGTTCCTCATCAAAGGCTCCTAAGTAAGCTCAATAGTCATGGCATAAAGGACAAGCATCGGACCGAGTACTGATCCCTGTGGTACCCCACTGCTTACCACCCTCCACTGAGAAAGTTTCCCATTTATACTCACTCTCTGTTTCCTATTTATAAGCCAGTTTTTGATCCACAAGAGGACTTGTCCTTTTATCTCATGACTATGGAGCTTACTTAGGAGCCTTTGATGAGGAACTGTATCAAAAGCTTTCTGCAAGTCAAGGTAAACAACATCTATTGGGTCCCCCTTGTCCACATGTTTGTTCACTCCCTCAAAAAACACTAACAGGTTAGTGAGACAAGATCTTCCCTTACAGAACCCATGCTGAGTCTGCCTCAATAGTTTTTGTTTATCAATGTGCCTACTAATTCGTTCCTTAATAACAGTTTCCACCAACTTACCCGGTATCAACGTCAGACTGACTGGCCTGTAATTTCCCGGATCTCCCCTGGAGCCCTTTTTAAAGATGGGAGTGACATTAGCTACCTTCCAGTCCTCAGGAATGGAGGCAGATTTTAAAGAAAGATTACATATTTTTGTCAGGAGATCCACAAGTTCACATTTGAGTTCTTTCAGAACTCTCGGATGAATGCCATCCGGGCCTGGTGATTTATCAGTTTTTAAATTGTCCATCAGTCGGAGGACTTCCTCTCTTGTCACCGCAATCTGATCCAGGTCTTTCAAAACCCCTCCCGAAATCGGTGCTTCTGGAGTGGGCAAACACTTCTCCTCTCCCACAGTGAAGACAGAGGCAAAAAATGCATTCAGCTTCTCAGCCATTTCCCTATCATCCTTCACTACTCCTTTCACCCCCTGGTCATCCAAGGGCCCCACTGCCTCCCTGGCTGGCTTCCTACTTCTAATGTGTTTGAAACCAGATCTCAGCTGGGTGTTACTCATCCAGGGCCGGCCCTGCTTGGCTTCTGAGATCTGAGGCGATGAGGCTAGCCTGGGTCACCCAAAGCTTTGCTAGGGCTCCTCCGTGATGACGTGAGCGAAGTTGGACCGCCCCCTCCTGAGTTCGCTCCCTGTCTCCAGTTCTCCTCGAGAAGCGGGTCAGCGCTGGGCTCAGTTCAGGCTGGGCAATAGCAGGGCCCAACAGTCCTGAATAAATTTAGCGAGCCCGAGCTCATCAGAAGCTAAAGCAGGGCCAGCCCCGGTTAGCACTTGGATGGGAGACCAGTGAGGAAGTCTGGGGTTGCTACGCAGAGGCAGGCAAATGGCAACCCACCTCCGCTCATCTCTTGCCTCGGAAACCCGCACGGTGCCTCCTGAATCGAGTCATGCTTGTCTCCCCCTTGGCCAGTCTCTAGCCCTTTCCCGAGAGCTCAGATCAAGGTGGGCGGCCGTGTCAGCCTGTCCATAGCAGTAGGAAAGAGCAAAGAGTCCGGGAGCACTTTCAAGGCTCACAGAATTTGTGGCGGGGGAGGAGGAGCTTTCATGAGTCACGGCTGTCACTTCTTCGGTGACTCACAGAAGCTCCTTTCTTCTTCTCGTTGTTCAGCCGCGCAGCCGAGTCCGACTCTTCGCGACCCCACGGGCCACATCACGCCAGGCCCTCCTGTCTTCCACCGTGCTCCGGAGTTTGCTCAATTTCATGTTCGTTGCATCAATAACACTGTCTGCCCAGCTCATCCTTTGCCGTCCCCTTCTTTTTCTTTGACCTTCAGTCTTTCCCAGCATCAGGGTCTTCTTCTCCAGGGAGGGCTCCCTTCTCGTCTGGTGGCCAAACTATTTGAGCTTCAGCTTCAGGCTCTGGCCTTCCAGGGAACAGTCAGGGTTGATTTCCTTTAGGGTTGACTGGTTTGATCTCCTGGCAGCCCAGGGGACTCTCAAGAGTCTTCTCCAGCACCATGATTCAAAAGCATCTATTCTTTGGCGCTCGGCCTTCCTCCCCCACCACAAATTTTGTTAGTCTGTAAGGTACTACTGGGAGCTGCGGTGGCTCAAGTGGTTAAGACGCTGAACTGCAGGCTGTGGAAGGTCAGTAGTTCAGCAGTTTGAGACCCGAGAGTGCCGCATGACGGGGTGAGCTCCCGTCTCTAGTTCCAGCTCCTGCCAACCTAGCAGTTCGAAAGCAAGAAATTGCAAGTAGATAAATAGGGACCACTCCGGTGGGAAGGTCACAGCGTTCCGTGCACCTTGGTGTTTAGTCATGCCGGCCACATGACCACGGAAACGTCTTCGGACAGCGCTGGCTCTTCGGCTTTGAAACGGAGATGAGCACCGCAACCCTAGAGTCGGATTCGACTGGCTTTCAAGCAAGGGAACCTTTACCTTTTAAGGTACTACTGGACTCTTGCTCTTTTCTACCACCCCAAGAGTTCAGAGTCCTACCCAAGACTCGGCACGGACTGACTGGCTGTCTAGAAAAAAGCTCTTCTTGCAACTGTCGTGACCTGGTTTTTTGGCAACCAGCTGTGCCTAAAGTAACTCCCCCGGCTTTTGACAGATTCTCAGTCCCTCCAGAGAGGGAAGGTGGAGTTCCCTCCAGAACACCCGTCGACTTGACTGCAGCATCCAGGCGTTAGTAAAAAACATTTTTTTGTCTTGCAAGCAAGGCTGTTTAACACCAGGACGATTGGACCACTGCCAGCCGGTGCATCCGTGCACAGTGCTTTTCTGTTTCTTGGTGGCCAGAGCCTCACAGGTGTGGAAAGGCTGGTTCAGCAATTTCGCCCGCTCTGTCGGTTTTCCTGCCTTTCCCTTTCAACCACTCTAAACGGCCGTTTCTTGTTCTCCCCAGGCCACAAGACATCATCGTATTTATTATCGGAGGGGCGACCTACGAAGAAGCCCTGACTGTTTATAATCTGAATCGCACCACGCCTGGGGTCCGGATCGTCCTGGGCGGTACCGTTATCCACAACACCAAAAGGTAACCCGAGCTTTGAAACTGAACCGAGTTTTTACCATCCATTTCTAAGGAGTGCTGTGAATTCCATCAAGACAAATCTAGGGCTGGAGATACTTCTTATTTATTTTATTCATTTATTATTTTCCATTTATATCCCGCCTTGCCGAAAATCAGCTCACCCAAAGAGTCATTAACATGTGGAACTCACTGCCGCAGGAAGTGGTGGCCACTATAAGCATACGCCACTTCAAGAGGGGATTGGATACACATATGGAGCAGAGGTCTGTGAGTGGCTATTAGCCTCAAGGTATAGAATGGAACACTCTGTCTGGGGCAGTGATGCTGTATCTTCTTGGTGCTTGGGGAAGGTAAGAGTGGAAGGGCTTCTGGAGTTCTGGCCCTGCTGGTGGACCTCTTAATGGCCCCTGGGTTTTGGCCACTGTGTGACCCAGAGTATTGGACCGGAAGGGCCATTGGCCTTATACAGCATGGCTTCTCTTATGTTCTTAAGTCGGGGGCAGTGATGCTCTGTATTCTTGGTGCTTTGGGGGCAAGAGTGGGAGGGCTTCTGGAGTTCTGGCTCCACTGGTGGACCTCCTGAAGGCCCCTGGGTTTTGGCCCCGGTGTGACCCAGAGTGTTGGACTGGAGGGGCCATTGGCCTGATCCAACATGGCTTCTCTTATGTTCTTATGAATCAGTACATTACTTGACAGCAGTGCAAGTCTGTGAATGTGACCAGTAGGAAGATGGCGGACAGTGTTGGGTTGTTGGGTAGATTCAAAAGCCCTCCCCGCTAGCATGTTCTTTTTCTCTTCAATCCATTTGCTAGTCCTCATTGTATGGCAAGTAAAATCCTGGCAAGAATGACGTGCATGTGCGACCGGCCCCAGGTCACCCAGCGAGCCCCCAGGACAGAGTGGGGATTCGAACCCGGAGTCTCCCAGATCCTAGTCCGACACTTTAACCACTTCGCCACACTGGCTCTCCTCACCGCATCGTGTCTATTGAATTGTACACAAAAGTGAGATCAGGAAACGGCTCTAGGAATATTGGAGTTTCAGTATTCTTTGCAGTACTGCTTGCCTTCTGCAAATGCACACACACACACAAATTCCTTTCCCATTCCCCCCTGCTTTTGAAGTTCTGATGTGTTCAGGTCCCATTTTTGGAGGAGATCAGCCAGTGGTCCCCGTGACATCCTCTTAGAGGCCTCCTCTCTCTGTTTCTACAACCACCGTTGTGTGTTGCTAAAAAAAGGAGTGGGGGAGACAGAGGCCGGCCCGTGCGTTTGCTTAGAACCCCTGTCTTCACAGCCCTGTTGTCCGTCAGAACTGGTGGTTGGGAGAATTCCTCCTGCAGTGAACCACAGAATGTACCTCTGAGCCTCTGCCTTCCTGCTGTCTCTTGGAAGAGGAAAGTAGCGATGGCGGCTTCCTTCCCTTGCCGGCCTGCTATCAACTGAGAATTCTTTCCATACCTCCCCCCCCCGCCAAAACACGGTGCTCTCTCCCGTCTCCGCCTGACACTGCCTTCGGCCCGGGTCCCGTCAGCCGATAAAAGAGGCCCACGGTTTAAAAGTCTGGAGGGACAGGTGTCCCGAATCCATTCCTTGTGTGCTGCTGTAGCAAACGCGAAATCCAAGAGCCCTTTGGAGGTCCCCGGCAGCTGCTCTGAAATTATGGCTCTCTCGTCTCAGGGAAAGGAAGCTTTTAGACCTCATTAAACATAAATGGGCTGGTTGCGTGGAGAATGCCTTGTTGGAATCGTTCCCTGCTGAGATTTCCCCCATACACACACACACAGATGCCCTTAAAGAAGAAGAAGAGATTAGACTTATACCCCGCCCTTCACTCGGAGTCTCAGAGTGGTTTACAATCTTCTTTCCCTTCCCCTCCCCACAACAGACACCCTGTGAGGTAGGCGGGGCTGAGAGAGCTCTTTCAAGGACTGCCTTTTCAAGGACAGCTCTTGTCAGAACTATGGCGTGCCCAAGGTCATCCAGCAGGTGCAAGTGGAGGAGTGGGGAATCAAACCAGTTTGGTGTAGGAGAGCCAGTTTGGTATAGTGGTTAAGTGCAGGGACTCTAATCTGGGAGAACTGGGTTTGATTCCCCACTCCTCCACTTGCAGCTGCTGGATGACGTTGGGCAAGCCATAGTTCTGTCAGAGCTGTTCTTGAAAAAGAGCAGTTTCTGTCAAGCCTCAGCCTCACCGACCTCACAGGGTGTCCATTGTGGGGAGGGGAAGGGAAGGGAGTTTGTGAGCCACTCTGAGACTCTGAGTGAAGGGCGGGGTATAAATCCAAACTCTTCTTCTTCTTCTCTCTTCTTCTCCCAGATTAGAGTCCGCACACTTAACCAGTACACCAAAGCAAGAAGTAATAGGAAAATGTCTAAGAATGTGGGACCCTCACATCCTGATTTTATTTCAGGTCGAGTTCTGGAGATCTTGTCTGCACAAAGCTCCGCAGGGGGAGCGGTGGCACTTTACGACACTCTGTGAAGTCCTGGACTGAGAGGTTGTAATGGCCTTGGTGCTTCTGGCAGGTGACTTGGGAGTCCGGCCCGGCCCAGTCCTGTTATTTGAGGAGGGGCCCGTCTGCAGGGGCCGAAAGGGCTTCTTACCAACTACCTTTGTCCCATATGCTCCCCACTGGCCTGGAGACTGCTGACCTGGCCGGTCTGATCCGTGCAAGGATACCCTTGAGGTTTGGCTACGGGAACATGATGTACCTGGGGCTGCCCTTGAAGTCGATTTGGAACTGGCCCTGGGTGCAAAATGTGGCCGCTGTTAGGTCTGATCTTTGCTTTGCTGCCTGTTGGTTTCTGCGTTCAGTTTGCGGCGCTGATGCTTGTAAATTGCCTCCGCTACAAACCCACGTGCTCTGGAGCCATGGGAGTAATAATACTGCTGCCTGTCTTCCTGAGACGTTGCACGGGATGGACAGGATGTCTACAGAGCCCCTTAGAGAAGCACTCTGTGGGCGCGTATGACGACGTGCTTAACAAGAAGGTGATGGACGTCTTCATTTGGCTTTCTAGCCCACAGACGTTTAGAGGAATGGGAAGTGCTGGATTCTTGTAAATCAGGGGTCCTTAGCGTGGTGGTGGAGCTGCGGTGGCTCAAGTGGTTAAGACGCTGAACTGCAGGCTGTGGAAGGTCAGTAGTTCAGCAGTTCAAGACCCGAGAGTGCCGCAGTGACGGGGTGAGCTCCCGTCTCTAGTTCCAGCTCCTGCCAACCTGGCAGTTCGAAAGCAAGAAATTGCAAGTAGATAAATAGGTACCACTTTGGTGGGAAGGTAACAGCGTTCCGTGCGCCTTGGTGTTTAGTCATGCCGGCCACATGACCACGGAAACGTCTTCGGACAGCGCTGGTTCTTCGGCTTTGAAACGGAGATGAGCACCGCAACCCTAGAGTCGGATTCGACTGGCTTTCGAGCAAGGGAACCTTTATAGCATGGTGGCCGTGGGTGCCGTGACGCCCACTGGCACGATTCCTGGCGCCCACCAAGTGGTTCTGGGAAGTGGGCGGGGCTGGGCAGGGCTCTTCCCCGGCAGGGCTTCTGATTGGCCAGTGCAGATCTGATTGGCTGTGCAGATTTTTTTAAAGATGTTGCTTTGGCAGGAGCTGCCACCACTGCCACACAAGGATCTGCACCGTGTGACTCTGAAGGGAAGAAAGATGGAATCCTGGGGGGCATGGGGGGGCAAATGGCAAGGCTGCACTCCAGGAGAAGGAGAGAGAGAGACTCGGTCACAACAGACACAGGCAACGCATGCAACCCCTAGTGGTGGCGGTGCAGTGGACAAGAATGTCGGACTAGGATCTGGGAGAACCGAGTTCGAATCCCGGCTCATGCCCTGGAAGCTCGCTGGGTGGCCTTGGGCCTGTCACACGCTCTCATCCTCTAGCCTACCTCACAGGGTCGATGTGAGGATAAAACGGAGGAGAAGGGGAAGGAGGTGAGCCGCTTTAGGCCCCCACTGGGGGAGAAAGGAGAGGTATACATTAAATTAAATAAATAAATCACACACCGAGGAGTGTCCCTGTGCCCTGGCTTTATGCTCTCTTATCTCCAGCCTGCGCCCTGGCTTTACCATCGTTGTCTCCAGCCTATGCCTGCTGCACAATACATGGCCAGGGACTTATCTACGTAAGGGACCGCCTTTCCCCCACATGTTCCCCAGAGACCACTAAGATCAAGGTCCCAAAATCGTTTGGCCGTACCAGGCCCTAAAGAAACCAAGCTAGCTGTGACGAGGGCCAGGGCCTTTCCTGTGGTGGCCCCTTACCGGTGGAATGAGCTCCCGCAGGACCTGTAAAACGGAGCTCTTCCACTACTGAGCCGGTGTGAACGTGTTGCAATCATATGCTCAGCTAAGCCGTATTAAACCTTGCTCTTGTTTACTTATCGTGTTCCAGCGTTTTAGGCGTATTTTTAAAATAATTGTTACCTGTGTTATATGTTGATATGTTTTTGGAAGGTTTTAACTGTATTTTTAGGACACGTTTGTAAGCCGCCCTGATCCCGTGTTGGTGGGGAGGGCAGGGTATATACATTGAATAAATCAATCAATGGTGCCTTCCGCCACAATGGGAGAGCCCGTCGGCAGGCTGCCTTCCGAATCAAGCCAAGCACAAGGGAGGGGCCTGTCTCCCTCACCCCCGCCCCACTCTCCATCCCTCTCCCAAGGGCTTGGCGTCGCACTTCAAGGAGAATTGCTTCCTGAGCGCTCACCTCGCCGCTTCCCAGAGCGCAGAGCTTGCTGGTGCATTCAGAACCCTTGCAGGGAACACCTCTAGCTAGCGCGTCGCCTCTCTTTAAGCCCTTACGCTTTCTTCTTCAAAATGACTGCGAATGAATGAATAAGGCCTTTAATGATGTGATCTGAGTGGATTAACCGGGGGTCGGGAGCGGTGCCTGAGGATCGGATGGGCGCTCTCCTTCCCAAACAATCGCAGGGATTTCTCCACCTGCTGACCCGGCACGGCCGCCTGTCACAGCCCCCCAAACGATTAATTGGTTTCTTGCTCCTGAAATGACAGACGAAGCGCCCTGCCAGGCGTGCGGGGTGGGAAAGGTAGTCCTCCAGTCCGTGAAATACCGAATAATCCAAAAGCTCTTCAGCTGGACTTAGAGTCACTCCCAAAAAGTAGGTTACCAAGGCAAGTCTGTATTAACCCACATTTTTGCCAAATTCCACCGCTATTAGCTCGGTTTCCTCCCCGGCTCCACCCTGATTGAGCCGCTCGGCTGTGAAGCTCCGTAGCCAGACGGTTTAGCCTCGGAGAGATCGAGGAGGACAGTTGTTGCTCTTGCAGTGTGGGAGGGGGGTGGCTGGCTGAACCCCCTCATATTCAGTCCAGACTGGGGAACCCTGGCCAGGCCTGTGCAAACATCTCCTGAGAATGGCCTTAGTCCGGCCTTGGGTCTCATCATTTGGGAAAAGGGAGGGGGTATAAATAATCTAAATAAATATCCCAACCTGTGTGTTTGTGTGAGAGAAGTGCTGTCATAAGAACATAAGAGAAGCCCATGTTGGATCAGGCCAATGGCCCATCCAGTCCAACACTCACAGTGGCCAAAAATACCAGGTGCCATCAGGAGGTCCACCAGTGGGGCCAGGACACTAGAAGCCCTCCCACTGTTGCCAGTTTGGTGTAGTGGTTAAGTGCGCAGACTCTAATCTGGGAGAACTGGGTTTGATTCCCCCACTCCTCCACTTGCACCTCGCTGGATGACCTTGGGCAAGCCGTAGTTCTGATAAGAGCTGTTCTTGAAAAAGGGCAGTTTCTGTCAAGAGCGCTCTCTGCCCCGCCTCCCTCACAAGGTGTCTGTTGTGGGGAGGGGAAGAGAAAGGAGTTTGTAAGCCGCTCTGAGACTCCCTTAGGTAGTGAAGGGCAGGATATAAATCCAATCTCTTCTTCTTCTTCTTGGCCCCCCCACCCCCATCACCAAGAATACAGAGCCTCACTTGCCCCAGCCTGAGAGTTCCTTTCTATGCCTTGTGGCTAATAACCACCGATGGACCTCTGCTCCATATGCTTATCCAATTCCCTCTTGAAGCCATCCATGCTTGTAGCTGCCACCACCTCCTGTGGCATTGAATTCCATGTATGAATCACTCTTTGGGTGAAGAAGGACTTCCTTTTATCTGTTCTAACCTGACCGCTCAGCAATTTCATTGAGTGCCCACGAGTTCTTGTATTGTGAGAAAAGGAGAAAAGTATCTCTTTCTCGACCTGCTCTATCCCATGCATAATCTTATAAACCTCAATCATGTCACCCCTCAGCCGTCGTTTCTCCAAGCTAAAGAGCCCCAAGCGTTTTAACCTTTCTTCATAGGGAAAGTGTCCCAACCCTTTTATCATTCTAGTTGCCCTTCTCTGCACTTTTTCCAATGCTATAATATCTTTTCTGAGGTGTGGTGACCAGAACTGTACACAGTAAGTAAGTAAGGTGCTTCCAACTCATGGTGACCCCACAAATTAATGACCTCCCAAATGTCCTATTGTTAACAGCCTGGCTCAGGTAGCAGTGTGTGTGAATAAAATCTTGGGGCACGGGTGGACTGTAAGTTAAATATGAGCAGCCAGTGTGATGCAGCGACAAAAAAGGCGAATGCAATCTTGGGGTGCATCAACAGAGGCATCACATCCAAATCGCAAGATGTGATAGTCCCGCTGTACGCTGCATTGGCCAGGCTGCACTGGGAGTCTTGTGTGCAGTTCTGGAGTCCTCGCTTCAAAAGGGATGTGGACAGAACGGAGCAGGCAGCAGAGGAGAGGACTCGCAATCATGGGTTTAAATTAAAAGCGGGGAGGTACCAGCTGGATATTCGGAAAAACCTTTTTACAGTAAGAGTTGTTCAACTGGGAGGTGGTGGGCTCCCCCTCCCTGGCAGTCTTCAAGCAGCGGCTGGACAAACCCTTGTCAGGGATGCTCTGGGCTGATCCTGCATTGAGCAGGGGGTTGGACTGGATGCCCTCTATGGCCCCTTCCGACTCTGTGATTCTAGGATTCTAGGTCTTGCAAACAGAGGGCCTTTGTGGGCCTTTGTGGCTTCCTTGACAGACTCAATCCCTCTCCTGTTGGAGATTCTTCTTTTCCGCCTGCCTTCAGCTTTCCTCTTTACACAACGCAGCGTTGACTTCCTGGAACTCCCACCGCTGTTATGGCAACGGCTGCTTGTCTGGACGGCTTTAAAGAAGATTGGACAGTTTTGCAGTGTGGGGGGGATGGCGAGCGATGGCCAGTCCCCATGGCTGAATGAAGCCTCCATATTTAGAGGCTGTCTACCTCCAAAGGCCAGCTAGGGGGCAAAAGCAATGGGATACTCCAGCCTCTGGGCCCCACTTGTGGCCCTTCCGGGGCATCTGGCCGACCACGAGAGGTCAGGGACGGCATGGGGGCGGGGAGACTGTGGTGGCTCTTTTCCGGCTGCCTCCAACGGTTTCCCAGAATCCTTGTCTGTCCTGCTAATTCTCGTCTCCTCCTAATGAGACCAAAGTATGATAAGCCTCAGTTCAATCATTTTAGCTTCTAGGGACATTCCGGGCTTGATTTGATCTAGAACCCGCCGATTTGCCTGTTTGGCGGTCTCTGTAAAACTCCCCACCACATTTCGACAGAGCCTCTCTTCCTTCCCGTCAGTGTTCTTTGTTGTCCAAGTTTCCTGCCCGTACACAGTGATGGGGAATACCATGGCATGAATCCCAGCCCTTAAGAACATAAGAGGAGCAATGCTGGATCAGGTCAACGGCCCACCCAGTCCAACACTCTGTGTCACACAGTGGCCAGAAATACCAGGTGCCACCAGGAAGGAGGTCCAGTAGTGGGGCCAGGGCACTAGAAGTCCTCCCACTGTTGCCCCCCCCCAAGCACCAAGACTACAGAGCCTCACTTGCCCCAGACTGAGAGCTCCTAGCTATACCTTGTGGCTAATAGCCACTGATGGACCTCTGCTCCATGTGCTTATCCAATTCCCTCTTGAAACTGTCCATGCTTGTAGCCGCCACCACCTCCTGTGGCAGTGCATTCCACGTGTTCATCACTCTTTGGGTGAAGAAGGACTTCCTTTTATCCATTCTAACCCGACCGCTCAGCAATTTCATGGAGTGCCCACTTGAGTTCTTGTCTTGTGAGAAAGGGAGGAAAGGACTTCTTTCTCGACCTGCTCTCTCTCATGCATTATCTTATAAACCTCGATCATGTCACCCCTCAGCCGTCGTTTCCCTTGTCTTCGGTCGAATGGGGAAAAGGTTTCCCAGACTCTGTGTGGATTCTTTCTGATGTCTGGAGAGTCTCACCCTGTGAATGGAAAAATCTGGATGGACGGCTATTGCCCTCCTCCCCTGCATTAAATCAAAACGGGACTTTCGCCGTTTCCCTGCTCATACATTGCTTCTGTCTTGGGTGGTAGAGCAGATAAAGGATTAAAGAATTAGAGTGCTCAGTCTAGACAAGGTTGGATTCCCACCGGAGGGGCAAGTTTGGAGGCTGGGGGGGGTTAGATAATCATAATGTGCTTTGTGTGAGACTGTCTGGAAACCTCGACTGGTACAGGATGCTGCAGTGAGGTTATTGGTAGGCAATATTGAGCCCGATATTAAGAGACTCACATAGGCAATCAGAACAAAGTTTGAGTCTGGTGGTACCTTTGAGGCTGGCAATGTTATTCAAGGTATAAACTTTCATGTGCATCCACACTTCTTCATATACAGACTGTATCTGAAGAAGCATGCGTGCGCACACAAGCTTTTTTCTTGAATAAAACTTTTCTGGTCTTACAGGTGCCCAACTGGACTCAGACTTTGTTCTAAATATATGTAAGGTCATCTTAAGAAAATGCTCCCCCCCATGCTTCATTGGCTTCAGAGCCAGTTTGGGGTCGTGGTGAAGTGCGCGGAATCTAATCTGGGAGAACCAGGTTTGATTCCCCCACACTTCCACTTGCAGCTGCTGGATGACCTTGGGCAAGCCATAGTTCTGACAAGAGCTGTCCTTGAAAAGGGGCAGTTTCTGTCAGAGCTCTCTCAGCCCCGCCGACCTCACAGGGTGCCTGTTGTGGGGAGGGGAAGGGAAAGGAGTTTGTAAGCCGGTCTGGGACTCCCTTGGGTAGTGAAGGGCGGCATATAAATCCAGTCTCTTCTTCTCTTTCTTCTTTTGCCTCTGCCAGACAAGGGGCTGGGGGGTGAATTTGGCTGATCTCTGGGGTCCATGTGGATCAATTCTACCTCCTCTTGGGCCATCCTGGTTCTGGGGAAGCTCCCTGCTTGTGCACAAATTTCTTTCATCCCCCCCCCCCATTCCTGGACTTCCCACTCTCAGCTCCCTCACTTAGCAGTTACAGGAGCGAAGGAGACTCTTGAGAGAGACATGAAGGAAGACGGGTGGGAGGGAGGGTGAAGGTTCAAGTTGTCAACTGGGGGGGTCAGGAGGACCCTTGGGAGTGAGTGGGAGGGCAGTGTGAAGAAGAAGAAAAAGAAGAGGAAGAGGAGGAGGAGATTGGATTTACACCCTGCCCTTCACTCAGGGTCTCAGAGCGGCTCACAAACTCCTTTCCCTTCCCCTCCCCACAACAGACACCCTGTGAGGTCGGTGGGGCTGAGAGAACTCTGAGAGAAACTGCTCTTTTTCAAGGACAGCTGCGCCAGAACTGTGGCTTGCCTAAGGTCATCCAGCCAGGTGCAAGTGGAGGAGTGGGGAATCAAACCTGGTTCTCCCAGATTAGAGTCCGCGCACTTAACCACTACAGTGCCGGTCCACTGCTGTGCTGCATGCATTTATGATGGCCCCGATCCTTCCTGCAGGACAGGTCACAGAACGCGATGGGTGCTTTCACACACGCTAAATAATGCCGTCTCAGTCCATTTCAGCGACCGTTTGTAAGTGGATTGCTCCATTTCACGCAGTAAAACCCAGTTGCAAGGTGCATTGAAACATAAGAACATAAGAGAAGCCAATGTTGAATCAGGCCAATGGCCCATCTAGTCCAACACTCTGGGTCGCACAGCGGCCGAAATATACCAGGAGCCATCAGGAGGTCCACCAGTGGGGCCAGGACACTAGAAGCCCTCCCACTGCTGCCCCCTCCAGCACCAAGAATAGAGTGCATCACCTGCCCCAGACTGAGAGTTCCCATCTATACCCTGTGGCTAATAGCCACTGATGGACTTCTGCTCCAGATGTTTATCTAATTCCCTTTTGAAACTGTCCATGCTTGCAGCTGCCACCACCTCCTGTGGCAGGGAATTCCATATGTTAATCACTCTTTGGGTGAAGAAGTACTTCCTTTTATCTGTTCTAACCCGGCTACTCAGCAATTTCATGGAGTGCCCACGAGTTCTTGTACTGTGAGAAAGGGAGAAAAGTACTTCTTTCTCAACTTGCTCTATCCCATTCATAATCTTATAAACCTCGATCATGTCACCCCGCAGCCGTCGTTTCTCCAAGCTAAAGAGCCCCAAGCGTTTTAACCTGTCTTCATAGGGGTGTGTTATCTAGCCCAAAGTGTGTTATCTAGCCAAACACGGTTCCATCTTGTCCCTGAAACTATTTCATGTTTGCATTTTGGGAGAGACCCTTTGGAGAGCTGCAGCCAAAGGCCATTGCTGCGCTGATGTCCCGGGCGATCTCTCCTTCCCATTGAATTCCAGGGAGGCTCGAGGACGAGAGAAACCCTCCCTCCGTCAGGGAAGGATTGAGTGACTGTAAACAAACAGAAACTTAATCCGAAGGAGAAGGCGGAAGTGCTGTGCTCTGCGGCTCAGGCCAAGCCAGGAATCTTGCTCCTTGGGATTCCCCTCTGTCCTGAGATGGAGAGGAAGCAGAGAAGCTGGAGTCCCTTTGCCGTTGGGTTGGTCTGCCAGGCCTGTCGGGGGTTAAGCCAAGCAGACTTGGCCACTGGCCCCCTTTTTCCCGCGGTCCAAACTGAGCAGAAGCAGTAGCTGTGATGGCAAAGTCTGCAGAAATGAAGCACCGGTTTGCGTAATTGATGCAGGGCACACAAGTGATGTTTGTGTTCAGGCATGATTTCCCCCTCCCTCTCAGAAGGCCTGGCCCCACCCGCCTCTTTCGGAGAGGAGAGGCACGGCTTGAGCCTCGGAACAGCCTCCGTTAAACGTCTTCGTTAGCAGACCACACTTTGGGAGAGAGGAGTTGGGCTGAAATGGCTTTGGATCTTAAGAACATAAGAGAAGCCCATGTTGGATCAGGCCAATGGCCCATCTAGTTCAACACTCTGTCACACAGCGGCCAAAAATACCACGTGCTATTAGGAGGTCCAGCAGTGGGGCCAGGACACTAGAAGCCCTCCCACTGCTGCCCCCTCCAGCACCAAGAATAGAGTGCATCACCTGCCCCAGACTGAGAGTTCCCATCTATACCCTGTGGCTAATAGCCACTGATGGACTTCTGCTCCGTATGTTTATCTAATTCCCTCTTGAAACTGTCCATGCTTGTAGCTGCCACCACCTCCTGTGGCCATGAATTCCAGGTGTTAATCACTCTTTGGGTGAAGAAGTACTTCTTTTTATCTGTTCTAACCCGACTGCTCAGCAATTTCATGGAGTGCCCACGAGTTCTTGTATTGTGAGAAAGGGAGAAAAGGACTTCTTTCTCAACTTGCTCAATCCCATTCATAATCTTATAAACCTCGATCATGTCACCCCTCAGCCGTCGTTTCTCCAAGCTGAAGAGCCCCAAGCGTTTTAACCTTTCTTCATAGGGTGCATCTTAGGATGCATCAACAGAAGCATTGTGTCCAGATCATGGGAGGTGGTAGTCCCACTCTGTTCTGCTATGGTCAGGCCTCACCTGGAGTCTTGTGTCCAGTTTTGGGCACCACATTTGAGGAAGGATGTCGACAAGCTGGAGCGTGTCCAGAAGAGGGCAACCAGGATGGTGACAGGATTGGAATCCAAGTCTTACAATGAGGAAAGGCTGAAGGAGTTGGGTCTGTTTAGCCTGGGAAGGAGAAGGCTTAGAGGGGACAGGATTGCAGTCTTCAAGTATCTGAAGGGCCGTCATGTAGAAGATGGAGCAGATCTATTCTCTCTTGCTCCGGATTGCAAGACTAGAGCTAATGGGTGGAAATCCCAAGGGAGTTGTTACCGGTTAAATATCGGGAGAAACTTTCTAACTGTAAGAGTGGCTGAGCAGTGGGACAGACTGCCTCGGGAGGTGGTGGATGCTCCTTCGCTGGACGTTTTCAAGCAGAGGCTGGACGACCATCTTTCGGGTAGGTTGTAAGGCTATCTTTCAGCTACGCTCCTGCAGGGGGTTGGACTAGATGACCTGCAAGGTCCCTTCCAACTCGTAACGTTCTATGATTCCATGCTTCCCAAGAAAGGCCGCTGAAGGTCGCTTTCCTCGTAACAGATTCTTTTCCTCTGTAGAGCGGGGGTCACTGGGTGTGTGTGTGGGGGGGTAGCTGTAACTTTCCTGCATTGTGCAAAGAGTTGGACTGGATGACCTTTGTGGGTCCCTTCCAAGTGCCATGTTCCTCTGTGAAGGGGTCCTGCACACTGGCTTTGTCTCAGAGCTCCAGAAGTGAGTGGCGAGAGAGACTAGATTGCTGGATAGGCACGCCGACCTCTTCTGCCTGTGTTTACTCTCCTGCCACTGTCTCCTTTGAAATGTAGACTGTAATTCTCAGGGACAATCTCCTTCTGTATTTCTCTGTTAAACGTGCAACGTGGCTCTGTGTGGCTTTGTAAGCTGAGTAACCTGGCAGAGCGGCGCTGCTGCGTTTGTAGCTTTATTTAAGCACTCTGCTAACTAGTGGGAACTGGACTAACCACACCAGTTGACCTCAACAGGCTTCTACCCTGGGGTAGGGAGAGGGGCCGGGTCTCCCCCTCCACCCCACCGCTGTTTCCCCATTGCTGTTTCATGGGATACCTTCATGGATTATTGAGGAGGAGCGCTCCGCGGGGGAGGGCCGACATTTGGCAAGGAGACCTCTTTCCGCACCCCGCGCCCACGGTGTCCTTTGCGCAGTCCTTGATCAATGACCTGTTTGCCGAAGAGGCGCCATCTTAGGATCTGCATCTCCTCGCTTTAGACACCAATGCAAAAGAAGCAGCAAATATTTTAGCTTCCCCAGAAGCGCTTAGGAAATTCTGGTGTGCCTTACACGCCATTCTGAAGGTCTGTTCCGAAGAGGGTGCCCCCTCCAGGAGAGCAAATAACTTGCTCCCATGGCTCCTTGACTCTGATACAGGGGTCCGCAGCCTGGTGCCCGCCCACATCTTTCCTGGTGCCTGCCAAGTGTTTTTAGAAAGTGGGTGGAGCCATAGGCAGCTTTTGCCTAACAGAGCTTCTGATTGGCCACTGAAGATTGGATTGGTTGTGCAGATTTTGGGGGGGGGGATTGCCAGCAGCTGCCACCACAACACAATACTTAGGCCAGTTCGGTGTCGTGGTTAGGAGCGCGGACTCTAATCCAGGTGAACTGGGTTTGATTCCCCACTCTTCCTCGACATGCAGCTGCTGGTGTGACTTTGGGTCAGTCACAAGTTCTCTCAGAGCTGTTCTCTCAAGGGCAGTTCTCGAGAGAGTGCTCTCAGCCCCACCTACCTCACAGGGTGTGTCTGTTGTGGGGAGGAGAAGGGAAAGGAGACTGTAAGCTGCTCTGAGACTCCGAGTGAAGGGCAGGGTGTAAATCCAATCTCCTCCTCCTCCTCTTCTTCAGTTTGGTGTAGTGGTTAAGGCCACCGACTCTAATCTGGGGGAAACGGGTTTGATTCCCCACTCTTCCTCCACATGCAGCTGCTGGTGTGACTTTGGGTCAGTCACAAGTTCTCTCGGAGCTGTTCTCTCAAGGGCAGTTCTCAAGAGCGCTCTCTCAGTCCCACCTAATTCACAGGGTGTGTCTGTTGCGGGGAGGGGAAGGGGAAGGAGTTTGTAAGCTGCTCTGAGACTCCCTCGAGTAGTGAAGGGCGGGGAATAGATCCAATCTCCTCTTCTCCTTCTTCTCATAAAAGGTACAGCATGATTTCAAGTTTGGCACTAAAACCTGACGTGTTTGAAACCAGCATCATTGCTGCTCGACCAACGTTTTCCTACAACCCATAAGAACATAAGAGAAGCCAATGTTGAATCAGGCCAATGGCCCATCTAGTCCAACACTCTTGTGTCACACAGCGGCCAAAATATACCAGGTGCCATCAGGAGGTCCAGCAGTGGGGCCAGGACACCAGAAGCCCTCCCACTGCTGCCCCCTCCAGCACCAAGAATAGAGTGCATCACCTGCCCCAGACTGAGAGTTCCCATCTATACCCTTATGTGGCTAAAAACCCGACTCTTTTTCTCACTGAACTGGGGGTGGAGGGGGAGAGGTTGCTTAAAGTTATTCTACTCCCACACGCCACATTATTGTAAATCTTCTGTTGTTTTTATGTGAGCCAGCCTAGGGAGGGGAGAAATCTAATAAATCAGATCAAATCAGGTCACACGAGAAAAGAGCAGGGGTTCAGCAGCACCTTGAAGACCAGCAAAAATGTGTAGCCGGGGATGAGCTTTCGCGAGTCGAAGTGAGCAAGCTCCTCCTCCCCGGCCACAAAATTGGTTAGCCTTTCCGGTGCTCCTGGACTCTGGCTCTTTTCTGCTGCTGCGGACGGACTCACCGGCAGTGTTCCCTCTAAGCTGAGTCAGCGTGAGCGAGCTCACCGTTTTTTAGCCTCCGGCTCACACATTTCTGTCCTGGCTCAGGGAAGGATGGGGCTCCTGAGCAAACTAATTGATGCAGCGGCCAAATCTCTCGCTCACAACCTTAATGCCGGTAGCTCACAAAGTGGAATTTTTGCTCACAGGACTCCCCAGCTTAGAGGAAGCGTTGCTCACAGGGTGACCCATCTCGATCTAACCACACGAGAAGCCCCCCACCGCCAACCCCCCCCCAAAAAAAACCCCAGCAGGCAACCTGCAGGAGAGTTTGGGGACACAAGAGGAGACGAACCCCCCACTCACATCTGCCTGTTTAATTAGATTTTTTTTAATGTCTCCATTGTCGAGGATTAGGTTCACTTTCCGCATCTGGCAGCGGCGGAACCGGTGGCTAAATAAAAACAAATCTGCGTCTAAAGATCCCATCTGGTTCTTTCCGCCGCATAATGAGCTGGAACAACGGGACTGATCCGCTGGATGGGAGATCCTCTTTTTTTAGAGCGGGATAGAATTACAGCCCTTCTTTCCTCCTCCTCCTCCTCCTCCCCCTCCCCACGGCCAAGTTTAATTTTCGGCACTGCCAGCCGTAGCCTTCGCTTGGGAGCCCTGCGGCCACCAGGATGCACGCGGGAGTCTGCGTTCTTCCCCTTTATGTCTCGCTCTTCTCCCCAGTTGGGCTCAAAGCGGCTTTCGGACATCGTTCTCTCCTCCTCTTCCTCTGTTTTCAAGCAGCGGCTGGACGCGCTCTTGTCTGTCGGGATAAGAACCTAAGAACATAAGAGAAGCCAATGTTGAATCAGGCCAATGGCCCATCTAGTCCAACACTCCATGTCACACAGTGGCCAAAAATACCAGGGGCCACCAGGAGGTCCGGCAGTGGGGCCAGGACACTAGAAGCCCTCCCACTGCTGCCCCCTCCAGCACCAAGAATAGAGTGCATCACCTGCCCCAGACTGAGAGTTCCCATCTATACCCTGTGGCTAATAGCCACTGATGGACTTCTGCTCCAGATGTTTATCTAATTCCCTCTTGAAACTGTCCATGCTTGTAGCTGCCACCACCTCCTGTGGCAGTGTTGTGCTCTAGGCTGATCCTGCCATCGAACGAGGCTTGGGCAAGGAGGCCCGGGCGGCCCCTCTCAATTCTGTGACTTCTCCGTTCTCTCAGAGCAAACAGGCTGAGCGTTTGTGACGGGCCCACGGTCACCCAGCCAGCTTCCGTGGCAGAAGGCGGATCTGAACGGGGGTCGCCCAGGGTCCTGGTCTGCTGCTTTATCAGCTTTCGAGGACTGAGGCCGTGGCCACATGGTCGTTTTGATCCGGTTTCACCGCTGTTCCCTCTCACATTTAAAATGGCTGATCAGATGCCCACATCCGGGAAAATCAAGTACTTTCCGGGTATTTGCGCTTTGAATCTGCAGTTTTGCCTATCTGGACAGCCATCTCTCGTGCAATGATTGAGGTTAGGTCATCTGAACATCCTTTTTCCGGTAGTTTCTCTCTTTTTTGTGACTTTCACCATTGTGTGCATGTGTGCGCATGTGCATATGTGTGCATGTGTATATGTGCACATGCACAAAGATATTTTTTGAAGAAAATTGTGCCGCAAGGCTGTGTGGACAGTGCCTGGAGCATTGTCGCGCAAAGCAAGTGGATGGGTAAGGGATGTGTGATCATCTTTTGTTGTTGTTCAGTCGCACACTCGAGTCCGACTCGTTGCGACCCCATGGACCAGATCACACCAGGCCCTCCTGTCCTCTGCTGTCCTCTGAAGTTTGCTGAATTTCATGTTCGTTGCATCGATGACACTGTCTAACCATCTCATCCTTTGCCGTCCCCTTCTTCTTCTTTGACCTTCAATCTTTCCCAGCATCAGGGTCTTCTCCACTGAGGGCTCCCTTCTCATTTGGTGGCCAAAGTATTTGAGCTTCAGCTTCAGGATCTGGCCTTCCAGGGAACAGTCAGGGTTGATTTCTTTTAGGATTGACTGATTTGATCTCCTTGCAGTCCAAGGGACTCTCAAGAGTCTTCTCCAGCACCATAGTTCAAAAGAATCTATTCTTCGGCGCTCGGCCTTCCTTATAGTCCAACTCTCGCAGCCATACATTACTACGGGGAATACCATTGCTTTGACCATGCGGACTTTTGTTGGCAGGGTGATGTCTTTGGTTTTTTTCATGCTGTTTAGGTTTGCCATTGCTTTCCTCCCAAGGAGCAGGCGTCTTTTAATTTCATGTGTGATCATCTGAACCTGCTTAAAAATATCCCCGATCAAATCTACAGTGGGAACAAATTGCAGTACACTTGCCGTGTGACCACAGCCTGAGTTTAGTGTTACCTTCGGAGTCTCTTGCAGGCCTTTCTCAAAGGCCTCCTTTGTGCCTTCTTACAGAGCAGAGTGGTGGCCACAGATGGTGAACACTGGCAGAGTGTGTGGTCTGGGAGGGTTCTAAAAATTTTTCTGACAGGGCTGGAAACGAACAACAATCTTGGAGGTTTGGCGGTAGAATTCCCAGGCCCCCCCCAGCCACTGGTGGGGAATGGGAGGAGCAGGGTTGCCAGATCCAGGCTGGGAAACTCCTGGAGATTTGGGGACGGAGCCTGGGGGGAGAACAGGGACCTCAGTGGGGTACAGTGCCGTCGAGTCCACCCTCCAAAGCAGGCATTTTCTCCAGGGGAACTGATCGTTGTAGTCCAAAGATGAGCTGTAATTCCAGGGGATCCCCAGTTCCCACCTGGAGGCTGGCATCCCTGCCCCCACCACGTGCCCGAGATGGAGGTGGTGTTTGCAGCCGGGCTCCCGGCCCGCTTTCTTAATCGCTCAGCCGCACCAGCTGATTTGCGGTGTTGCTCTGCCTAAAAATAAAACAGAAGGGGAAGTGGGGGAGAGAGAAGAACCCGGAGCTATAATTGAACGAGGCCAAACGGGCCGGAGAGCGTGAAGGGCTGTCGTTGCAGAAGCTCCGAGCTGAGGCTTTAACCGTCCCAGGGTTTGCAACCTAGAAAGAGAGGCGAGCCGCTTTTGGGGCGCGAGAGCTCTCCAGACTTCGGGGTTCACAGCCTGGGCAAAGTGCTCTCTGCTCGGGGGTGGGGAAGCACGCAAAGTACACAGTGATGTTTTTGCAAGGCCGTGTTTTCACCTGCAGTGTCACCTGTGCTGAGTTCTTCTGGCCTTAATCCCTGATAATTTATTTCTCAAAATCAGCCCGATGGTGTTGAAAGGGATGAGTCACTCTGGCACAGAATAACCCCGGTGCGTCGCACACACCATTGCGGGAACCGTGCTTGTCAACAGATTCTTTTTTCGGCTGTTCCTGAGATATTCTTGCGGACACCTGCCCCCACCCCCCGCGGGTCGGGTCCTGTGGATCGGTTCCACCCCCAGGGATGCTTTCCCCCAGTACGACAGGGTGGCCTTTGGCAAGCCTCTCGCTCAGACTTGGCCCCACCCCGTGCCATTGTCAGATAGTGATGCATACCTCGCAGGATTGTTGTAATGATTGTATACCGGCACTTGGGGAAAGTACAAGAAGAAGAGAAGAGACTGGATTTATACCCTGCCCTTCACTCAGAGCCTCAGAGCGGCTTTCAATCTCCTTTCCCTCCCCGCTCCCCACAACAGACACCCTGTGAGGTCAGTGGGGCTGAGCTCTCTCTCTCTCTCTCTCTCTGTCTCTCACTGCCCTTGAGAGAACAGCTCTGAGAGAACTTGGGACTGACCCAAGGTCACACCGGCAGCTGCATGTGGAGGGGTAGGAAATCAGGCCTGGTTCTCCCAGACCAGAGTCTGTGCTCCTAACCACCACACCAAAGTGGCAAGTGGTGAAAGTGTCAGAGAGGGGTTTGGGAGAACCAGGTTCGAATCCCCACCCATGCCATAAGAGGCTTGCAGGGGTGACCTTGAGCCAGTTTACGCACTCTCTCGGCCTCACCTACCTCGCAGGTTTGCTGTGAGGATAAAACAGAGGAGAAGGGCGTGAGCCGCTTTGGGACACCTTTGGGGGAGAAAGGTCGGATGCTATTGAATAAATATTTTTATGTATTAGAAGTGGTGGAAATGTATAATCTGCTTTCAGAGCACAGGGATTTTGGGGAGGGGGCATTCTGCTGTATTATTATTATTATTTTTTTGCTGTTTTATGCCTGCCCCTGTTTTCAGGGCGAACAGAACGAAACGACGCGCCGTGTGGAATTGACCTTCTGGAAGTCATTGTGATTTTTCACTCCACTCCACTCGTCCCCGCCAATTGTGCAGAGCAGAGCTCTCACTTCTCAACAACAACAACAACAACCCCCCCCCCCATGTAGCCCTTCCAGCCTCTGGCTGAGAGCAACCCGGGGAGGGTGGTGGGGGGGAGGAGCCTGACTTCCGGGAAGAGTTGCCTCCTGGAATGGCAGCTGGTCTCCAGGCCACAGAGGTCAGCTCCCCTGGAGGAAAGGGGCTGCCTTTGGAAGACGGATTCTTTGGCATTCTGCCCCACCAAAGTCCTTCCCCTCCCCGACCCCCCGCCCTTTCCAGGCTTGACCCCTAGATCTCCAGGACTCCCCCAATCTGGCATTGGCAACCCTAGCCTACAGAGACCAGTTCCCCTGGAGGAAAGGGCTGTGCTAGGAGGCGGGTTCTGTGGCCGCGTACCCCGCTGGGGCCCCCTCCCTCTCTCAAAACTCCTCCCTCCATAGGCTTTGCCCCCCCCCCCAAAAAAAATTATCCAGGAATTATCCCACCCAGAGGTGGCCACCCTCCTTCCAGGGGGCCCTAAAGCATCTCCCTGAGCGGCGTCTGCTTTTGACAGCAATGGGCTGGAGTGAAATGAGCCAGGCTTTCCCCCTGGTTGTTACGAAGCTGAAATGGAGGAGAGGCGAACTCTGCACGTTGCTCTGAGCTCCTTTGTGGACGGGTGGGATAAAAAACGAAAGAGAGAGGCGGATAGACAGGTGTGGTTTTGCCTTTCCGTATTTACCCCAAGGGGGACATCCCGCCTGCTTGAGAGGCGGCTGATTGGAGCCAGGCCGTAGCCAAAGGAGTGGGGTTGCCAACTCCAGGTTGGGAGGTTCCTAGAGATGAGAGAGTGGAGCCTGGGGAGAGGCAGGGTTTGAGGAGGGGGAGCGTCTTCTGGAGAGTATATAATGCCCTGGAATCCACCCTCCAAAGCAGCCATTTATCTCCAGGGGAACGGATCCCTCTAGTCAGAAGCTCAGTGGTAACTCTGGGAGACCTCCAGGCCCCACCTGGAAATTGGCAACTGTGCAACTAAGCCAAAGTGGGTTTTCTTCTCCCAGCCAAAGTGGTTGTAGGCATGTAGGGCTCTCTTTCGGCTCTGCTCCTGCAGAGTGCAGGGGGTTGGACTAGATGACCTGCAAGGTCCCTTCCAACTCTAACATTCTATGATTCTATGACAAATTGTGAGGGAGGGTTGCGACCCCACATTTTCAGCACAGGAAAGTTCCCAGCAAGCTACCAAAACATACAATAACTACATTTCCTGGCCGGGGCGGGGGATGGGGGGAAGCAGGAGGGAAGGTCCCTCGAGCCTGTGGGCTGTGCGACTTCTCCTGACTCAGACCGAGGTGGTGCGTGTGCATAAAAGAAATGACGCATTTGCCCTCTAAGGGGAAAAGGGCAAGTTCGATCCTCTCGTTCCACCAGCAGCTTCCCGGCATTTCTGCACCCTCCGCTGCTCTGCACTCCATTGTGTGGCCGGGATTCATTCATCCGAGCAGCAGAGCGGGGCTGCTTAAAAAGGGAGCGCTCCCGACCAAATTCTCAGGAGGTGTCTCATTTCACAGGAAGGTTGGGGGGAACGCAGGCTGGAGGCAGCCCTCCCATAGGAGAGCTGGTAAATAAAGTGTTTGGGGAGAGAGAGAGAGAGAGAGAGAGAGAGAGAGAGAGAGAGAGAGAGAGAGAGAGAGAGATTTGCTTCAACTAGATTCGAATCCAGGACCACCTTAGAGACCGACAAGATTTTGTGGAGTGTGAGCCTTCAAGATGCGGCGCTCCCTTTTGTCAGATTTGCATCAGAGACACCACCTGCTAGGAAGACCCTTCCACCCACCCCCATCTCTGGAGGAGATCAGGAGTCCTGTGGGAACTGGGTATCCTGGCCTAGTGGTCAGAGCGGTCTCTGGGGACTGGAAGAAGCCCTCCTGTTTCCGACTTGCTCTCTTTCAGTTCCCCAGTTTTTGCAGAATGCATTTTGCCGCCTCCAGTCTCTGCACAGGATTGGGGCTAGTCGGAGGCCGGTGTGCGTGCAGCCCTCGACATACAGCTTTCTATTTCTGGCCTGACTCAGAACGGCGCCCACGGATCACTTCTCCTCCACACGTTTCTGCACCTGCCACGGCCGGGCCCTCCGCCTGCTTCTTTTGCAAACCGGATCTGTTCCCCACCCCCACGGTCTGGGCTGCGGGGGGTCTCAGGCGCCTGTTAGCCCTCCCTGTGAGATTGCGGGCCTTTTTTTCATTCTCCTCCCGTGTCGTTTCTGTTCCACAGCTTCCTGGAAGAGGTTTCAGCAGCCGGCTTCCGTGGACGGGGCACGGAAGGCTCTCAAGCGGCAGCCCGGGCGGCCAGCAGGCGATGAGTTTCGGCCCTTCTCCATCACCCCCTCTGCTCCATCTCCGGACAAGAAGTGTCCCTCGTGCGCCCAAGCCACATCAAGGTCCTGCCCCTGGACTGCTTTGCCCCCGAGCAACAAGGCCTTTGGGACTCTCCGGGGACGCCTGATGCCTGCCTCCAGCGACCTCCGGCCCAACCGAGCCGGACTTGGCCGTGGTCGCAGGGCATCGTGCTTGTTGTTTCTTCCATCATGGCATTCTTCAGGATGGTGGGTGGGAAAGAGTGGCCAGAGGGTAACTCTCCAGGTGGGTTTACACGAGGGCCGCCCATTGACCGCTTCCCTGCTGTCTCTCTCCCTTTGGCGCCTGGGTCAGCCGCTCCCCTCGGAGAGGCAGAAAGCTCTGTGTCCTGTATCACGTGGTGTCTTGTCCCTCCAAAAAGCAATTGTGTGAATTCCAATAAAAGTCTGTCCTGATTTTCTGGCAGATGCTGGTGGAGTCTTCTTGAATGGAGGGGTGAAAGTGGCGGGGCAGGTGGACAGAACACCAGTGGGGCCTGCAGGCCGAAAGAGGTTGTGTTGGAAGGAGGATGGTGTGCATGCGCCAGAGGAACTGGCTGGCCACTGTGAGATGGGAGGCTGGACTGGATGGACCCTCACTGGCCTGACCCAACAGGGCTTGCCTCTTCTGAGGTTCTTATTAGGGGAAGGCCTCAGTCTCCGTACCCTGTTGTTGACCCTCCAGAGGAACTGCCTGGCCACTGTGTGAGATGGGAGGATGGACTAGATGAACCATGGATTTGATCCAGCAGGCCTCTTCTGATATTCTTATGAAGGCTTCAGCCTCTATGCCCTGTTGGCCCTTCAGAGGAACTGGTTGGCCACTGTGTGAGACGGGAGGCTGGACTAGATGGACCCTCACTGGTCTGACCCAGCAGGGCTCTTCTGGTGTTCTTCTCAGGAGAAGGCCTCGGCTTCTGTGCCCTGTTGTTGGCCCTCCAGAGGAACTGGTTGGCCACTGAGTGAGATGGGATGGACTAGATGGACCACGGATTTGATCCAGCAGGGCTGTTCTGATGTTCATATGAAGGCCTCAGCCTCTATGCCCTGTTGTTGGCCCTTCAGAGGAACTGGTTGGCCACTGTGTGAGATGGGATGCTGGACTAGATGGACCCTCACTGGTCTGACCCAGCAGGGCTCTTCTTAGGTTCTTCTGAAGGCCTCGGCCTCTCTGCCCTGTCGCTGGTCCTCCAGAGGAACTGGTTGGCTCCTGTGCGAGACACGAGGCTGGACTAGATGGACCCTCATTGGTCCGATCCTGCAGGGCTTTTCTGACATTCTGTGGTGAGCAGGGCGGCCCAGTTCCATTGCCATAGTGAGCAGAAGCAGAATAAATTATTCAGGACGAGGGAGCTTAGGCAGAGTGGATCGGGTTGCGTAACAGATGCAGGTTGTGGATTCAGGTTCTCTTGGCCCAGAATTTGGGGTTACCTGGGTGCAGAATGGCGATGATGCATCTCAATCCTTGCTGTCCCCACCCTTGAGTTAAGGCGAAATCGAAATTTAGGCCTCGCCAGAAGAAGCCTAAAGACCCTCCTACACACACACTTCTTCCACCCCGTAAGGATTATGGTGATAAGGACATTGGGGGGGGGTGGATTCCTGGTCTTTTTGCAGGGCTGGAGATCAAAGCAGTGCAGGGATCACCCTCTCTCCCACTACCGAGGAGAGCAAACGCTCAGGCTAAACGTCGTCATGCCTGGTCTTTTTACTTCTCCAGGTAGTTTCGGAGGGTGAATGTGCCAGTCGGCGGTCGAACAACTAGATCCGAGTCCAGAACGGTGTTCCCTCTTAAGCTGAGTGAGTGCGAGCTAGCTCACAGTTTTTTAGCCTCCGGCTCACACATTTTTGCCTTCGCTCAGGACGGCTGTCTCCAGAGCAAACTGATTTCTGCAGCAGCCAAATCGCTCGCTCACAACTTTAATGCCAGCAGCTCACAAAGTGGAATTTTTGCCCTCAAGGCTCCCCACAGCTTGGAGGAAGCATATGTATGTATTTATATGGACTGGAAGCCGCCCTGAGCCTGCTCTGCGGGGAGGGCGGGGTATAAATCTCATAATAAATAAATAAATAGAAGCAACTTAGATTTGGGGGGTAGAAGCTTTCGAGAATCAAAGCTCCCTTCGTCAGATCTGATGAAGGGCGGTTTGACTCTTGACAGCTTCTACCCCGGAAATCGTGCTGGCCTCTAAGGCGCTACCGGACACGAACCCAGTTGCTTTGTTTCTGCAGGGACTCGAGGGCGGAAGGAAGGCCGACACCTGGGTGGGTGGGTGGGTGGACACAGGGGAAGGGGAGAGCCGTGGACCAGGCAGGAGGACGGGGCGCTTGTCTGCCAGGGCCATAATCACTCCCACGGACTGGGGAACCCTGAACCCACCCGGAGGGGAAGCGACACCAGAAAGTCTTTGCCGATTGTGACATCATACATGGTTTCCCGGGCGCTGTTGACACTGTGCACCCAAACGAAGAATGCTCTAGCCTGCAAAATCTCCTGCTCCAATTAATCTCTTAAGCCTTTAAAGATGCCCACGGACTCTTTGTCTGGGTTTGGTGCAACAGGCCGACTCCTCCAGAATGCTTTAAAACGTTGCCATTCCCTTTGAATTTCAGCCCCATCCTCGGGGGTAGTTTCAGGAGGGCAGGTGTGTGGGCCTGCAGGAGAAGAGCTCTGCTTTGTCTCTTGGGAAGGTCCCATCCCAAAAATCCTGCTGGGCATTAAGAGATTTCTGGGCTCTCCCTCTGGGGCATGTCTCTGCAGGGAGGGGCACGGGAAGGGCGGAGGCCCACCGCCCACTTTGGGGGTCCAGATCTCCTTCCTCTGCTGGGAAATCCGGCGTGAGGCGGCCGGATCCCGTTACCGACATCAAATTTGTGTTATTATCAGGAACACGCCGAAGCTGTAATCAGAACACAGATTTGGGGAATTAATGAGTCAGATCAAATTAACCAGCTCGTAATCCCCTCTGGTAATTTAATTTTACCCTCATTGTCTCGATACTGGGAATAAATTGTTGACTGGAAGACGTGAGGAACAAACCACCGGAGAGCAGAGAGGCGTTCGGGAAGGAAGACCTGGGGGGGAAGGGGGGCGTCCCGGAGAGGGAGGGTCTCCCTCTTTGGCCGCTGCTTGGAAACGCTCCTTGTTCCCTTTGCTGTACAGATGCCTAGGGATGCCACCCTCCAGGTGGGACCTGGGGACCCCCCAGAATTACAGCTCCACTCCAGACGACAGAGATCAGTTCCCCTGGAGAAAGTGGCTGCTTTGGAGGGCGGACCCCGTGGCCTTGTGCCCCCCACTGGGGTCTCCATCCTCCCCAGGCTCTCCGCCAGTGGGTGGGGTGGGTGGGTGGAATGGCAACCCTAGAGATGCCACAGCTTTCTTCTGTGGCTTGAGTAGGAGAAAGAAAAGAGGTTTTGATATCTGGAAGCTCCACTGAACGTGGAAGGGGGGGAGGGTTCTGTCTGGCCACCCTGCTTCCTCTGTGGGGGTTTTTTTGGCTGCCCCCCACCAGTGAAATGAGAGTGGTTTGAGGACTTGTAGTGGTTTGGTGTAGTGGTTAAGGGCGTGGACTCTGATCTGGGAGAACCAGGTTTGATTCCCCACTCCTCCACTTGCACCTGCTGGATGACCTTGGGCAAGCCATAGTTCTGGCAAGAGCTGTTCCTAAAAAGAGCAGTTTCTGTCAGAGCTCTCTCAGCCCCACCTGCCTCAGAGGGTGTCTGTTGTGGGGAGAGGAAGGGAAGGGAGTTTGTGAGCCACTCTGAGACTTCTTTGGGTAGTGAAGGGCGGGGTATAGATCCAATCTCTTCTTCTCTTCTTCCGCTTTTTTTAACTAGGAAGGCCACACAGCCCTGGAACAGAACAGTAGGAACCAATGCTCCCTCTAAGCTGTGGAGTCTTGTGAGCAGAAATCCAATGTTGTGAGCTGCTGGCATTAAAGTTGTGAGCGAGCGATTGGGCTGCTGCGTATATTAGTTTGCTCTGGAGCCCTCCTTCCTGAGCCAAGACAAAAATGGGTAAGCCAGAGGCTAAAAACCTGTGAGCTAACTCACACTAATTCAGCTTAGAGGGAACACTGGTAGTAACCCCAGTGATAAAGTTGAGCTTCCCCGCTAATCAGGAGTGACCCACGATGATTTGCGTGGTAGCCATTCGCCTCTTTGCCTTTGGGCCACGGCGTGGATCAGGGATGTTCATGGCGGGGAGCACGGGGAAGACTTTTCATCCTCAAAGCAGCGCAGTAGCGGGTGTGATCAAAAATACCCTGTGTGTGTGTGTGTGTGTGTCTTTGTGCACGCACCCTCGTGGGGCGGGGGAAAAGACAGAGACCCAGAGGCTCACTGGCTTCTCCTCCGGCGGGGCTGTGAAAAAAAGGATATTTTGGTAACCGATTATTACGAGTCGGAGCATAAACGGGGAATGAAATTGCAACATCGGGGAAGGGGAGTGTGAAGAGGATGTTCCAGGACAGAGAACAGAGGGAGATAATAATGGCTTGAAGGAAGGAAAACATCTTTTGCTTCCATCCCGCGTCCTCTGTTTCAAGGTCCCTTTTTCTCCCCCACCCCCACCCCTCCTTTTGACTGAGCGATAATGCCTTCGCAGGCTCGGTGTAGCAGTATGCACAAACAAGCGGCTGTTGGGTGGGGGGGTTGTTTTTTTGCAATATGTTGCCACGCTCCCCATTGTTCTGTGCCCTTTGGGGAGGGGAGGGGGTCAGCAACTTTCCCAGGAACTGTACAAGGCCGCTGAGTTTGGCCTCCCGCCTCCACGTGCCTGGCCGCCTTTTTGGACATCAGATAAATGTTGGGAAAGCAGACGTAGTGATGTGCGTGTTCTGTGACAGCGCAGGAAGCTGCCACCAGGTAGGTAATCCAACACCTCGAGAATCTAGACTTTTGTTAACTGAAAAACAAGGCTCTAGCTCTCGAGGTTGCAGCGGAAGGTGCTGTGTTGGGGCAAAGTCTCAAAGGCCAGGAAGGAAGAACTCAGCAGGACTTCAGGGGGGTGGGAATCCGTCACCGCTTGAATACTTTCCTCTCTCATGAACACACATGAAGTTGCAATACACTGAATCAGATTGTTTATGTTTATTTTTGTTCACTGGTTTGTTAGATTTCTACTCCACCCTTTCCTGAAGGCTCAGATCATTGGTCCATCACAGTCAGTATGGTCGACACAGACTGGCAGCTGCTCTCCAGGGTCTCAGGTGGAGGTCTTTCACATCACCTGGTCCTTTCAACTGGAGATGCCAGGGATTTGAACCTGGGACTTTCTGCATGCCAAGCAGACACTCTTCCACTGAGCCATGGCCCCTCCCCAAAACATATATGAAGCTGCCTTCTGAATCAGATCTCTGCCAGTTTGGTGTCGTGGTTAAGTGCGCGGATTCTAATCTGGGAGAACTGGGTTTGATTCCCCACGCCTCCACTTGCAGCTGCTGGATGACCTTGGGCAAGCCATAGTCCTGGCACAGCTGTTCTCTCAAGGGCAGTTCTGGAAAGAGCTCTCTCAGCCCCACCCACCTCACACGGTGTCTGTTGTGGGGAGGGGAAGGAGAAGGAGTTTGTAAGCCGCTCTGAGGCTCTGGGTGGAGGGCAGGGTATAAATCCAAACTCCTCCTCCTCCTCCTCCTCCTTCTTCTTTGTTCAGACTTCAGGAGATGCATTTCAGTCTGGATAAGGAACGGTAGCCGAACACGCCTGAAGTTGCTGCCTTCTACTGAATCAGGCCCTTGGTCCACCAAGACCAGTCTGGTCTACTCAGACTAGAGGCCGCTCTCCAGGGTCTCAGGCAGAGGTCCTTCCCATCCCCTCCTACCTGAGCCTTTAACGGGAGATGCCGGGGATTGAACCTGGGACCTCCTGCGTGCCAAGCAGAGGCTCTCCTACTGAGCCATTGGCCCACCTGTGGCATCTGGGTCTGTGATTGCTCGCCGTGACGGCTCAGCCACTGCCTGGCTGTTGGCCATTGCCTGACTAAGCAGTGACACGGGACTTCCTTGGAGGTCTCCCATCCAAGTCCTAACCAGGGCCGATCCTGCTTAGCTTCCGAGATCTGCAGGAACCAAAGAAGAAAAAGGGGAGCCCGTGTGCAAAGACAGGAACAAAGCACAAAAACCACTGGCTGAAAGTAAACAATGATATGGAATAACAATTCAGTAAACAGACATAGAACCATCATGGCCAAGGTGTAACCAAAGTACAGAAACAGGGATAAGGAATAAGGTCCCAAATATTTCACTGAGTCTCACTCCGGTTGCGTTGTAATATCATAGTCCAATTTGACGTGCATTTCGTCATGGAGTGGACATTCATGAATTCCGTAAGCTATAGAAAGCCATTTGATGCGTAGTCCGGGTGCAAACTGCCGCCTTTCGAGTATTTCCTATTCAAAAACCAAAGGCAATAGCAGGACCCAACCTCAGTAGAATCCTTCATGATTCATTATGCTGGTTTTGTATGTGCCTTCTACTGGTCAGGAGAGCCAGGGGGCCTGCTGGGCACTGACCCCACCCACGGCCTTCCCTTTGGCCTTGACTAGGTAGCCTCAGCACAACCACAGGGAAGCCAAAGTGAGCGCTGCACTCCCCAGAGGCAACTGGGCCGGCAGGAATGGGCAGCGCTTCAGGAGCAAACGGAACAAAGGGCTGCTGTTGTGCTAAGTTCACAAGATTATGCGTGGGATAGCACAGGTAGAGAAAGAGGTACTTTCCTCCCTTTCTCACAATACAAGAACTCGTGGGCACTCTGTGAAATTGCTGAGCAATCAAGTCAGAACGGATAAAAGGAAGTCCTTCTTCACCCAAAGAGTGATTAACACGTGGAATTCACTGCCACAGGAGGTGGTGGCAGCTACAAGCATGGGCGGCTTCTAGAGGGAATTAGATAAACATCTGGAGCAGAAGTCCATCAGTGGCTATTAGCCACAAGGTAGAGATAGGAACTCTAGGGCAAGTGATGCTCTGTATTCTTGGTGCTGGGGGGGTCAACAGTGGGAGGGCTTCCAGTGTCCTGGCCTCACTACTGGACCTCCTGATGGCACCTGGTCTTTTTGGCCACTGTGTGACACAGAGTGATGGACTGGATGGGCCACTGGCCTGATCCAACATTGACTTCTCTGATGTTCTTATTTTATGTTCTTAAGTGGGACATGGCACTTTCCAGAAGAGCATAAGCAAGGGGGCAGGAAAAGGCAGACCCCTGCCTCAAGGAATCTGCAGCTGAAATGTGGACAATGGGGAGAGCCCAACAGCAGGGGAGAGAAAAAGGGAACTGGGTGGAATTGGGGGCACAGCGTGCATTTAAATAGTGGGGGGAAGGCCAAGGAATTATGGGATAGGAGCCATTTGAAAGATGGGAGAGAGAGGGGTCATGCCACAGGGGGTTAGTGCCAGACAAATGGTTAGAAGCCAGAGTGGGTAGAGTGTTGGACTAGTATCTGGAGTCCCAGGTTCGAATCTCCACGCATGCCATGGAAGTGCGCAGCCTAGCCTACCTTGCAGGGTTGTTGTGAGGATAAAATGGAAGAGAGGAGAAGAATGCAGGCTGCTTTAGGTCCCCATTGGGGAGAAAGGTGAGATAGAAATGAAAGAAGAAGAATATGAAGAATACAAAGAAGAAGTTCACATACACCCTTTTTCTTTGCCCCCGCCCATTCAGTGAGGGATGCTCAGAATTTGGATGTGGTGTCCTGAATCTCTGGGCTGGTATGTGTGTGCCTATTGAGGATCCTTGATTTCAATTCCACACTGCCCAGAGCAGGCCTTGGGAACACACAGGAAGCTGCCTTCTGCCAACTCACCCCCCCCTTGGTTCATCCAAGTCAGCATTGACTGCTCAGACTGGCAGCTTGCCCATCCACCTACAGTGACAGCTTGGTCCTTCTTCACTGGAGACGCCAGGCATTGAACCGGGGGCCTTCTGCATACCAAACAGATGTTCTGTCACTGAACTATGGCCATCTCCCATGGCTCTCCAGGGTCTCAGGCAGAGGTCTTTCTCATCACCTCCTGTACTTCTTCACCCAAAGAGCGATTCACACATGGAATTCACGGCCACAGGAGGTGGTGGCAGCTATAAGCATGGACGGCTTCAAGGGGGAATTGGATAAACATATGGAGCATCAGTGGCTATTAGCCACAGGGTATAGATGGGGACTCTGGGGCAAGGGGTGCCCTGTATTCTTGGTGCTGGGGGGGGGCAGCAGTGGGAGGGGCTCCTAGTGTCCTGGCCCCACTGCTGGACCTCCTGATGGCCCCTGGTATTTCTGGCCACTGTGTGACCCAGAGTGTTGGACTGGATGGGCCCTTTTAACCGGAGATGCCCTGGGACCTCCTGCATGCCAAGCAGAGGCGCTGCCACGGAGCCCCGGCCCCTCCCTCCTCGGGCGTGGGGGCACAAACATTTCCAAACTAAATCACTTGGGCGGGGGGAGGGTTCCCAGCCGGCGGCTTACCTGTCTGCCGGTCTCCTCTTCCTCCTCCTCCCCGCCAATCAGGGCGCGCCCCGGGCTCGCCGGGGGGGGGTGGTGCGATTTGGCTAGCGGGTACCACGGCGGAGGCTGGAGGCCGGTTGCCGCGGCAACGGGCCAACGCCTCCTCCTCCTCCTGGGGCCAAGGCGAGGGCGGGGAGGGTGGGCGGCCGGGCATCCCGCGGCGCCCCGCTCCCCCCCCAACCACGCCCCCCTCCCGCAGGGTGGCGCCCATCCCCGGGAAGCCCCCCGCGCCTCCTCCCCGACCTCATTCCCTCCCTCCCTCCCCCGGCCGCGCTGCGCTGCGCTCGGGAGGGCATCCCCGCGGGGGCGCGCCGGGCTGCAGCCGCCGGCCCCCCCCTCCGTTCCCACGCCGGCCGCGCGCCTCTGAGTCAGACAAAGGCGGAGGAGGAGGAGGGGAGGGGAGGGGAGGGGAGGAGGCGCCCCTGCCCGCCCGCCCGCCCCCCCCCCGCGCTCCCTGCGCTGCGCTGCGCCTGGCGGCCGGCGGCGGCGACGACAACGGCGGGGAGGACGTCACGGCGCGGCGGGCTATAGATGGGGCAGCGCCGCGGCCGAGCGCCCCGCAGCCCCGCAAGAGCAGCAGCAGGAGGAGCAGCAGCAGCCGGCGGAGCCGGAGCCATGGCCGGGCGGGCCTGAGCCGGCGGCGGCGGCGGCGGCGCCATGAAGAAGACCAACGCGGCCAAGCGGGTGGGTCGGGCGGGCGGGAGGGGCGCGCGGGGGGGGGCGGCGCGACCCCCGGAGGCTCTTCCCTCCCTCCCCTCTCCCCCTCCCCCCGCGGCCCGACTGACCCCCCCGCCCCTCCTTCTTCTCGCCCCCCTCCCCCCCCCCGCAGGGCCCTCCGGAGGGAGCCCCCCGCCCGCGGCGCCGGAGAAGGTGGGCTGGGTGCGCAAGTTCTGCGGGAAGGGCCTCTTCCGCCAGCTCTGGAAGCAGCGCTACGTCCTCCTCCGCGGGGAGCAGCTCTTCGTCGCCGAGAAGGAGGTAGGCGGGCGGGGGGCGGGGAGGGGAGGGGGCTCATCCGCTCCCGCGCCTCCCGCCTCGCCCGGGAGTTTCCCCCACGGAGCACACCCCCCCGCCCCGCGCGCGGGCCCAGGGTCCCCGATCCCCGCGGCGGCGTGGCCGGCCAGGAGGCCCCCGGGGCCCGTCGGGAGAGCGGCCTGCCTGCGGGGCACTTGGGGGGGGAAGGCGCGCCTCGGGGAAAGGGCCGGCAAGTGGCAACCGACCGGAGGGGGGCGTTTCCAGGCAAGAGATGTTCCGCGGAGGAGGAGGAGGTCCGGATACCGCACGACCCTCGAAATAGCGGCCCTCGGCCGACTCTCCGGGTCTGTCCCAGTCAGGCTTGTCTGCTCGGACTGGCAGCCGCTCTCCGGACAGGGATCTCGGGCGGAGGTCTTGCCCCTTCTCGACAGCCTGGTCCCTTTGAGCTGGAGACGGGTCCAACCGGGAACTTCTGCCTGCCAAGCAGATGCTCTGCCACTGAGGCAGCCCCCTGCTCAGGGAAAGGTCTTTTCCATCACCTCCTGCCTGGTCCTTTTTAACTAGAGATGCGGGGGACTGAACCTGGGACCTTCTGCATGCCAAGCAGAAGCTCTGCCACTGAGCCACGGCCCCTCCTTACAGCTCTCCAGGGTCTCATGTTAGAGGTCTTTCCCATCCCCTCCTGCCTGGTCCTTTTAACTGGAGATGCCGAGGACTGAACCTGGGACTTCCAGCATACCAAGCAGAGGCTCTCCCGTTGAGCCACCAGGCCCCTCCCCGTTTTGCCTTTGCCCGCCTCAGTGTAGCCGCCGTGGGCTCCCTTGGTGGTCTCCCCCCGAAATACTGACCAAGGCCAGTCCCTGCTTGGCTTCCAGAGGTTGGATGAAAGCATGTGAGCCTGGGTCTTCCAGGTCAAGGCGAGAGACATTAGTGGGGTGCTTGGTCATTGCCTGCCTCTGTGTGGCCACCGTGGACTTTTGGTGGTCTCCCATTCAGATAACCAAGGCCCGCTGTGCTCAGCTTCCAAGGCCAAAGAAGGCCAGGGCAAGCCCATGGTGGACTGTGCTGTCAAGTCACAGCCGACACCGGCCTCTCTGGTGTTTTGCATTGCCGAGAAAGCAGAAACAGGAGCTCGTAACCCAAATTTCAGGGGAAGGCCACTGAGGAAGAGACCCAGGAGTTAGTGGGAACCGAGGCAGGCTGCTGGCAGGCGGGCGGGCAGGGGGGGCCGCAAAGAGGTTCCCAGCTGCCGGCCTCTCCGAAGGTGGTTTAATTACCAGGACGGCCAGCTTGTCAGGTAGGAAACCCGAGCCTTTAAAAAGCACAGAGGTGATTAGGGAGAGAGGCACACACGGGATACTCCAGTTACAGCGACTGTCATGGGATATGGGGTGGGGTGTTTGGATTGCACCCTCTAGCATAATCTGCCGTGAAGAAGTCGCGTTTCCCCAGGGGTTGAGCTGAAATCCTCTCTTGCTGGTCAAGTGCGCTTTCCTCACCACATAATCGGCTGGATGTGAGAAAGAATTTTTCTTACAGTCGGAGTAGTTCAGTGGTGGAATGAGCTGCCTCGGGAGGTGGTGAGCTCCCCCCACACCCATTGGCAGTCTCCAGGCAGCGGCTGGACGGACACTTGTCAGGGATGCTCTAGGACTGATCCTGCATTGAGCAGGGGGTTGGACTAGGTGGCCTCTAGGGTCCCTTCCAGCTCTGTGGTTCTGTCATTCTAGATTGCTGTGGTCTGGAGCACACCGCACTAAGAACGGAAAGCCCTGCCAAAATGTTAGTCAAAGTTCAACCCAGGGAGAAAAAGTGCCTGGGTTTCCTCCATGTTGGCATCCCTAGAACTAGATGGCGTCCTTCACTGCTAAGTGATGTATGTTGGGCGGGGGGCATTCTCTTCTCCTACCAGAGCCAGCTCTGGAGAAGGTGCAGCATGTTGCGACGCCCAGTGACAAAGGGGTTACCCTCTCAGCAGAGCCTGGTGTGCAAAGATGTCTGTTGATAGACCATATGCAGGAGTTGATACGTCCTGAGAGCAAAACCAGCAGGGCTGGCCAGAGGTCAAGGCAGTTTCTTCGCGGGTGGGTCTTCTGTTTGGTTGGCCACCGCTGGGGCTGCTCTGGGATTCGGGAAGATGCTTCCCATCTTTTGACGAGAGAGTTCCCAGTCCTGAAGATTCTCCAGAATATGTTGTCGAAGGCTTTCACGGCCGGAGTTCATTAGTTGCTGTAGATTTTCCGGGTTGTGTGGCCGTGGTCTTGGCACTGTAGGACCTGACGTTTCGCCAGTAGCTGTGACCGGCATTCTCAGAGGTAAAACACAGAAGGATGGCGTACGCTCTGTGTCAAGGTGAGCAGAAAAATGGTAGGCAGGTAATTTATATCTACCCTGGAAGGTGGGGTAGGGCTGAGTCAGTTTCTTGTAGTAGTTCTCCAGGCTCCGTTAGCATGTTCATAGCCTAGAGAACTACTACAAGAAACTGACTCAGCCCTACCCCACCATCCAGGGTAGATACAAATTACCTGCCTACTATTTTTCTTCTTCTCACCTTGACACAGAGAGTACTCCCTCTTTCTGTGTTATACCTCTGAGGATGCCAGTCACAGCTACTGGCAAAACATCAGGTCCTACAGTGCCAAGACCATGGCCACCCAACACGGAAAAATCTACAGCAACTAATTCTCCAGAATGTTTTTATTGGAAGGGCCCAGGCGACAGGAGTTGGGGCGGAAAGTGCCGTTGTATGGCAATCCCGTAGGGAACAGAGAGAGGAACAGAGGTGGTTACCATTGCCTGCCTTTGCCTGGTGGCTCTGGACTTCCTCGGCGGTCTCTCATCCAAGCAGTAACCGGGACTGACCCTGCTTAACTTCTGAGATCTGATGAGATCGGGCTAACCTTGGCCGTCCAGGTCGGGGCAAAGAAACATGTCGGATTTCTGAAATAAGGAGTCTGTTGCTCTCTCGGGTTCTGGGGTTCTCGTCCGGCTGCCCCTGTGCCAGCTCTATCAGGTTTCTGTTCCTCTTCTCCCACAATGGGTAGCTCAGCAGACGCTCCCTCCTCCATGCAGACGGAAAGCTCCCCCCCCCGCCACCTCCGCTCTCACGCTTGTTCCGGCCCAGGCGATTGTTCCTCAAGTCCTTATCTCGCTACACAGCGGGCCTAGAAGCTGATGGGAATAGACAGAGTGATCTTGAGTCAGCAAGAAGGAAGGGCCGTTCAGAGAGGCCTCGCAATGCTTTTCCCAGGATGCTCCGATGTTTCCGCCCTGCTAGTTAACGTGGGGCCCGACCTAGTGGGAAATCCTCCTCTGCAAGCCCCACGGAAGTGGATGGCAGTTCCCACGGACGTCAGTGGGGCTTCTGCAGGATTGTCTGTCTCCCACGCTCCTGGGCACCTCCGATGGCTGCGTCCCCCTCCTTCCTGTTGGGGCCTCTCCTGACCCTGTTGTAGGGGTTGTCAACCTCCAGGTGGGGGCTGGAGGTCTCCTGGGATGGCAGCCGATCTCCAGATGACGGAGATCAGTTCCCCAGGAGAAAATGGCTGTTTCGGGAAGTGGGCTGTCTGGCGTTGTACCCGACGGATGTCCTTCTTCAGACTCCACCCCCCCCCAACTCTCCGGGAATTTCCTAACTTGGCTGTCATTAGCCAATGGTAATGAGAAAATCTACCCTGGGCAGTTCTCTGCTTCACCGCCACAAATCTGGGCTCTGATTGGGTGTTTGCTGTCCTCCAAGGAACGATGCCAGAGCTCCATCTCTGCTTTCCCTTTTCACCTCTCGCCCAATCCTGGAATTGGAAGGAAACACATCCAAACAGGTTCTCTACCAGTTGTTTCCTTCCTGCAGCTCTGCTAGCGCTGACTGTAGCCATCCCCTGTGAACGAGCCGTCCGTCCGTGGACTGCTTCGTCTGTGTCGGTAGCCCCTTCGGGAATGTGAGCGGCTCCAGAAATTCCCAGGTGGCATTTCCTTTCCCTGGATGGTCTTCTGCATCCCTTCCTCTTCATATTATGATGCAGTCCTAGACAGAGCTGGGCATCCTCTGTTCTCAAGGAAGCTTTTAATTCTCCAGGGGCAATCCAAATTCCACTCTCAAGAGAGACAGATTTTTGACCTTCATAAACTGTGCAAATTAAGCTAATTGGTATCTTTGCTTAATTTGCACCATTCCTTCAACTGGTATATAGATGGCCAAAGCATGACCAGGGAACTCAGCCCCTTCCCAGACGGTGTTGGGCATTGCCCGGATCTTGAACCCCCTGCCCATGGCACATTTCTCTCCAAAATGCTGTTGGAATCCTTCAGCCCACCTCTTGGAGGGAATTCCAGACCATGATGAATGTGTTTCCCATGAATGTGAAGATGCCCCCAGCAAGTAACAGTCTGTGTTTATCAGTGTCGGGGGGTGGGTGGGTGGGTAGATCCAGCCCCCCCCCATTGCTTCTGCTTAACAGACGTCTGAGGTTTCCACACTTGGAGGGGAAGGAGTGCACGTTCTTGTGGGATTCTGATAGCTCCTTCCTTCAGTGAGGACAACAGGTGTTCGCCATTTCATTGGCCCGACTCCTAAACCAAAGGCTCAGTTGCAGGTTTGAAGGGTACACGGGAAACTGGGGGGGAATGGAATCCTTCGTTGTGTCTTCCCAAAGAGTGTTGAGCAGAACGAAACTCAAGTCCAGTAGCACTTGAAAGACTCAGCAAAACCTTCCAGGGTACAAGCTTTCCTGAGCCAGAGCACGGTTTGTCAGATAAGAGTGCTTGGCAGTAGCTCAGGCTGACAACCGTCTGTGTGGTTTTATCCGTGGTTTGTAAGTTACCTTGTGCTCCAAAAGAAAGTTAGGTTTGAGGCCAGAATCACCTTAGAAGCCAACAAGCGTTTCAGAATCACCTTAGAAGCCAACAAGCTGTGGGGAGGGGCTGTGGCTCAGTGGTAGAGCCTCTGCTTGGCATGCAGGAGGTTCCAGGTTCAATCCCCCTCCCCGGCACCACCAGTTAAAAAAAAAAAAAAGCAACAACCAGGCAGGAGGTGATGTGAAAGACCTTTCTCTGCCTGAGACCTTGGGAGAGCCCTGCCGGCTTGGGCAGGCAATACTGACCATGACGATTCAGTGGAAGGCAGCGTCATGTGTTCACCTCTGCTGAAAGCTCTTTTCAGAAAGGTGGCTAATAAATGCTCTAAATAAAATAAACGGTTGGTCAGTAGCCGCATCAGCATTGTCAAAAAAGGGTTTTTGACTCTGCTGATATGGCTAAACAGGGTGCGCAGAAGAAACTCTTTATTTCTATGAATGGTTAAAATAAGCGAAGGAGATGTTGGTCTCCCAAACGATCGGTCCAGAAGAATCCTGTCTCCTTCAATGGTGTTCTGCTTTCCCTTGTCCCAGAAATCACCAATTAAAACTCAGACAAGGCCAAGAGGTTCCTAGTATGTGTTAATTGCATTTGATGGAAATGACTGATGGCTTCACTTTCTCAAAACCCACAAGTGGACAATGGTTTCCTTTTTCTTTATCTCATGGAAAGAGGCCATTGCCCATTAAAAGGTTTGCACACATGCGTGCTCTGTGAACCAGTCCCATCTGCGGAAGAGGGCAGTCCGTCAGGACATAAGAACATAAGAGAGAAGCCAGTGTTGGATCAGGCCAGTGGCCCATCCAGTCCAACACTCTGTGCCACACAGTGGCCAGAAATACCAGGGGCCATCAGGAGATCCAGCAGTGGGGCCAGGACATGAGAAGCCCCTCCCACTGTTGACCCCCCCCCCAAGAACCAAGAAGACAGAGCATCCCTTGCCCCAGACCGAGAGTTCCTATCTATGCCTTGTGGCTCACAGCCACTGCTGGACCTCTGCTCTGTATGTTTATCCAATCCCCTCTTGAAGCCGTCCATGCTTGTAGCTGCCACCATCTCCTGTGGCAGTGAATTCCACGTGGTTCTCTTCCACAAGCCCCGTTGCAATGAGCAGGAGTTGAGCCAAAGGACTTGCCCTGGGTATGTCAGCAGTGCGGGCGCACGAGTGCATCTGGGGGGTGGGCGTGCCCTTGAAGGCCTGTGAATTGGGGGCAGCCCTTCTTGAAAATGCCAAAGAGGCTTTCTCAGATGGGGTTAGAGTGGGGGGCACCGAGCGACAGATTGGGGGAATCACTGAAGGACAAGAGAAGGGGAGAGACTGCCGGCTCTGGGCCTTCCCATTCATTTCCGCGCAAGAGTGCTGGCAGTGTTCCGGCAGCGTCAGGGGGATTCTCTGGTGCCACGGAGTCTTGTGTGCCCCCTCCCCCCATTTCCCAGCCTCAGCTGCCGGAGCAGACCTCCCTCCTCGCTTGGGCTCCCGTTTGGCTCCGGCCTTTCCTTAGCTAGCAAGAAAAAGGCAGATGGTGCCAAAGATTTGCTTAATTGTTTTTTAAAAAAGTGCTCCCCACATGTTCTGCCCACCCCTGCTTGCTTGCAGTTCCCCCCCCGAGATTGATTTGTGGGAAGGAGAGAGCGTCCTTCTCCCCCCCCCGCTGCCACGGTCAGCTGAGCACAAAGCAAAAATCAATGTGGTCGCTCCCCCTCCCCTCTGCAAGGAAGGAAGGAATGGGCTTTTTTGGGTCCCCTCGCATGCCGTGTAGTTTCCTGCCCCCTGCGCTAACCCCGGCTCACTTCCCTTCCAATGTCCCCTACTGAGAAATTCGTAGCGCCTCCCCTCCCCCCATGAGAACAGAGAGAGCCAGTGTGGTGTAGTGGTTAAGGGTTTTGGACTAGTCTCCAGGAGACCTGGGTTCGAATCCCCATGGAAGTTCACTGGGTGACCTTGGGCCAGTCAGCCTAGCCCGCCTCACAGGGCTGTTGTGAGGATAAAATGGAGGAGAGGAGAAGAAGAGGAGGAGGAGGAGGAGATTGGATTTACACTCCGTCCTTCATTACCCAAGGGAGTCTCAGAGCAGCTTACAAACTCCTCTCCCTTCTCCTCCCCACAACAGAAACCCTGTGAGGTAGAAGAGAAAAAGAAGAAGAGATTGGATTTATACCCCATCCTTAACTACCCAAGGGAGTCTCAGAGCAGCTTATAACTCCTTTACCTTCCCCTCCCTACAACAGACACCTTGTGAGGCAGGTGGGGCTGAGAGACATCTGAGAGAAACTGCTCTTTTTCAAGGACAGCTCTGAGAGAACTTATGACTGACCCAAGGTCATCCAGCAGGTGCAAGTGGAGGAGTGGGGAATCAAACCCGGTTCTCCCAGATTAGAGTCCGCATACTTAACCACTACACCAAACTGGCTCTCTCGTTCTCATCGGGGTTCCAGCTGCCTGGGGTCCCCACCGGGTAGAAAGGCGGGGGCACAAACAAAGTAAATACATTGATGGTGTCTGGTGGGAGGGGTCCGTTTGGCTCTCTGTAGCCTTTGTGTAACCTGCTGGATGAAGATTTTTTGTGACTCTACAAACTCCTACACTTTTTAAAATTGGTTACCTTTAAAAAAGGGGGGGATCAGGGCTCTCTAGACCACTGTTGTATGTCTAACACCCGGCAGTGGATCTATCCATTTGCAGCGGCTTGCCGGAGATTCCTGGGTTCGAGCCCAGCCAAGTTTGCCTTCTTCTGTGCCGGCCTTTAAACTCCTGCCCGATAATCTCTTCTGGAGGGACAGAAAAGCTTAGCGACGGCGGATGTGGTTTAGTTCGCATGTCACAAATCCCAGGCTTCGCTGTGTCTCTCTCATGCGACCCCGGCGGCTCTCAGGGTGGCGTGCAGCAGAGATCTGGCCCAGTTAAAAATAGGCCACGCTCCGCCTCCTCCTCTTCTCCGTGACGGGCTGTCATGCCTCTTTCCAGCATCTGCCGGGAGGGCGCAGGGTTGCCTCCGCTCTGCTTCAGAGAGGGCGTGCCCCGTTCTCTCCTTCCAGGATCTTTACTGTTTTGGGAACAGCTAGAATTAGCCTGGGACCTGCTTTCAGAGGTGGTCTCCTTATGAGGCGACCCCCTCAGGTGGGGTGATTTCCTGTGCCCGTCAGAGCGCAATCGGAAGACAGATCTGCCCTCTATGGCACAGGGACCCCCGCCGAAGCTGTTTTGCACAACCAGCCACTGAAACGAGCTACTCTCCTCCAGTTTGGTGTAGTGGTTAGGAGCGCAGACTCTAATCTGGGAGAACCGGGTTTGATTCCCCATGCCTCCCCATGCAGCCAGCTGGGTGACCTTGGGCCAGTCACAAGTTCTCTCAGAGCTGTTAAGAACATAAGAACATAAGAGAAGCCAATGCTGAGTCAAGCCAATGGCCCATCCAGTCCAACACTCTGTCACACAGTGGCCAAAATCCCAAGTGCCAGCAGTGGGGCCAGGGCACTAGAAGCCCTCCCACTGCTGCCCCTTCCAGCACCAAGGATAGAGTGCATCACCTGCCCCAGACTGAGAGTTCCCATCTATACCCTGTGGCTAATAGCCACTGATGGACCTCTGCTCCAGATGTTTATCTAATTCCCCCTTGAAACTGTCTATGCTTGTAGCTGCCACCACTTCCTGTGGCAGTGAATTCCATATGTTAATCACTCTTTGGGTGAAGAAGGACTTTCTTTTATCTGTTCTAACCCAACTGCTCAGCAATTTCATGGAGCGCCCACAAGTTCTTGTCTTGTGAGAAAGGGAGAAAAGTACTTTCTCAACCTACTCAGTCCCATTCATAATCTTATAAACCTCGGTCATGTCACCCCTCAGCCATCGTTTCTCCAAGCTAAAGAGCCCCAAGCGCTTTAACCTTTCTTCATAAGGAAGGTGTTCCAACCCTTTTATCAGCCTAGTTGTCCTTCTCTGCACTTTTTCCAGAGATATAATATCCTTTTTGTTCTCTTAAGAGCAGTCCCTGTCAGAGCTTTCTCAGCCCCGCTGACCTCACAGAGTGTCTGTTGTGGGGAGGGGAAGGGAAAGGAGATGGTAAACCACTCTGAGACTCCTTTGGGTAGTGAAAGGCAGGGTATAAATCCAATCTCTCTCTCTCTCTCTCTCTCTCTCTCTCTCTCTCTCTCTCTCTCTCTCTCTCTCTCTCTCTCTCTCTCTCTCCAGTTCAGTTCAGCAGGGCTTGAATGGGGGGAACTTTCTGGTGGGTGGTGCTCCTCTTTTGTTTGTTGGGTGAGATTTGGCCTTTGCCTCTGGCACTGGAACCTCTTTCGCCAGCCATGCCCTCCAAAAGGGTGTAGCAGTTAGACTGCCAGACTAGGCTCTGAGAGACCCAGGTTCGAATCCCCACTCTACCATGGGAGCTTGCTGGGTGACCTTAAGCCACTCCTACACTCTCAGACTAGCCTACCTCACAGGGTGGTTGGGAAGATAAAATGGAGGAGAGGAGAAAACTGTAAGCCACACTTGAGTCCCCCGGACAGAAAGGTGGCGTGTAAAGCAAGCAAGCAAACAAACAGAAAACTGGCCAAAGCAGGGAAGGAAGAGTCCCTCCCATGAGAGTGGCTCTTCCCTGTCCCGAGCCTCCCTCCCTCTTAAGTGTGCGGCTTGACTCGCTTGCTAGAGAGCTGGAGCCTTTCCTTGCTTTGGTCCTGCTTTGTTATTAGATTATGCTGGGGGGGAGAGCGTTGCTTCAAATGAGTTTCTGGAGAGGCTTGCTGGGATTCTTTGTGCCCCTGGTGTCTGCTGCCCCCGCCCCTGAAAAGGAGGAGGCAAAGCAAACGCCCAAAAAACTAGGCTATAAATAATCCGTCCCCCTCATGCTGCTCCTTCTGCATGTTCCAATGAGGAGGAAAACCTCCTCACACGTGTCGGTGCCTGTGAACGAATTGGAGGGAAGCCATGTCCTTCAGGGCCCTTCCAAGAAGCCTGGATAAGTCTGTCTTGTCTTTTCCTTGAGAGGGTCTATGGTATCAGCGGGGGGGTAGCTGCTGCCTGCCAGCCAGAGTAGACCTTCCTGGGAGAGGACTGAAGGCACAGCTGAGGCAAAGGCGGCTTTTTAGGTCTCTGTGTCCAGGTGCCGTCAAGGGGGAGGGTGGCCAACGTCTTTCCCTGTTCCCTCTCTACCGGCTGTAACCATCATGGAATCACAGAATGTTAGAGTTAGAAGGGACCTTGCAGGTCATCCAGTCCAACCCCCTGCACTCTGCAGGAGCATAGCCGAAAGAGAGCCCTACATACCTACAACACACTCGAAAGTTGGTCGTCCAGCCTCCGCTTGAAAACATCCAGCAAAGGAGCATCCATCACCTCCTGAGGCAGTCTGTTCCACTGCTCAACCACTCTGACAGTGAGGAAGTTCCTCCTGATATTTAGCCGGTAACGACTCCCTTGTAATTTCCACCCCTTAGATCTAGTCTTGCAATCCGGAGTGAGAGAGAATAGATCTGCTCCATCTTCTACACGACAACCCTTCAGAGACTTGAAGACTGCAATCCTGTCCCCTCTAAGCCTTCTCTTTCCCAGGCTAAATAGACCCAACTCTTTCAGCCTTTCCTCATAAGACTTGGATTCAAACCCTCTCACCATCCTCTCACCTCTTCCTGAAGGGGTGGGTGGCAATTCACATACTCTGCAGGCCGCTGACATAGTAATTAGCTTCATGATATATTCTGACCTTAAATCACACTATTTTTTAGGAACTTTGGAGTGGTTACATGCTTTAGCATACGGTTACCCTTACAACAGCCTTCCAGAGAAGGTCGGGACTATCCCCCTTTGCAGTTGGAGCTGAGAGAGAGAGAGAGAGAGAGAGAGAGAGAGAGAGAGAGGCTGTTTTTCAGTCGGTCATTATAGGCTCAGGAATATGTGGGCAGTTTATACGTTGGCCACTAGCCATGGTGACTGAGAGGAACCTCCACATTCAGAGGCAGTCAACCTCTGAATCCCAGTGCTAGGAGGCAACATCAGAAGAAGGTTTTAGCCTCTATGCTTTGTTGTTGGTCCTCCGGAGGAACTGGCTGGCCACTGTGTGGGATGGAAGGCTGGACTAGATGGACCCTCACTGGTCTGACCCAGCAGGGCTCTTCTGAGGTTCTTGTAGGGGGAAGCCCTTGGCCTCTGTGCCTTGTTGTTGGCCCTCCAGAGGAACTGGGTGGCCACTGTGTGAGACAGGATGCTGGACTGGATGGACCCTCACTGGTCTGACCCAGCAGGACTCTTCTGATGTTCTTATGAAGGCCTCAGCCTCTGTGCCCTATTTTTGGACCTCCAGAGGAACTCTGTGAGACAGGAGGCTGGACTATGTTGGATCAGGCCAATGGCCCATCCAGTCCAACACTCTGTGTCACACAGTGACCAAAAATACCAAGGGTCATCAGGAGGTCCACCAGCGGGGCCAGAACTCCAGAAGCCCTCCCACTGTAGCCCCCCAAACAACAAGAAGACAGAGGTAGATGGGGGAGGAGATACTATGCCTCAGTAGTTGTGTGGTGCAAACCCAGATGGCCACATGGAATTCTTGCACACCAAGAAGACAGAGCATCACTGCCTCAGACATAAGAACATCAGAGAAGCCAATGGCCCATCCAGACCAACACTCTGTGTCACACAGTGGCCAAAAATACCAGGTGCCATCAGGAGGTCTACGAGCAGGGCCAGAACTCCAGAAGCCCTCCCACGCCGGATTGCAAGACTAGACCTAATGGGTGGAAATTACAAGGGAGTCGTTACCGGCTTAATATCAGGAGAAACTTCCTGACTGTAAGAGTGGTTGAGCAGTGGAACAGACTGCCTCGGGAGGTGGTGGATGCTCCTTCACTGGACGTTTTCAAGAGCAGACTGGACAACCATCTTTTGGGTATGTTGTAGGTATGTAGGGGTTTCGGCTGTGTTCCTGCAGAGTGCAGGTGGTTGGACTAGATGACCTGCAAGGTCCCTTCCAACTCTAACATTCTATGATTCTATGATTCTTGCCCCCCCAAGCACCAAGAATACAGAGCATCACTGCCTCAGACATAAGAACATAAGAGAAGCCAATGCTGGGTCAGGCCAATGGCCCATCCAGTCCAACTCTCTGTGTCACACAATGGCCAAAAATACCAGGTGCCATCAGGAGGTCCACCAGCGGGGCCAGAACTCCAGAAGCCCTCCCACTTTAGCCCCTCAAGCACCAAGAAGACAGAGACAGATGAGGGAAGAAGCACTATGCCTCAACAGTTGCATGGTGCAAGCCCTTGATGCCCCCCAGATGGCCACATGGAATTCAGGAGTGCCAATCAAATGGCAGGGGGGCCTGGAAATGCAGAACTACTGTTCCCAGGCTTCTCTGTCATGGGGAGGAGCAGTAAAGCTCCTGCAGAGTGCAGGGGGTTGGACTAGATGACCTGCAAGGTCCCTTCCGACTTTAACATTCTATGATTCTAAAGCCGAACCTGTTAATATGCTTTGGCACCCGTGAAGCGAGATCCAAGTGAGTAGCCATGTTGGTCTGAAGCAGCAGAATGACAGTTTGAGTCCAATGGGGGCACTTTTAAGACCAACCAAGTTTAATTCATGTGCAAACTTATACCCAGAATTAAACTTTGTTGGTCTCAAAGGTGCCCCTGGACACAAACCTTGTTCGTTTGGCTCCAGTAGAGGAGACCGGCGGCTGCTCAAAACCTCTCCCTTGGCACGGAAAAGATGGTGTGCCTGCATGTGCCTTTCCTCCCACCTGCAGGTGAAAGACGAGAAAACCATCCAGGAAGTGTTTGACTTGAACGACTACGAGAAATGTGAAGAGCTCAGGAAATCCAAAAGCCGGAGCAAGAAGAACCACAGCAAGTTCTTGCTCACGCACTCCAAGGAGCCCGGGAACACGGTAGGTCTCCTCCTCCTCCTCGGAGAGCTTTGAGGCACCATCGAGATGGGGCTTAAGGCAGGGGGGGCGTGGGTGTGGATGGCTTGTGGGGAGAACTGAGGCCGGATCCTGGCCTCTCTGGTGCAGAACCGTTGCCTGGGACCCGGGAGAGCTGCAGACCATTGGAGCAGACAACTCGGAGCCGGATGAGCGGTTGAAGGTCAAATCGCAGCCTCGTCCTTCTGCATTTATGTTGGCTACGGTTACATGGGACAACCCCCCCCCGCCCCCAACAGCCTTGCAGAGGGCCATCAGTGCCTGTTACTCACATGGTACAGAGCTGGCCTCTAATGTGCACCCCAAGCACCTCCAATCTAGTTCTCCTACTAAGAGTTTCAGCATTTGAACTCTCTGCCCACTTGGAGCAGGTGGGTGCTGCTTCCAACCCCTTTGCTTAAGTTTCTTTAGGACGCCATAGTCATGGGGCTGCCAACCCCCCCCCCGGGCTGCTGCCACAAGTCTCTTTTCCCCTAGGCACCTAACCTTGTCTTCCTGGCTGTGAGTCCTGAAGAGAAGGAGTCCTGGATCAACGCACTCAACTCCGCTATAACCCGGGCCAAGAACCGCATCTTGGATGAGGTGAGCCACCAGCTTAGTCTCTGGGAACCCATCCCTTGACCTCTACTCCCAGGTTAGACCTGGGAGCCCCGGGGGACCCTCCTGGCTCTCAGACCCCTCTGGAGTGAAGGGCCTGCTTTGGGTGCCCCCGCCTTCTGAGAGAGCCCCAAAAGTCTGGAACTCTCTCCTCATAGAGACTCGCCTGTCCCCCTCTGTCGCCATCTTCCATGAGAAAGTGAAGACTTTCTTGTTTCCTTTGGCATTCCGTCCTTCTTGCACTATGATTTTAAAGTTTTGTATGTATTTTAACTCTGTATGTATGTTTGGTGTAGTGGATAAGTGCGTGGACTCTAAACTGGGAGAACTGGGTTTGATTCCCCACTCCTCCACTTGCAGCTGCTGGATGACCTTGGGCAAGCCATAGTTCTGGCACAGCTGTTCTTGAAAAAGAGCAGTTTCTGTCAAGAGCTCTCTCAGCCCCACCTGCCTCACAGGGTGTCTATTGTGGGGAGGGGAAGGGACAGGAGTTTGTAAGCCGCTCTGAGACTCCTTTGGGTAGTGAAGGGCAGGGTACAAATCCAATCTCCTCCTCCTCCTCCTCCTCTTCTTCTTCTTCTTTATAATTGTTTTTTAATTGTTTTAGTGATGTGTGTTTTTTGGGGGGTTAATTTTAAGGTTTTTAAAGATGGTTTTTATCATTTATGTTTCCAATTGTTAGCCACCTCATTGGCCCTCGTAAGGGCAGAAAGATGGGATGCAAAATTTATTTATTTATTTATACTTTAAATTTATGAATCACCCAGTTCCTGAATGCACAGGGTTCTGGGTGATGTACAACAGAAGTTAAAAACATCAGCTTAACATTGTTAAAATTAATAAATCAGTCATTCATATATTACGAAGTAATGTCCAGGTGGTGTCACTAATTTGGTGTTAAACCCACTCTGGACCGTGTTGCCATCTTGTGGGCAGGCCTGAAGCAAAAAGATGGAAGAAAAGAGGAGGTTTTTTTGGGGGTAAAAGAACTAAACAAAGTAGGGCCTTTGGCCGGTGAGCTGCCCCACTGCTAGGAGGCAGGGCTTGGTGGCAGAGCCTTTGGAAAATGGTTTGGAAACCGCAGCTGGTCCCGAATGTGGCAACCCGATTACATTCCCAGGTGCCTTTCAAAATCCCAGTTTTGACACTGAAAGCTTGCAATCTGCACGCCGAGCGGGGAATCGAACTCAGGTCTCCCAGGTCCAAGTCCAACGGGGCATGGGTATGACTCTTTCCACACGTCTGCTGGAGCTGTTGGCCTCAGGACGACATGGGGAGTTCTGTGGGGCACCAGCACTGCCACCCACACCGCTGGGCAGGAGCTAGGCCCGGCTCCTTCCCATTCTCCGCCTGCCCACCAGAAGGGGAAAGAACCGAGACCACTGTCTGTGCTCCCGTGAAGAAGCCATCTGCCTCTCTCCCCCTCCTGCTGCCTTTGTGTGCGGTGACTCATTCTGCACGTGGTGGCGAAGTGGGAAAGGGAGAGCCGCTTCATTGCTGCTAAATTTGGGAGGAACAAGCCCCGTGATTTGCTCTTTGGAGTCAGCTTCGGCAGGGAGAGGCAGTGGCGGGTGTCGCCATTCTGTGTTTTCTTTTAAGAGCTTTTCTTCTGGCACTTCGAAGAGGATGCAGGATGGCCCGTGTGCCTCGAGGGCTCCATGGCACGATGGCCCATTCCGCGGCAGCAGCCGTTTTTTGGTTGATGGCCAGCCAAAGCCAAGCTTCTGTGTGGGCATGACACCACCTGTTCCAAAAGCAGCAGTCACGCATCTTCTTCGTGTTGCATAACACACAACAGTTGTGTCTGGAAAGTTCCCATAGCCAAATATAACTCCCCAGCTGGGAACTTTCCAATCTGCATGGTAGCTTAGGCAGCTGTAGGGACACAATTCTAGTTTTGGTTGATAACTTTAAAAGAAACCACCTTCTACTGTCCACAACACTCACACAGTGTTGATACGCGCAGTTCAACAACTTGATTGTTTCCTCCACAAAAGATTTCAGGTTTTTGCGAAACTGCAGGGCGTGAGTCATGGAGTTCCACAGTGCTTTGAGTCACGTTTCCAGCTTTAACTTGAGCAGGCCTATTTGAGTGGGGACCTCAGCCTTAGCAAGCAAAGATGGATAGAGATGCGGATGGGTAGAGCAACCCCCTCTGTCTGCATAGTGGTCTTGCCACCCTAATCGTCGGCTTCAGTTTGGTCCTGCATGTTTGGTGATGGTTACATAAGAACCTATGAAGGGCCCTGCTGGATCAGACCAGTGAGGGTCCATCTAGTCCAGCCTCCCGTCTCACACAGTGGCCAGCCAGTTCTTCTGGAGGGCCAACAGCAGGGCAGAGAGGCTGAGGCCTTTCCCCTGAGAAGAACATCAGAAGAGCCCTGCTGGATCAGACCAGTGAAGGTCCATCTAGTCCAGCATCCCTGTCTCACACAGAGGCCAACCAGTTCCTCTGGAGGGCCAACAACATGGCAGAGAGGCCGAGGCCTTCCCCTGAGAAGAACACCAGAAGAGCCCTGCTGGATCAGACCAAGGAGGGTCCATCTAGTCCAGCATCTTGTTTCATGCAGTGGCCAACCAGTTCCTCTGGAGGGCCAGCAACAGGGCAGAGAGGCCGAGGCCTTCCCCAGATGTTGCCTCCCGGCTCTGGGATTCAGAGGATTAGTGCCTCTGAATGTGGAGGTTCCTCTCAGTTACCATGGCTAACAGCCATGGACAGACTTATCCTCCGTGAATCTATCTAATCCACTTTTAAAGCTTTCTGTTCCTGTGTATATCCTCTGGCAGCGAATTCCACATCTGAACCACTCTCTGCGTCAAGTAGTGGTTCTCAGGCCGGTCTTATTTTATTTTACTTAGCTAGTGTATTTTTATCTTCGTTTTCTCCCCTGCTGGGACCCGAAGTGGCTTAGAAAAAACACAGTGCAGTTTTGAATAAAACACAGTACAGAAACGAACAGGAAACAAAAAGTACTCAAGGGCACCCTAGGCTGGTGTCCCTAAGCTTACTCCATCAAGGCCAGGAGCGAAGGGCCTGTAGGCTATTGCCTTTCGGATCATGGCCCTCACTGGGCTTTCGAGATCCACAGCAAGAGTTAGAGAAATGCTCTGCCTGGATCTTACAAGCCAGCAGCCCCTCTCCCCGCAAATCCCCCTCTTGCTGAATTCTAAGTTCTGTGAAGGACACACTAGACGCAAGAGCTCTGGAGACGCACCCACACACTTCCTGGATCATCACCCTCGCTGCGGGGGGTGGGCGGGCAAAGGCCCCCGCAGGAGGCTGGGGAGGGTTCCTCCACCAGAAGACCCAGAGAGCCCAGGGCTATGCAGCTGAGAACCGTGGAAGGACACCGTTCCTTTCGCCTTGCTTTGCGCAAGAATAGAAGAATCGCAGCGTTTTCAGGGAGGATTAAACGTTTTGCAAGAACAAGCATCCACCCTGGTTGAGGGTGGCGTTTTGTCATGAAACAGGCAGAATGTCTCAAGAGTTGTGAGCGACTTCTGGAAACCTTTAACAATTGCTCTTTCCTTGTGTCTGTTCGTTTCATGGTAGCGCTAAGGTGTTTTGATCAGTGGGCCCAGATACCGGTGGAGGCAGTAAGTGGGATATGCCCAGTTGTGGGTCCTGATTGGCAAGGAGTAAGGCTTAACCCATAGGAAAGCAACAGTGATCCACGCTATGGCCACCTCGAGGCTGGACTACTGCAATGCTCTCTACGTGGGGCTGCCCTTGGCACAACTCCGGAAGCTGCAGCTGGTGCAAAATGCGGCGGCCAGGCTGCTGATGGGTCACCCTATGTGGGAGCACATCCAGCCTGTGCTCAAGGCATTGCACTGGCTGCCGATAGCATACCGGATTCACTTCAAGGTGCTGGTTTTGACCTTTAAAGCCCTTTATGGTCAGGGATCTACCTACCTGAGAGAACCGCCTTTCCCCATATGTTCCCCAGAGAGCACTACGGTCAGGGTCACAAAACCGCTTGGCCCCCCTAGCCCTAAGGACGCCAGGCTGGTATTGACTAGGACCAGGGCATTTTCTGTAGCTGCTCCAACTTACTGGAATGAGCTTCCGGATGAGATCAGGGCCCTGCGGGACCTCTCACAGTTCTGTAGGGCTGCAAAAACGGAGCTCTTCCAGCAGGCATTCAGGTAAGGACCTGCATGTTACCATCTGTGCCCTGTGCCGACTTTATTGCCCGCCTGAGCCCGCCGAGAGCGGAGGCACCATGAAGTGTATGTTTCTAAATGCACTTTACCGTAGCTACATCGCCATCGATACGTTAATGTTTTAAGAATTTTATCCTGTATTTTATATTGATATTTATATTACTGTTTTCTATCGGTTCCTTATGTAAGCCGCCTTGAGCCTGCCTTGGCGGGGAGGGCAGGGTAAAAGTCAAAGTAATAAATAAATAAAATAAATAAAAATAGGAAGTGGAGGCAGGGGGAGGCAGGGGGAGGGCTGGCAGTTGTTCCGGGAGGGCGCAGTGCTGGACGCAGGAAGGGTCCGTCCAGGTTCCCAGAAGGCATTCCCAAGGGAAAGACTTCTCGGTTGCAGTCAGGACAGCTGGTCTGGTCTGCATTTGAATGGAGGATGGAGAATTCTGCTCTTCTGGGCTAGGCGGCACCGTGGAGGGCTTGAATGTAGACCCCCTCGCAGCGGTCGGGCTCTGCCAGCCGGTGAGCCGCCTCCCCAGAGATATTCCAGCTGCTTGTTGTGAGTAATGAATACGCAGAAGAGCTCCGAGATCAGCGGATGGAGGCTCTGCCCGCGGAAAGGCAACACTGAAGGGATAAATTATTCACCGAGATCTCTCAGCTGGGCTCCAGTTGCCGCACCAGGAGTGGGCGAAGGTGCTCCATGCGGTGGTTGACGGGCTCTTGTGTTTGCATTTCAGGTTACTGTGGAGGAGGAGAGCTATCTCGCCCATCCGACGCGCGACAGGGCAAAGATCCAGCACTCCAGGCGACCCCCGACCCGGGGGCACTTGATGGCTGTGGTATGTACGGCAGGAGCTAGGGTCCCGTGCTAACGCCTCCCAACCAAGGCTCCGACCTTCAGGAAATCCAAGTGTCACCTGGGATTTGTCACAAGGAGCCGACCTTATGCTGTCTGCCGTTGGGGAGAGTGTCTGTGTGCCAAATTTGGTTCTGGCCAGTGTTCCCTCTCAGCTGAGTTAGTGTGAGCCAGCTCACAGTTTTTTAGCCTCCGGCTCACACATGTTTCTCTTTGCTCAGGAAGGACGGCTCCAGAGCAAACTGATTTATACAGCAGCCAAATTGCTCGCTCACAACTTTAATGCCAGAAACTCACAAAGTAGAATTTTTGCTCATAAGACTCCACAGCCTAGAGGGAACATTGGTTCTGACCCATCGGTACTCCGGCTGTTCTCTGCCATGTGGCCTGCTCTTCACTTTGGGAGGCCTCTTCTGTCCAACTTCATGGGCCTCCCTGTTATGGTCGCTCTGGTTATTTCACTATATTTCTGCTTAGAGACCATCGTTTTTGCCATTGCATTCAAGGCAGTGTAGGGTTGCCAGCTCTGAGCTGAGAAGAGAAGAAGAAGAGATTGGATTCATACCCCTGCCCTTCACTACCCAAAGAAGTCTCAGAGCAGCTTACAGACTCCTTTTCTCTTCCCCTCGCCACAACAGAGACCCTGTGAGGGAGGCGGGGCTGAGAGAGCTCTGACAGAAACTGCTCTTTTTCAAGAACAGCTCTGACAGAACTATGGCTTGACCAAGGTCATCCAGTAGCTGCAAGTGGAGGAGTGGGGAATCAAACCTGGTTCTCCCAGATTAGAGTCCGTGCGCCAATACTTGGAGATTTTGGGGGTGGAGCCTGAGGGGGAAGGGGGAGGAACTTCAATGGGGCATAAGTGAAGCTAATTTGGTGTAGTGGTTAGGAGCATGAACTGTAATCTGGGAGAACTGGTTCTGATTCCCCACTCCTCCACATGAAGCCAGCTGGGTCAGCCACAAGTTCTCTCAGAGCTGTTCTCTCCGGAGCAGTTTCTGTGAAGAGCTCTCTCAGCCCCACCTGCCCGCCAGGGTGTCTGTTGTGGGGAGGGGAAGGGAAAGGAGATTGTGCCGCTCTGAGACTCCAAGTGAAGGGCAAAGGGGTATCAATCCAGTCTCCTCTCCTCCTCCTCATGGCCATCACTACCTCCACTGGCGGTGAAGGGTAGTCCAATGTCTCTTGTCTCTCTTCTTCTTCATAATGGCATAGAGTCCGCCTTCCAAAATGGCCATTTTCACTCGGTGAACTGATCTCTGCCACCTGGAGATCAGTTGAAATGCCAGGAGATCAGCAGCTTCCACCTGGAGGTTGGCAGCCTTAAGAACATAAGAGAGAAGCCAGTGTTGGGTCAGGCCAACGGCCCCTCCAGTCTGACACTCTGTGTCACACAGTGGCCAAAAATACCAGGTGCCCTCAGGATGTCCAGCATTGGGGCCAGGACACTAGAAGCCCTCCCACTGTTGCCCCCCAAAGCAGCAAGAATACAGAGCATCACTTGCCCCAGACAGAAGAACATAAGAGAAGCCAGTGTTGGATCAGGCCAGTGGCCCATCCAGTCCAACACTCTGTGTCGCACAGTGGCCAAAAATACCAGGTGCCATCAGGAGGTCCAGCAGTGGGGCCAGGACACCAGAAGCCCTCCCACTGTCGCACCCCCTAAGCACCAAGAATACAGAGCATCACTTGCCCCAGAGTCCCTATCTGTACCTTGTGGCTCATAGCCACCTTACCTGCAGTATAATTCACATGACGTAAAAGGGAGATGGGAGTAAACTCTTTCTTTTTCTTTCTGCTGTTTGGTCGTTGCAATATGGCAGTGGAGGCAGAAGCTTGAGGGGAGGGTTGAACTAGCCCATTCCTGTGGCATCCGTGGCTTATTCTTCCACCGGCAGCTCAGGATGGCCTCCATATCGTTTCTCTACCTTTTAGCCTCCTGACAACGCGTGGAGGTCGGCTAAATGGAGAGATGATGACATCAATCTCATGGTCTGGGCGGGGATTGGAACCCTGATCTCCCCCAATGTCCGCTACACCCCTGTAACTCTTTGAAACGCAGTCATAACTTCAGTCCGATCCAACATCTAGTGGGCCAGAATTCTTGTTCACTTTGTTCATGGTATCTCCTTGTATCTCTGCAGCTAGAAGTGGAGGAGGAGGAGGATGAGGAGAGGAGATTGGATTTATACCCTTCCCTTCACTACCCGGAATCTCAGGGCAGCTTACAAACTCCTTTCCATTCCCTTCCCCTCCCCACAACAGGCACCCTGGGAGGTAGGCAGGGCTGAGAGAGCTCAGACAGAAACTGCTCTTCTTCAAGAACAGCTCTGACAGAACTATGGCTTGCCCAAGGTCATCCAGCAGCTGCAAATGGAGGAGTAGGGGAATCAAACCCAGTTCTCCCAGATTAGAGTCCGCACACTTAACTACTACACCAAACTGGCAAGAGAGATACATTTGATAGAAGGACAACCGGATTTGAGTCCCGGAGAACCTTAGAGAACAATGAGATTTTCGGGGTATAAGCTTTCGAGAGTCAAAGCTCTCAGAGTCAAACCCAGAAAATCTCGTTGTTCTCTAAAGCGCTCTGAGACTCAGATCTAGCTGTTTCACTGCAAACCAACATGACTGCCCTCTGGAACTACGTTAGAAGGAGTGTCAGTGATACGCGGTACTGAAAACTATTCTCCAAAGACAACAACGAAAACAGCTCTTCCTTTTCTGGGGGGGTCTCCGCTTCTAGGCATCTACCTCAACGTCTGACGGGATGCTGACCCTCGACTTGATCCAGGAAGAAGACGCTTCCCCGGAGGACCCCGCCACTTGCGAGGACAACTTCCGGGTGGATCTGGACAAGACGGTCGCCCATCTCGCCGCGGGACGCCGGTGTTCGGATTCCGAGAGCGCCAAGCCGCCGGAGAGGGGCCGGACGAACAGCCTCCCGAGGCGAGAGGCCATCTCTTGGGACAGGTCCTCGCAGCGGAAGGACTCCTTCGACAGAGGGACCGTGTACACGCCTCAGGCGCCGAAGAAGCTCTCCCACGCGGAGAAGAACAAGTGCGCCTCCATGGAAGAGATCCTCTCCTGCCGGGATTCCTGCTCGGTGCACCGGGCGGTCCTGCGGAAGGGCCTGGGGGACCACTTTGCTGCCGCCGAGCCGGAGCAGCTGAGCCGGATCCAGGAACTTGTCGCGCTGAAACTTGAAAAGACACAGGAACTCTTGGCGGAGGTGAAGGGCTACGGGGAAGGCAGGCGGAAGGCGAAGGAGCTGGGCACCTCCTCCTCCTCCTCTTCCTCCCCTGCCAAGCTGGACTCGGAGGCTGTCCTGCAGGAGACGGAGCGGCTGCTGGGGGAGGCCACGTCCCACTGGAGCCAAGCCCAGCAGGTGCTGACTGAGGTCCGGGAGCTCCGAAACCTCTACAAGCAGCTGGAGTTGCAGGTCTCCGATCTGAAGCCCCGACAGACCGCGCAGCAGTCGCAGTACAGGAAGAGCCTGATGTGAAGGCAAGGGGGGGCCCTGGGCGGCCGGGAGGGGGGTGTCAAGGGGATTGCTACCAATCTCTATTTTTCTTGACAGTGTTTGAAGCGTTCAGGTGCCTGCTCTTGCCCCGCCCCCGCCGAGCCCGATCCTGCCCCTGTTGCATCCCTTCTAACACCCCTCTTCCCTCCCTCCCTCCCATCTCCAGACGGAACACATTCCAATAAATGTGACTGCGTTCATGCTTTTTATTTATTTGGGAAACATCCTCTCCTCATTGATGTGACTTCTGTAAAAAGGGCACCAAGTCAAGCGTAGTGCAGACTGCCTTTAGAAAATAAGGACTAGGGGATGTTGGATCTTGTCTGTCTGTGTGTGTTGGGGGGGGGGGGTTGTTGTAGCACACAGAATGTCGTAAGAACGTAAAAAGAGCCCCGCTGGATCAGACCAGTGGTCCATCTAGTCCAGCGTCCTGTCTCACTCAGTGGCCTCTGGAGGGCCAGCAACAGGGCAGAGAGGCCGAGGCCTTCCCTTGATAAGGACATCAGAAGAGCCCTGCTGGGTCAGACAAGTGAGGGTCCATCTAGCCCAGCATCCTGACTCACCCAGTGGCCAAGCATTTCCTCTGGAGGGCCAAACAACCAGGGCAGAGAGGCCGAGGCCTTCCCCTGATAAGAGCATCAGAAGAGCCCCGCTGGATCAGACCAGTGGTCCATCTAGTCCAGCATCCTGTCTCACTCAGTGGCCAACCAGTTCCTCTGGAGGGCCAAACAAACAGGGTGTAGAGGCCAAGGCCTTCCTCTGAGAAGGAGCATCAGAAAAGCCTTGCTGGATCAGACCAGTGGTCCATCTAATCCAGCATCCTGTCTCACTCAGTGGCCAGCCAGTTCCTCTGGAGGTCCAACAACAGGGCAGAGGTTGAGGCATCCCCCTGGTGTGGCCTCCCCCTGAACGTGGAGGTTCCCTCTAGTCACTATGGCTAGTAGCCACTGATGGACCTCTCTCTCCTCCATGAATCTGTCTAATCCCCTTTTAAAGCTGTTTATTCCTGTGGCCATCACTCCATCCTCTGGCAGGGAATTCCAAAAGCTGCTCACTTGTTCCCCCGATGCTCCGTTCCGGCCTCGGCTCCTTCTCTGCCTCTTCGCGAGCACTAGAAAAGAGCCAGAGTCCAGCAGCGCCTTAAAGACTAACAAAATTTGTGGCGGGGGATGAGCTTTTGTGAGTCACTGGCTCACTTCTTCCCAAGCATGTCCGCCTTCCTGGAGGCTACCCTTCTGCCCGGAGCTACAGTCTCTTCACCTACCGCAAAGGGAGTGAACATCTCTCTTTCCAAACTAGATTATCTATTTGATTTCCACAACGTGCTCCCTGAAGCAAAATGCCAGAGCTACCGTCCTTGTCGATCCAGTTCCACTCAACTCAGGTCGGGCAAACCGTCCGCTTTAATTGAAAAATCCAATTTTAACAGACGGCTCTTGCTCTGGCAGAATTCCGGTCCTCTGCTTGATGCTGAAGCAGCTTGTGATTAGCCAGTGCTGTTGCAAAGGTACGCAACACATGCAAAGTGTTTATGGCGACGAACTGCTGTATATCAGGTGTTGCTCGTGTTCTTGTAGCCTGCTTGGAGTCCTAGAGAACGTGGCAAGGTGCACGGCTGATGAGTCTGACAAGAGAGGGTTCCAGGCAAGGTATTGGTTTCTTCCGTTGCTTGCTAATGCTGGGTTTGGGGAAGGCGTCGTGGCCGGCCCAGTGCCTGGCAACTGATGCTTGAAGGGCGTGCCAAGCCAAGCCTGCTGTTTTTTCTCCCAGCAGTCTGGAAACTAGCAGGATTTGGCGGGGTGGGGGGGTGGGGCTGGAATTGGCACCAGCAAGGTGAGCCCTTGGGGAGGAGGGGAGGAGGAATGGCCTGCTGCCTGTGTGCCATAGAGCACCCTTCTCCCAGTTGTGGGGGAGAGAGAACCACGGCTCAGTGGTAGAATATCTACTTGGCATGCAGAAGGTCCCAGGTTCAGTCCCCGACATCTCCAGTTAAAACGACCAGGGAGTAGACGAGGAGAAAGACTTTCTCATCCTGAAACCCTGGAGGGCAGCTGATGGCCTACAAGGTCTCTAAGGCAGTTTCCTGTGTCCACCCTTGTGCGATCCGGGTTCTTCTCCCCCATGCCCTCCCTGCAGGGCTCCCAGGTCTTGAGAGAGGACCAGGGGTCCTGTAGTTGCTTGAAAGTGCCAGCTGGCCATGGTGGGGAGGGGAGGGTCCTGTCCTGGCCTGGCAGGCCTCTCGCTCCGAGACCAGTCCAGATGGCTTCCCTCCTCAGCGAGAACTGTTTGGACTCACACTGGGCCCTGGAGGGAAATCTGACCTGGATCCTTGATTGTATCTCGGGTATCGTCATCTTGCTGACATCTCCAGCTCAGCACTTTGCAAAGCAGAGCAGCTCAGCTTTCCGGCGCGTGCGTAACTGGATCGGAGGCAGAAATCACACTCTGTTTCTTCACGCGGCCATGTGGGAGGTTGTTTTCCTTCCAGAGGCTCAACGTACTGGAATGCATTTCTGGACATCCCCTGTCCTAGCGGAAGTCTTTGCCTTAGCGGGATGTTTGAGCCAAGGGCTGCTTCTCTGCTGTTCTGCTGTTCGGCAGCAGGAAGGAAACCACTTTTCCTGCCAGCGTTCCATTTTGAGATTGATCGCCATGTGGTTTCCAAGCAGAAAGCAAAACAGTTCGCTTTGGATCTTGGAAATGTAAATGCAAAACGCATCCAATGCAAATCTGCCTGGCGGAGCATAAAACTTCCTCCAAAAAGATGTGCAGATGCTAATTTCGGGTTTCCAGTATCGGAGGTTTAATGTTTTTTCAAGTTCCAAATCAACATTTTGTGCGAGAAGGCCGACTTCTGCCTCCCACTGAGTCCTGTTTGCCTGGCATCCATTCGCCTCGGCACCAGTCTCGAGTGGCTCATTTCGACGCAAACGTCGCACTCTTTTCATCCTTTCGGGATCCCTTCCAAGGATCCTTGGGGGTGGCAGGATTGTCGCTTCCTCCATCTAGCAAAGACCTGCAGTGTTTGCCCGGTTTGGGTTACCCACTCAGGTCCCCTGGCTGCACTTTGGAGCCGGAGCCCTAAGGGGCTCTGCTGGCTGGCTGTAGGCTTTGGCTAAAAACCCTCCGAGTGTCCGGTCTGCGTGCACTCTCACTGAACCGACAGCTCCATCTGAAGCTGGTCAGACGGGAGAGAGGGCACAAGCTGATTGGTGCAAGCTGACAAAGCACAGGGGTACGAGAATATTCCCCTGCTAGTGCAGCAGCGAGTCTAGCAGAAACGGTGTCTGACTGCACCTGTCCCCACTCCACCAGCTGTTCCCTGCCGTTCCCCCATGCCTTCCCCCTTTCTCGATTGCAGGTGTAGACACCTGTGCAAGGGTGTAGACACGATGGTGGGTTGGGTCCCTTCCAGCAGCCCAGAACCCCTCCTTTGCCACTTAATTTTCACCTTTCCTGACCGAGCCGAGCTGGCAGTCCCGGTAGGTTGACTGGGAGCTGGTCCAGCTTTCCTGCCCAGCATTCAGTGCCCACATCTGAGAGACAGCGGGGTGCAGTGTATAGAACGGCAGATGAGGACTCTGAGTGACCCAGGTTCAGATCCCCATTTCTAATGCGGGTGAGCTTGGTCCATCACAAGCTCTCATCCTGGGCTACCTCGCAGGGTCGTTGTGAGAAAATAGAAGAGAGGAGGATGTTCTAAGTTGCTTGGGCAGAGAAGTTTGAAGTGGGGGGTGTCGCCCGGGGTCCTAAGTCTGCCCGCCTGCCCTCTACACCACACTGGCTGTCAGCCATTCTGTAATGCTGCAGTGCCGTTCAGTAGGGGAAGCAGAAGAAGCCCTTCAGGGTGCATATACCAAAAAGACCAGGGTCACTACCGATGCTCCCTCTAAGCTGTGGTGTCTTGTGAGCGAAAATTCTACTCTGTGAGCTACCGGCATTAAAGTTGTGAGTGAGCAACTTGGCTGCTGCATTAAATCAGTTTGCTCTGGAGCCCTCCTTCCTGAGCCAAGACAAAAATGTGTGCGCCGGAGGCTGAGAAACTGTGAGCTGGCTCACACTCACTCAGCTTAGAGGGAACACTACCGTGGAGAGTCCCGTGAGCAAAAATCTTACTTTGTGAGCTGCTGGCATTAAAGTTGTGAGTCAGCGATTCAGCTGCTGCACGAATCGGTTTGCCCTGGAGCCGTCCTTCCTGAGCGGAGACAGAAATGTGCATAAGCCGGAGGCTAAAAAACTGTGAGCTGGCTCACGCTGACTCAGCTGAGAGGGAACAGTGGCTTGCGACACGGAGGCAGGCAACAGCAAACCACCTCCGAACGGCTCTTGCCCTTGGCTTGGAGGGCCCGGGCTAGGCTAATCTCAGCAGAGCCAGACCTGGTTACTGCTTGGGTGGGAAGCTACCGAGGAAGTCCAGGGTTGCTGCGCAGAGGCAGGCAGATGGCAAGCCACCTCTGTCAAGTCTCTTGCCTTGAAAGCCCCGCAAGGTCACCGTAAATCAGCTGCAACTTGAGCGGCACTTTCCACCCCCAGCATTCGGATCTTAGTTTGCCTGTCCTGGCACTTCCACACCATCGCCTCTTATCTGATCCTTCTCAGTCAGTGCAGGCTACCCGTATGCTTCGAACTACTTGAGAGAAGCCGACGTTGGCCTCTCCTCACCGCCTTTTCCCGCCAGCTGGTCGTACGGTGCCCGGTCCCCCTTGCGTTTCCTCAGAGGATTTGCCTTCTCGCGGGTTCGTCGCCCACCCTGAGCGGCTTTCTTTTCGATGCTTTCTGTTTTGCTGACAGCGCCTCGGAGAGCAACAAGGTTTTCAAGGTGTGCGCTCTTAGAGAGTTCAAAGCTCTCTTTGTCAGACACCGAGGGCGCTTTGACTGTTGAAAGCTCGCACCCTGAAAATCTTGCTGGCCTCTAAGATGCTGCTGGGCTAAAATCTAGCCGTTCTGTGGCAGATCTGCCTTCCAGAAACTCTCATTTTGCAGACGTCTTTCATGATTGGTGACAGCCAGAAAGGAACACAGTGCTCTAAAATGAGGACTTATAGAGGGGCCGTGGCTCAGAGGTAGAGCATCTGCCTGGAATGCAGAAGGTCCCAGGTTCAATCCCTGGCAGCATCTCCAGTTAAAAGGACCAGGCAGGAGGTGATGGGAAAGACCTCCGCCTGAGACCCTGGAGAGCTGTCAAGGGGGGCCGTGGCTCAGTGGAAGAACCTCTGCTTGGCATGCGGAAGGTCCCAGGTTCAATCTCTGGCATCTCCAGTTAAAAAGGATCAGGCAGGAGGTGATGGGAAAGAACTTTCTCTGCCCGAGACCCAGGAGAGCAGCTGCCAGTCTGAGTAGACAAGACTAACTTTGATGGACCGATGGTCTGATTCAGTAGAAGGCAGTAGTGGTTAAAGTGCATGGACTCTAATCTGGGAGAACCGGTTTTGATTCCCCACGCCTCCACTTGCACCTGCTGATGTGACCCTGGGCAAACCATAGTTCTGGCACAGCTGTTCTTGAAAAAGAGCAGTTTCTCTCAGAGCTCTCAGCCCCACCAACCTCACAGGGTGTCTGTTGTGGGGAGGGGAAGGGAAGGGAGTTTGTAAGTCGCTCTGAGACTGCCAACTGAAGGGTGGGGTATAAATCCAATCTCCTCCTCCTCCTCCTCTTCTTCTTCATGTGTTTGTGAGACGTAGCAGTGCTGAATGGACTGGTGGTGGTGACTTTTCACATCTTTGGAGAGGCTGCTTCTTTGTCCCCCCCCAACAGACACCTGCCTCCTTGGGTCATGTCTATTATGCATTCCAAGGTGGACTGTATAATGGTAACCCAAAGAGATCTGTACCTCTGAATCCCACGTGAGAGATTACACACCACAGCAACCCAGTTACGTGGCAAGAGCAGTATATGGGCGTGGAATCATGCCCACTAGGAAGTGGCTGCGGTTTTGTCTTTTCCTTGTTGATTAAAAGAAATCAATCGAGAAGCTAGAACAGCTCACTTCGACTCCAGGAGCGCCTTAGAAACCAACAAGATTTTCAGGGTACGAGCTTCCACGAGTCAGAGCTCCCTCTGATGAAAAAGAAAGCTTTGACTCTTGAAAGCTCATGCTCTGAAAAGCTTGTTGGTCTCTGAGGTGCTGCTGGACTTGAACCCGGCTCTTCTCCCGCAGACCAACACAGCTGCCTCCGGAACTAACTGGGGGGACGCTGCAGCTATGAAGCGGCAAAGAGTGGGTGGAGTTTGTCAGCTGCTTCAATAGAGGCCTGGAGGGGGTGATTTGGATCCCAAAATAGTTAAAGACAGCTGTTGGGGAACACAATTGTGTGCACTTCAGGGGTGCATGACAGTCAGTGCCAGCGAATTTTCGGGCTCCACGATTTTGTGTGCTAAGAGAGAAGTGGTTGTTAATGGGCCACCAATCCCCGCTCCCCAAATCAAGCCAGCGAGATGAGAGGCCACAGGAGGTGGTGGCAGCTACAAGCATGGACAGTTTCAAGAGGGAGTTAGATAAACATCTGGAGCAGAAGTCCATCAGTGGCTCTTAGCCACAGGGTATAGATGGGAACTCTCAGTCTGGGGCAGGTGATGCACTCTATTCTTGGTGCAGGGGGCAGCAGTGGGAGGGCTTCTAGTGTCCTGGCCCCACTGCTGGACCTCCTGAGGGCACCTGGTATATTTTGGCCGCTGTGTGACAGAGTGTTGGACTAGATGGGCCGTTGGCCTGATTCAACATTGGCTTCTCTTATGTTCTTATATTAGAGGCGCCTTTGCAAAGGGGGAGGGATCGAGGATGACTGTCAGGAAGACAGGCGATAAGCACCACCCCCCCGCTGCGTTCTAGAGGGTTTCAACCAATGTTTCCTCTAAGCTGTGGAGTCTTGTGAGCAAAAATTCTACTTTGTGAGCTGCTGGCATTAAAGTTGTGAGCGCATGATTTGGCTGCTGTATAAATTAGTTTGCGCTGGAGCCCTCCTTCCTGAGCTAAGACAAAAATGTGTGAGCCGGAGGCTAAAGACCTGTGAGCTAGCTCACACTAACTCACCTTAGAGGGAACACTGGTTTCAACTTCAGAGAGAGTCTGCAGGGGCATGCTGTTCTCTGCAACTGAGGGGGCCCCTTCCGTCACCCAACTGTCCCCCCCAACCCCAACCCCCGTGTTGGCTATGCCAAGCTGACAGGTTTGGCGAGAAGCTCTTAGAGCAGGGAGGCAACAGTCTCCATGCCAGGACACAGGGCCCGCTTTCCCTGCTCCCAGCTCCAGTGCTGCACGGCCATGCAGGGCTGGCTGGGGAGGGGGCATGTTGCTGTCTTCCACCTCACAGAAGCTACCCAGGCTGAGTCTCCCCGGGGCTTGGAGGCAGCAGGCCCTCCCAGCTGATAATGCCTCGGGGAGAGGCTAAATGGAGGCGTTGGCTAAGGTTGCCAATCTCCAGCTGGAGGCTGAAGTTCTCCCAGAATTCCGACTGACCTCCAGGCGACAGAGGTCAGTTCCTCTGGGGGAAATGCAGAAGAGTCAGAGTCCAGGAGCTCCTGAAAGACTGACAACGTTGTCTTTTCAGCAGTATCGCTTCCATATACTTGATACTCCCCCGAACCTTCTCCCAGTTATTTAAATCAATAGAATGTCCTCTGTCCTGAGCCCATTTTATCATGGCGACTTTGACTCTCTCATCCTCCCTCTTATAATCTAACGGCAACAAGTATAGTCTACGAATAAGTTTACTATTTGACCCCGCCACAAATTTTGATAGTCTTTCAGGTGCTCCGGGACTCTTTACTCTTCTGTATTTCCTCTTGCTCTTTTTAACGGCTACAGACAGACTCACACGGCTACCTGTCTATTTTTTGTTGGTGGTATTTTTGTATTTGTGTGTGTGTGTGTGCGCGTATGTTCATGCATGTGTGTGCACCTGGAAGTCACGGCGACCTCCGGTGACTGACCCCTACTGGGGGCCTGGAGGATATTCAGAGAGGTGGCTGAAGAGAGCCTGCCCCCGCCTCCACCTGCTGGTATTCCAAGGAGGTCTCCCATCCAAGCACTCGCCAGAGTGGCTCAGCGTCCGAGATCTGATGGGATGGGTCTTGCCTGGGCCGTCCAGGTCATCAGGGCACACGGCAACCCGTCTTGACCCATCTGGAGGAGATGGATGCCCTTCGTGCATCTGTTGACTCTATGGTGTCACATTCCTGTTGAGCCTCCCTCCCCAAACTCCACCCTTCCCAGGCTCTACCCCCCCAAAAAAAAGCTCCAGGAATTTTCCCACCCAGAGTTGGCAACCCTGTTTCACTTTTCACAGCAGGCGGGAACTCGGGCTCTGCTCTTCTCTGCCTACAGTGAACTTGCTTCTCGGAGAGGCGCAAAATGGGGTTTCTTGTTTGAGTCAATTGAACTGTCCCCCAAACGCTCAGGGCCGGCTCGCTCACTAGGTGAACTAGGCGTTTGCCTAGAGCGTGCCGGCCCTTAGGGGTGCCAAAAGCCCCCCGCCCCCCCGTCAAAAGCCCTGCCAACCCCCCCGCCCCTTCCCTGGGGCAAGCCAGCGCTCAGATGGAAGGGATGGGGGTTTAAATCCCTTCCCCTTCCCTGGCTTGCCGGTGTGCCCTGGTTGCAGGTGAGAGGGGGGAGGAGGAGGAGGAGGAGAGGAGCCTTCCCTTGCCCTGGGGAGCCCCGGCAGCGGAGAGGCGGGAGGTTGGCAACCCCATAATTGGGCACATACCGCGGGGAGCACCAGAAGGTAGCCCCGCCTAGGGCACAGAAAAAACTCAGTCCAGCCCTGCAAACGCCGATGGAGCTGCCCTCTCTCGGTGGCCTCGTACGGAGCGGGTGAGACCCTGGCATTACGCTCATTTGGTGGTTTTGTTCTCAATCTGCGTGTTAACCTCTATACTTTTGTTTTGGAGCAGTATCGGTGGAATCTTTCTAAGCGTTTTCATTTTTGGGGGTTTTCTTCACCGCTTTTGTTTCTTTAGGTAGCCATCATCTCATTGCCCTCTTTCATTAGAATCCCAAATGGCCCCTCGCATTCCAGGTTTTTAAAAATCCCGTTCCATTTCTGCACGTGTGTGTGTGGCGAAGTCCAAGGGGGTAGTCAGTATACTTTCCACGAAGGAGCCCAGTTAATCTGTGGTGTCCTGTACCGGCTCAGCCACCAGCTCAGTGTTTGTGGGCAAATCTTTGGGGCTTGGAGGATGTTTTCGCTGGATGTGGGTCCCAGCTGACAGCTTGAAGGGACTGAGGGGGTCATTTATTGTACCAGAGTAGATGCCAGCTGAAGCCGATGTGCAGGGAAGTAGAAGATGAAGAGCCAGCCAGGAAGGAGTTGGGCCGTGGCTCAGCCGTAGAGCCTCTGCTTGGCATGCAGGAGGTCCCAGGTTCGATCCCCGACATCTCCAGTTAGAAGGACCAGGCAGGAGATGATGTTAAAAAGCCTCCTCCTGAGACCCTGAAGAGTGGCTGCCAGTCAGAATAAAGACAGACCTTGAGGGACCAAGGGTCTGATTCAGTAGAAGGCAGCTTTAAATGTGTTCATAAGATTGGGGAAGGCCCATGGCTGAGCGGAAGAGCCTCTGCTTTGCGTGCAGAAGGTCCCAGGAGGTTCAATCCCCGCATCGCCACCAGTTGAGGATCAGGTTGTCGGTGATGGGAAAAACCTCATCCTGAGACCCTGGAGAGCCACTGCCCGCCTGAGTAGACGATACTGACCCTGCGGGACCGAGCGTCCGATTCAGTAAAAAGCAGCTTCGTGGGGGGAAGAGGAGGAGGGGCCTGCCCAAAGGAACGACTCACTACCAACAGAGTCCCAGCCAGAGTCTGCCCCACAGAGCTGGGCTCTGAGATGTCCTGGAGGCCACAGAAGAAAGCGGCCTGCTTGTGGCACTCTAGTGAATAAGTAAGAGGCAGAGGTGCTCCTTCCGGGCATGGGGGCAGCGCTGGACGGCAGCCCCCGTTCCGTAGGCAACAATCTGTTTGAAGGACTAGGAGTCTGCCTGCCCCTTGTTGTACCATGGGTGTGAAACAGTGCAAGTCTGCTGCGTAGTGGCGCAAAACAAACGCTGCATCTGAAAACCCTGGTAGTGCATGCGCGGCCTCCCCCCCGCCCCCCCGTCCCCCCTGTGGCCAGTCCCGCTGTGTACCGCCCCCGTGAGCAGCCGTGTGCATGCGGCCTTGGAGGGAGGCCAACGTGTCGACTTCAGCACTCTCCTGTGCTCCTCCCGCCCGCGGCTCCGATGTCTGCGCTCCCTTGACTTTGTCCACTTCATAGAATATCATACTGGACATTGCTAAGTTTTTGGCTTCTCCAAAAGTTCTGTGGATGCTACGGGAAAAAAAACCCACACAAAACACTATGCAAACCAGTCTCAATAAATAAAAGAAAAAGATTTTAGTTTTTACTTCCTTCTCTTACATTTCGTCATTAGGCTCTGTCTCCACTTTGTCTTGCGGCGTCCACCGGGCATACGTATTCAGAGGCACCCGTGATTGAGGGGAGCTTTTCTTCTCAAGAGACGCTGGCATGGATTCTCACTGGCGGCTGCCAGGAAGCAGACTGTCGGCCTTTTGTCCGTGACTCCCCCCCCCCATGGGGGCCTGCTCTGGAAGAAACCCTTGCCGAAAGCAGCCAGGGGAATAAAAGAACAGGGCAGGCTGGGAAGTGGGGGGAGGAGAGGATGAGGGGGGGAGTTCTGCCTATGGGGTTTGATTTGTCACCTCAGTGCGCCAGTGCAACATCTGCTTCTGGGAGTGCCTGGCACCATGGAAACATGCCCGCAGGGCAGCCAGATTCCCTCCGCCTGCGACTTCGGGTCCACGCCACCTAGGGTTGCCAGCTCCACGTTGGGGAATTCCTGGAGATTTGGGGGTGGAGCCTGGGCAGGGGAGGGGCCTCAGTGAGGTACGGTGCCATACAGTGTCCTCAGGGGAATGGAACTCTGCAGTCTGGGAATCCATTGAAATTCCAGGGGATCTCCAGGCCCCACCTGGAGCTTGGCAACCCTGACATCACTGAGCACTCCGCTTTCCTTCGGAGGCTCTGGTGTCCTCTCTTCCTTCCCCCTCCAGGATCTGGGCCTCAGTACACCTTTTGCTCCTCAGACCCACCTACCCTGTCCTCGAAGACAGTCATCCAATTCCCCGTCATCCCCACGCTTAAGCCCTGTAAATGTTGTGGCGGTGGATGCCCACGTCTCGTGGCCGTGAATTGCACCTCTGTGGCCCAGAGAGCAGTTCCACAGCTTTGTTCCGTAGTTGCAGCCAATCCATTCCCAAGAAGCTGCTGAGAGGATTTCTTCCTTGCCCCTGTCCACATCGGGCAGTTCTGTAAACCTTCATGAACTATCCACTCCCCGTCTGTCTCCAGGTAAACTGAAATGCTGCAACAGTTAACCTTTTCCTGTCGTCTTCTCCCTCTCTGGGACACGGGCTTGGCAAAACAATGGGAATGGAATTCGATAATTGTTTTGCCTGTTTCTAATGCATCCACAGGGTTGGGTCCTGGGGGTCGGTTCCACTACAGCGGTGCTTTCCCTTGCGCGAGGATCCTCCTCCTGACAGGTCTCTGATGGCCCAGGAGACCTCCTTACGCAGGAGAAAGCACCTTGGTCGGTGGATCTGTGGCATCCAACCCGCAGTCCTCCTCTTCACTTCAGGGTCGGTGTGTGTTTCTCTCCTCCCGCCACCTCCCGCCTTCCCCTTCTGAGGCCAAGCCGATCTCTGCACTGATTTTTATGTGAAATCTTTTTTAAAAGCCTGGGCCGGTTCTTTGTACGGTCCCTTTTGCACCAGCCTGCTGCAGCTCCTCTTTAACTTGTTTGATATTTAAGGCTGTGACAAAGATCAAAAGAATAAAAGCAGTGAATGTTTTTAAGCACGGTCTCTAGGTGTTGGTGTGTGGACCTCAAACTGGGGTGGGTGGGTTTGGGGTAGCGTAACTTCCTAAAAGTGGGGGGAGGTCGCATCTTGAGATTTATTGACTGGTTGATTTGAATAATTTACTAGCTGCCTTTCTGCCTTATGTGGCGCTGCGGTGACTCAAGTGGTTAAGACGCTGAACTGCAGGCCAGAAGGTCGGTAGTTCAGCAGTTCGAGACCCGAGTGCCGTATGACGGAGTGAGCTCCCATCTCTGGCCCCAGCTCCTGCCAACCTAGCAGTTCAAATGCAAGAAACTGCAAGTAGATAAATAGGTACCACTTTGGTGGTAAGGTAACAAGCGTTCTGTGCGCCTCGGCATCTAGTCATGCTGGCCACATGACCACAGAAACGGACAGTGCTGGCTCTTCGGCTTGGAAATGGAGATGAGCACCGCGACCCTAGAGTCAGATTCGACTGGCTTTTGAGCAAGGGAAACCTTTACCTTTTCTGCCTTATAGGAATTCAAGGTGGCTTACGACGTCACTAATAAAAAAACAGTAAAAATACACCAAAAAAACCACTCGTTAAAATCAATAATTTTAAACTGCAGGTAGGCAGAAGAACTAGTCAAACGCCATCATGAATAAAACTTGTCTTCAGCTGCTTCCCACAGCGGCAGAGTGAAATTGAGGGGCCAGGCAGGCGCCCCACCTTGGGGAGGTTGTTCCATAATCGTGGAGCTGCCACCGAAAAGGCAGGATTGTCATGTGCCCACCCAGACAGGCTCCTTTGGTTGGTGGGACAGGCAGGACCTCTCCCTGCAATCTTAATTCCCTGCAGTCTCCCTGCAGTCTTAACTCCCTGCAATCTTAATTCCCAGGCAGGAACATCAGGGAGAAGTTGGTCCCTCAGATATCTCGGTCCCAAAGCCATGAGGGGCTTTAAAGGTCAAAACCAACCCCTTGAATGGGGCTCCAGAAGCCAGTGTAATTGCCTGTAGGATTAGTGTATCGACTTCAGAGGCTTAAGAGCCAAGTTACATTGTTCATGGGGATCACATGGTAGAATCTTGTTTGGATTGGACCACTTGCATAGGTTTTGGAATATTTTGGCTTTGTTTTTTAAAGTCTCTAGCAGATCAGGCCAAAAGATTGCTGTTTGTCTGGTTTGTAATGTGAGGAACTACTTAAAAACTACACAGTTGCTACCACTGGGAGTGGTATAGTCCCAGCAGAAAGGGCTGTACCCACATGATTTCCCCCGAATGTATAGACCAGCCCTCAGGCTGCCATCCTGAAGTGAGATTAACTCCTACAATGATCAATCTTTGCATTCCAGAATCAAACAAAGAGCTTTTGGCGCATGTTAAGAGTGCCACTCGCTAGGGGTTTCTGTATTTTAAAAGCCAGGGGTGATCCAGGTTAATGAGCCAAGTTCTGCGCTGTTCTCTGATCTAACCTGGGGAGGGAGGGTGTTCACTTCCTCATTGCACCCACCTGTCAAAGATGGAGTGTGATCCAAATAGATCCACCAGATCATTCCAAGGGGAATTATAAGCAGGCAGATTCTCAGCATCCTGCCTTTACTTCTGCCACCTCCAGATATCTCAGATGAAATCCGGGGGGCGGGGGGGGGGCACTATGCTTCATATATTAATGGGTGAAGCATTTTTTAAAAAGGCTTCATGAACTTATTCAGGCCTGTTTAGAACCCAGCAAAGTTTGTTATTTCCACAGCAGCAGAACTCCATATTCTGCTGTTCACATGGATACTACTGAAAATGGCACCCCTGTGCCACATTTCCCCCTTCTGCCCTATAACTTGCAGGAAACTTTCCCTGCCACCCTGCATTGCAAAACCCACCCACCCCAATTCGACATCAATGGCGGCTGCTGCTGGAGCTGGAGGAACGAACGCTGCAAGGATATCAGGACCTGGGGTAAGGGATCCTGCATGGCACGAGGGAGATGGAAGACAGAATACGGGGACAATACCAGTGGGGTATTTTGTGGTAGCTCACTAAAACACAAGTCCAGTGGCATCTTAAAAACTAACAACACCTTAAAGACAACTTTAGGAGGGTAGCCAGGTGGGTCTACAGGAGAAGAGCTGTATTCAAGTCTAGTGGCACCTAAGAACATAAGTACATAAGAGAAGCCCATGTTGGATCAGGCCAGTGGCCCCTCCAGTCCAACACTCTGTGTCACACAGTGGCCAGAAATACCAGAGGCCATCAGGAGGTCCACCAGTGGGGCCAGGACACTAGAAGCCCCTCCCACTGTTGCCCCCCACAAGCACCAAGAATACAGAGCATCCCTTGCCCCAGAACTGAGAGTCCCTATCTAGACCTTGTGGCTAATAGCCACTGATGGACCTCTGCTCCATATGCTTATCTAATTCCCTCTGGAAACCGCCCATGCTTGTAGCTGCCACCACCTCCTGTGGCAGTGAATTCCACCTGTTCATCACTCTTTGGGTGAAGAAGTATTTCCTTTTATCCGTTCTAACCCGACTGCTCAGCAACTTCATGGAGTGCCCACGAGTTCTTGTCTTGTGAGAAAGGGAGGAAAGTACCTCTTTCTCAACCTGCTCTATCCCATGCATAATCCTGATTTATTGAATTCGTTTATGTTAGTTCTAGTCCACCTTTCTCACGGGGAGTCCAGACAGATTCCACAGAGTGAGTCAAGGCAAGCAAGGAGATGGGACGTTCAACAATCAATGAAATGGGATTTGGGTTGTCAAACCAACCAGGTATATAAAAACAGAACTGAGTCAAAGCAGAAGTGTTAACGTGACACATTAAATGACGCAAGATAACACAGTAGGATCCGGCTAACAGCCAATTTATACACTGTCGTCTAAACCCCAGTCCCTAATTTATCCAGGCAACCTTGTGAATCATTTTGTACCATGCTTTCCAATCGCCTGCATAGAACAGCCTCCTTGAATAATTCTTTTGCAGAGTTTGTGAAATGCCAGGAGTGGGCGGTTCCTGACCTCTTCAGGCAGACTATTCTACAAGGCCCGGAGGGTGCATTTGCGGGGTGGTGCTGCAGAAGGCCCTGCTTAGATGAAACTATTATGATGGAGCACCGGGGGAGCAGTGGTCTTGAAGACAGGAAGGTCCAAGGCCTGCGAATCTGGTTGGTCTCCAGGTTGCTACTGGGCTGGAAACCTTGGCAGCAGCTGTCCTGGGGACACACACCTGAAGTTCCACCAGCAATTTTCTGGGGAAAGACTTTCTGTCAAGGGGACCTGACACCTAACAAGCAATTGTGCCTGTCTGGCAGCATGGATCAGCTCCCAGCACAACAGCTGTTCAGCATTCGCCTCTTATCATTTTTGCTACCCCAACAATGGCTTGTATCGATCCCGGGGTGTCCTAACGATGCCGAGCAGTGCAGTTGAGGCGTGGGGGGAGGGCGGGGCCAGCCGGTGGGCTCCTTCTTCTCCATGGACTGGCAAACTGTGCGTGTTGGGGACGGGGACGGGGGGGAATGCAAAATATGTTCGATTTGCTTCCATTTCCCCTTGCAGCATCAGAGGCTGCCTGTGGCAATGGTGCCAGATATTTTGCAAAAATAGCTGCCACTGAAGGGGGCTGGATTTGGGGACTGACCTGGCGCACTACTTCGCCATTCAAGTGCCGCCTCCCCCCCCCCCCCAATCTTGCCGGCCAGCCCCGCTCCTTTCTCCCCGCCTTCGTGTTACTGGGGTGGAGGGGGGGTCTTCTGGGCCAGCCAATCATGGGCTTCCTCCAGCTTCACACCATATAAGGCAAAGCAGAGTCAAGGAAACCCTCGCGCGGCACATGTGTCTCTCCCCCCCACCCCGCAAAAAAGTCTCCCCGTCACGTGATCCGCCCCTCCGGAGTTAAGCCTGTTAGAGGCGGAACGGGGCGCGGGAGCGCGTCGGGTTTGCTCGCTCGGAAAGCAAAGGGAAAGCCCTTGGGGGCCAACTGTTCTGGGGCTGCGCATAAGCCTGGGGGGGCGAGGGGAGGACCGTCCGCCCCAGAGAGGTCGTCCCGTAGCCAGATTACAAGGGCCTTGATGCATCTGAAGATAGCTCAGCGCCTTGCTGCTGCTTAAAACACATCAGGGTGGCGACTGGCTTTGCAGGCGCTGAAAACACGGTGTGGGGGGGAGGTGTGCAGCTGTGATGAATGCGAGCCCCCCGCCCTCAGTCTGGGAACATGCATGTATCACTCACAGGGGTGCACTCTCTCCGGAGCCTGGACTGGGGCGCATCTCCGTATAGTGCGTGCACCCGAGGGGCAATCTGACCGCGCGCAGGGTTTGGGGAGTCTCCAGAGAAAAGGAGCTGTGTCCTTGTGGGGGGGGGGGGTGGCCAGTGTGCGTGCGTGCCCATTGGGAGGCAAGGGGTTGAAAAGAAAGCAACCAGGATTGTGACGTTCTTGTCTAGATCTCCGGTGCGCAGTCGTCTGGAATGCTGTGTGCCGTTTTGGTCACACCAGCTCTCCAAAAGGGTATTGCAGAGCTGGGGAAAGGGCAGAGGAGGGGCGACCAAGAGGGTAAAGGGGCTGGAGCACCTTTCCCAGGAGGAAAGTCTGGGCCGTTTCCGCTTAGGAAAAGAGATGACTTGAGGGGGGACCCGACAGAGGTTTATACAATTATGCAGGGAGTGGAGAGAGAGCGGACAAAGAGAAGCTTTTTCTCCCTCTCCCATAATACTAGAACTTGGGAACACGGCTCATTCATTCATTCATTCATACCCCACCCTCCCTAGGAGCAGGCCCAGGGCGGCTTACATAATTGGTCCGTAATGACCATTAAAATCACATAAAATCAGTTTAAAATTTCAAATACAATAACAACCTAAAATCATAAAGTACTAGTGCTGATACATTGGGTACATAAGTTGGCCTGCTAGAAATACCCTACAGAAGAAGAAGAGGAGGAGGAGATTGGATTTATGCCCCGCCCTTCACTACCGGAAGGAGTCTCCCAGCGGCTGACAAACTCCCCCTCCCCACAACAGACACCCTTGTGAGGTAGGTGGGGCTGAGACAGCTCTTGACAGAAACTGTTCTTTTTCAAGGACAGATGTGCCAGAGCTTGTGACTGACCCAAGGACACATCAGCAGCTGCAAGTGGAGCAGTGGGGAATCGAACCTGGTTCTCCCAGATTAGAGTCTGCACAGTGGTTAAGCCAAACAGCCATACAGTTTGCCACTCGATGATCTTCCTGAGCACAGTGGTGGAGGCCAGATGTTAAAACTAGGGCCAGTTCCTTGGTAATAGTGGGGGCGGCTCCTAGTTGAAAGCCTGAAGTTGATGGGCAGTAGGTACAGGACAGACGAAAGGAAATACTTCTTTATGCATGGAGGAATTTAATTATGAAATTCACTGCCAGTGGAGGTAGTGATGGCCATGAGGAGGAGGAGATTGGATGTATACCCTGCCCTTCACTCAGAGTCTCAGAGCAACTTACAAACTCCTTCCCCTCCCCACAACAGACACCCTGTGAGGTAGGTGGGGCTGAGAGAGCTCTGACAGAAACTACTCTTTTTCAAGAACAGCTCTTGTCAGAACGATGGCTTGCCCAAGGTCATCCAGCAGGTGTAAGTGGAGGAGTGAACATAAGAACATAAGAGAAGCCAATGTTGAATCAGGCCAATGGCCCATCTAGTCCAACACTCTGTCACACAGCGGCCAAAATATACCAGGTGCCATCAGGAGGTCCAGCAGTGGGGCCAGGGCACCAGAAGCCCTCCCACTGCTGCCCCCTCCAGCACCAAGAATAGAGTGCATCACCTGCCCCAGACTGAGAGTTCTCATTCTATACCCTGTGGCTAATAGCCACTGGTGGACTTCTGCTCCATATGTTTATCTAATTTCCTCTTGAAACTGTCCATGCTTGCAGCTGCCACGACCTCCTGTGGCAGTGAATTCCATATGTTAATCACTCTTTGGGTGAAGAAGTATTTCCTTTTATCTGTTCTAACCCGACTGCTCAGCAATTTCATAGAGTGCCCACGAGTTCTTGTATTGTGAGAAAGGGAGAAAAGTACTTCTTTCTCAACCTGCTCAATCCCATTCATAATCTTATAAACCTCGATCATGTCACCCCTCAGCCGTCGTTTCTCCAAGCTAAAGAGCCCCAAGCATTTTAACCTTTCTTCATAGGGAAGGTGTTCCAACCCTTTTATCATTCTAGTTGCCCTTCTCTGCACTTTTTCCAATGCTATAATATTCTTTTTGAGATGTGGTGACCAGAACTGTACACAGTATTCCAAATGAGGTCGCACCAATGATTTATACAGGGGCATGATGATACTGGCTGATTTGTTATCAATTCCCTTCCTAATAATCCCCAGCATAGCGTTGGCCTTCTTTATTGCAGCTACACATTGTGTAGACATTTTCAGCGAGTTATCCACTACGACTCCAAGATCTCTCTCTTGGTCAGTCTCTGCCAGATCAGACCCCATCAACGTGTATTTATATTTAGGATTTTTGGCTCCAATGTGCATCACTTTGCACTTGGCCACATTGAACCCCATTTGCCACGTTGACGCCCACTCACCCATCCTCAACAGATCCCTTTGGAGTGCCTCACAATCCTCCCTGGTTTTCACCACCCTGAACAACTTCGTGTCATCTGCAAATTTAGCCACATCACTGCTTACTCCCAATTCCAAATCGTTAATAAACAAGTTAAAAAGCATCGGACCGAGTACTGATCCCTGTGGTACCCCACTGCTTACCACCCTCCACTGAGAGAGTTTCCCATTTATACTCACTCTCTGTTTCCTATTTATAAGCCAGTTTTTGATCCACAAGAGGACTTGTCCTTTTATCCCATGACTATTGAGCTTACTTAGTAGCCTTTGATGAGGAACTGTATCAAAAGCTTTCCGGAAGTCAAGGTAAATAATATCTATTGGGTCCCCCTTGTCCACATGTTTGTTCACTCCCTCAAAAAACACTAACAGGTTAGTGAGACAAGATCTTCCCTTACAGAACCCATGCTGAGTCTGCCTCAATAGTTTTTGTTCATCAATGTGCCTACTAATTCTTTCCTTAATAACAGTTTCCACCAACTTACCCGGTATCGATGTCAGACTGACTGGCCTGTAATTTCCTGGATCTCCCCTGGAGCCCTTTTTAAAGATGGGAGTGACATTAGCTACCTTCCAGTCATCAGGAATGGAGGCAGATTTTAAAGAAAGATTACATATTTTTGTCAGGAGATCCACAAGTGGGAAATCAAATCTGGTTCTCCCAGATCAGAGTCTGCGCACTTAACCACAACACCAAACTGAGCACAGATAGTTTGAAGAGGGAATTAGATTCATGGAAGAAAGGTCTTTCAAGGACTGGGGACTGAAAGGAAACTTCATTTTCAGAGGCACTAATCCTCTGAATCCCAGAGCGAGGAGGCAACACTGGGGAAGGTCTCAGCCTCTGTGCCCTGTTGTTGCCCATCCAGACAAACTGGTTGGCCACTGTGTGAGACAGGATGCTGGACTAGATGGACCCTCACTGGTCTGATCCAGCATTGATCTTCGGAGGTTCTTATCAGGGGAACGCCTCAGCCTATGTGCCCTGTCGCTGGCCCTCCAGAGGAACTGCTTGGCCACTATGTGAGATGGGATGCTGGACTGGATGGACCCTCTTTGGTCTGATCCAGCAGGGCTCCTCTGATGTTCTTCTCAGGGGAAGGCTTCGGCCTCTCTGCCCTGCTGTTGGCCCTCCAGAGGAACTCGTTGAGGCCACTGTGTGAGACAGGAGGCTGGACTGGATGGACCCTCCCTGGTCTGACCCAGCAGGGCTCTTCTGAGGTTCTTCTCAGGGGAAGGCTTCGGCCTCTCTGTCTTGTTGTTGGCCCTCCAGAGGAAGTAGTTGAGGCCACTGTGTGAGACAGGATGCTGGAGTAGATGGACCCTCACTGCTCTGATCCAGGAGGGCTCTTCTGATGTTCTTATGTGCCTTTTGTGTCTGAATATGAGAGGAAGAATATAATGAATACCAGGATCATGATGCGGAGGAACGCAACAGCAAACCACCTCTGAAGTCTCTTGCCTTGAAAACCTCATGGCACTGCCATAAGTCGGCTGTGACTTGACGGTAAAAGTATGTGTGCGGGGGGAGTCTTTAAATTGGTCAGGAGGCAACACATGTGTCTTCTGGAGTGTTCAGAGTGTGTTGCGTATATTATCTAGGTAAACCTTACAACAGTTCTGCAAGGCAGGACAGATGCAAAGGGGGCACTGGCAGATGCCATCTGCGCTTTCTCCCTTTGTAAATATTTATGCCAGCCAGATGGGAAACGGCACATTTTTGTGAATCGTTTTCTCTCCCTTTGTAGATTCGATGTGATTATCCAGACTAGATCATCATTCGAGGCTTCTACGCGAAATGAAAACTCTCTGGAGAGATTCTTTGCCAGTCAGAATGCTGAGGATGTAAAATAGGAGCCATTGGGGGGGCGGGGTTTGTCCTTCTTCATCCTTCCTGTTTGACAAACCAGAAATGATGTCCCTTTGCCTTCTTCCTGTCTGATCGGTCAGTCAGGTCAGGTCAGGGGATTCTGAAGTTCCCAGGCCCGAGCGTGTTGTGATGTTGAACTTATGCCAGAAAACAGGGGGAAAAAAAACATGACTGTTTGCTTGTTAATCTTTAAGTACCCCCCCCCCACCAGCCAGCCCACTCCACAGTCTGACTAAAAAGGCAGCATGTATTCTTAGCTCTGGTTGCGGTCACACGAGCCAGAAACAACGGGGAGGAAGTGAGGCTATTTCCTCTGGAGGATTTTGACCCACAGTTGCGCTTACGCAGTCTGGAAGCTGTGGGCACAGCCTGCCATTGCATGATCAGATGCAACCGTGGGTGAGTGCCAAATGGCAGGCCAGGGAGGAGGCTACAGGTCTTCTGTAGGCGGTGAAGGGGAAACTTGGGAAAGGAAGAGGAAGATGGTGCGGTTAACACCACCTACCCCCCCCGGCCTCCAGATCTGAGGCCTTTGCCAGTCCCAGGGTCTCGGCTAGAACCACGGAGGCCAACTGACAGGACCAAGCGGTTGCAAATCCCCTGGATCTCCACAGCTCAAGAGTGTCGCAGCATCTCAAAATCCCTTCTGGATTTCCTTCCCCCTTCCCCTCTGCTAGGACTGCCAGCCTCCAGGTGGGGCCTGGAGATATCCCGCTATTACAGCTCATCTCCAGACTACAGAAATCAGCTCCCCTGGAGAAAATGGCCGCTTTGGAGGGTGGACTGTAGGGCATTCCACCCTGCTGAAGTCCTTCCCTCCCCAAACCTTGTCTTCTCCATGCTCCACCCCCCAAATCTCCAGGTATTTCCCAACCCAGAGCTGGCAACCCTGCCTCTGACCCTGTAGCATCAATGAACCTGTCTGTGACATCAAACATGTCTCCAGAGAAACCTACGACGAGAGCCTGGCTGTTCTTTGAGGCTTGCCTCTTCCCTCTCTCCCACTCCCTGCTTTGTTTTCAACAAAGAGACTCGGCCAGCTGTGCCATTTCAGTCACCAGAGTCAGGCAGATGGTACAGAAGGTGTGCCACAATCCTTCCCGGTTGGTGCCTGGGAACACCTGGCCAGATCCAGCTGTGCAAAGACACTTCTCATTTCCTCCGGATGGTTATAAGGGTGCTGACTGTAGAAGGCGGGGGGCGCTCCCGCAAGAACGTGGCTCCCTCCCATTGTGACCATTCCATTCTAGTTCAAACCAGAGCATCACCTAAGCTTCCGAGGACTGAACACGAACCACTCTGAAGTGATGTCTTCAGGGGATCCTGGCTTACCACTTGACTGGCTACTGGTTGTCTGTCTGCTCACTCTTCCCTGGGGCGGGCTGGGAGTGAAGACAGAAGCACCGATCCTGGTGGGGACATGTGAAGCAGCCTTACACTGAATCAGGCCCTCGATCCATTGAGATCAGTTTTGTCTACTCAGACTGGCAGTGGCTCTCCAGGGTCATAAGAACACAAGAGAAGCCATGTTGGGTCAGGCCAATGGCCCATCCAGTCCAACACTCTGGGTCACACAGCGGCCAAAAACACCAGGTGCCATCAGGAGGTCCACCAGCAGCGCCAGAACTCCAGAAGCCCTCCCACTGTTGCCCCCCCAGGCAACAAGAACACAGAACATCACCACCCCAGACATAGGTGTCAAGTTCCTGCCACGGTCCCGGAGGCGCCCCGCCCATAGCCGTGACTCCGAGGTTCCAAGGCAGGGTGTCGGCCCTGGGGTTGGAGCCGGAGATAAGTCGGGGGTGGAGGTAAGGGCCTCAGAACGGCCGCTCCTGGGGGGTTAGCGTCACCCCCAGGTGTTCTCGGCCCCCGGTCCCGGGAGACTGCTCACAGAGGTGCCTTCTCTCTCTCGGGTCCCACCAGTGAGTGAGTCCTTGGACCAAACTTCCTCTCCGGCCCCTCCGTCCTCCCCGTCCTTTATTCCCTTGGCCTCTCACCCAGTGCCGCCCTTCTGCCCCACCGGCTCCCACCCTCCCAGGCTCTGCCACCCTTTATCTTCCGGGACGCCCTCATCCTTCCGGGAAGTCTGCCGGTGCGGGGCCGGTGGTGGTCCTGTTGGCTGGGAGGCCGCGCCGCCAGCGCCGTCGTCTGTGTTCTACTGGTTCAGTATAAGGCAGCTGCATGTGTCATTTGTGTGTGTGTGTGTGTGTGTGTGTGTGTGAGAGAGAGAGAGAGAGAGCTGGCTCTGACTTCACTGAAAAGGGTAAAGCCGGTTCCAGGAAATCTCAAAATACACACTCACGTTTTGTGAGTCAAAAGGGGGGACATGAAACTGCCCATGATTTTGTTTCGATGAATCACTGATGCAGAAAGCAACGCTGTGAAGACTGACGAGAGAAGCATGGGGGGCGGGGGAGAGAAATCCCGTTCACTGACAAGTGGGTCAATGGGTTAGCAGCTAAAGAGGCTTTGGAGGATAATACACTGGGATTATTTCATACATGGATTATGAATATGGTAATTTGGGTCCATAGCCAGATTGCTTATAACAAGCCTCTAGGCCACCGAGCCAGTTCTAGGCTAAATGTTTATCTAAAAGCAGAAGCGGGGGGGTTTCGAGGGCTTTCACTTCTAAATCAACAAACTTTTCAGGAGTGCAATCTTTTCCCCATCCCCTGTGACCAGTGTTCCCTCCAAACTGAGTGAGTGTGAGCTAACTCACAGATTTTCAGCCTCCAGCTCACACATTTTTGCCTTAGCTCAGGAAGGATGGCTCCAGAGCAAACTAATTTATGCAGTAGCCAAATTGCTCACTCACAACTTTAATGCTGGCAGCTTACAAAGTAGAATTTTTGTTCACAAGGCTCCACAACTTAGAGGAAGCATTGCCTGTGACTACGCACTGGATCCTGTGAATATGTTTCGCTAACGGCAGTGTTTCCCTTCCCTTCAAGGATCCTTCCCCAGTGAAGCGGCCTTCTAGAGGCAGTTTGGTGCAGTGGTTAAGTGTGCGGACTCTAATCTGGGAGAACCGGGTTTGATTCCCCACTCCTCCACTTGCACCTGCTGATGTGACCTTGGGTCAGTCACAAGTTCTGGCATAGCTGTTCTTGAAAAAGAGCAGTTCCCGTCAGAGCTCTCCCAGCCCCACCTCCCTCACAGGGTGTCTGTTGTGGGGAGGGGAAGGGAAAGGAGTTTGTAAGCTGCTCTGAGACTCCAAGCGAAGGGCGGGGTATAAATCCAATCTCTTCTTCTTCTTCTTCTTCTTCCTCCTCCTCTTATTCCACCTCCTCCTCCTCCTCCTCCTCTTCTTCTTCTTCTTCTTCGAATGTTAGAGTTGGAAGGGACCTTGCAGGTCATCTAGTCCATCTAGTCGTCGTCGTCGTCGTCGTCGTCGTCGTCGTCGTCGTCGTCGTCGTCGTCTTCTTCTTCTTCTTCTTCTTCTTCTTCTTCTTCTTCTTCTTCTTCTTCTTCTTCTTCTTCTTCTTCTTCTTCTTCTTCTTCTTCTTCTTCTTCTTCTGAACCAGGCCCTTGGTCTATCACAGTCAGTACTGTCTGCTGAGACCGGTAGTGGCTCTCCAGGGTCTTTCACATCACCTCCTGCCGGATCTTTTTTTAACCTGGGGATGCCAGGGACTGACCTTGGACCTTCTGCATGCCAAGCAGAGGCTCTACCACTGAGCCACAGCCCCTCTCCTGTTCTCGTGTCAAGAGAAGCCTCCTTGCATGTCAAACTCCTTCCTCTAAGGATGAACAACTAACAGCTCTGGCCAAATCTTGCCCACCAAGACAATGTCATCAATGCAACGAACATGAAATTCAGCAAACTTCAGAGGACAGCGGAAGACAGGAGGGCCTGGCATGATCTGGTCCATGGGGTCGCGAAGAGTCGGACTCGACTGTGCGACTGAACAACAACAATGGGTACTGTGTGATCCCCCGTCACAGTTGTCTGATGAGGGACCAAAAGATGGGCTAGAGACAGCATAGGTGAGGCTTTGGGAACTGCCTGTCGCACACTTGACACATATCACAGGCTGGGGAGCCATGGAAAAATATGTCACACACACACACACACCTCATGCGCATCCTGCAACTCTTGTTCGCCGCCGTGTCAGTCGTTATCATTTCTCCACTTGCTCCTTTCCGCCCTCCTGCTATTTTTAGTGATGCCAAGATGTTTCCCTTATTTGTTAGAAACCTCTATAAGCTCACTTTTCTTGTGCTCAAAGCCGATTCCATCTAAATGTAGCAACAAGGAACCCAGGCAGGTTAGAATGATTAAAATGCAGGGGGTGGGGTTGTTAAAAAAACGTTTTCCAGACTGTCCCTGTGGCATCCCGGAAAGCATTGCAGGGCTGGGGAAAGCAAGACACCAGGACACCCACACAAGGAGGGCCGATTGTTTTTTCACGTTAAAGAGAACCAGACATGCAGGTAGCCTGGCATTCTTTCTTGGTGTAGAAACACCCAGATGGAACAAAATAAATGCTGCACATCAGCACCCTCCTTGAGTTGTTACAGTCAGAACTGAATAAATTCTTCTGCATATAGGAAGGGTCAGAGACGCTTTTGAGGGTCAGAAATGCTTCTACTGGAACTGCCTGTTTTCCTGTTAGTGCCACCGAAATTCAGAGATGTTAAGTGGGAAGTGTGGCTTTTTGAATTCCCTTTGAAAACTCCTTTAATTAGAGCGGTTTTCTCTGCGCCTGCTTATTTGAGACTGTAGCAGTTTCTACCCCCTCCCAACCCCAATCCCGGGGGCACGAGGTTTTTAGCGTGGGACTCTTTTTATCCACCTGCTAGTTAAGAGATGAAGAAGAGACAAGGCTGTCTTTTCATCCGTTCACATTGTTACCATCCTCAGGATGTTCTTGGCAAGTCAAGAAGACGAATGGTCCCCTTCCCCAGGGAGGTTTACATAAGAGAAGCCAATGTTGAATCAGGCCAATGGCCCATCTAGTCCAACACTCTGTCACACAGCAGCCAAAATATACCAGGTGCCATCAGGAGGTCCAGCAGTGGGGCCAGGACACCAGAAGCCCTCCCACTGCTGCCCCCTCCAGCACCAAGAATAGAGTGCTGCATCTGCCCCAGACTGAGAGTTCCCATCTATACCCTGTGGCTAATAGCCACTGATGGACTTCTGCTCCATATGTTTATCTAATTCCCTCTTGAAACTGTCCATGCTTGCAGCTGCCACCACCTCCTGTGGCAGTGAATTCCATGTGTTAATTACTCCTTGGGTGAAGAAGGACTTCCTTTTATCTGTTCTAACCTGACTGCTCAGCAATTTCATGGAGTGCCCACGAGTTCTTGTACTGTGAGAAAGGGAGAAAAGTACTTCTTTCTCTCCCTGCTCTATCCCATGCATAATCTTATACACCTCGATCATGTCACCCCTCAGCCGTCTTTTCTCCAAGCTAAAGAGCCCCAAGTGTTTTAACCTTTCTTCATAGGGATCCCACGGAGCAACACTGGGCAGTGCAAGCCGCAGCACCAGCGGAGACAGGAGCAGACCCCCCAGTGGCATGGCAAGACGTTAGTTGGCTCCTTGAGCCACCCCAACCCAGGAACCCCCTCCCAACTGGTAGACAGTTATGCCATCAATAACCACGGTATAGATTGCTGCCGGAAGATATAGTGATGGCAACAGGAATAAACATTTTTAAAAGGGGATTAGAGAGACTGATGGAGGATGTCTATCCATGGCTACTAGCCCTGGTGATCGAGAATTACCACTGATCTCCAGACAACCAGCTCCACCAGAAATATTACTGCTTTGGAGGGTGGATGCTGTGGCATTATGAAGAAGAAGAAGAGAAGAGATTGGGATTTATACCCCCTGCCCTCCACTCGGGAGTCTCAGAGCGGCTTACAAACTCCTTTCCCTTCCCCTCCCCACAACAGACACCCTGTGAGGTAGGTGAGGCTGAGAGAGCTCTGACAGAAAGTGCTCTTTTTCAGGAACAGCTGTGCCAGAGCTTGTGACTGACCCAAGGTCATCCAGCAGGTGCACGTGGAGGTTCTCCCAGATTAGAGTCTGCACACTTAACTACTATAGCAAACCCCACTGATGTCTCTCCCATCCCCAGGTTCTACCTCCAAATCTCCAGGAATTTCCCAACCTACAGTTGGCAGCCCTATATAGAAGAAGAAGAAAAAGAAGAAGAGATTGGATTTATACCCCGCCCTTCACTGCCCAAAGGCATCTCAGAGCGGCTTACAAACTCCTTTCCCTTCCCCTCCCCACAACAGACGCCCTGGGAGGCAGGCGGGGCTGAGAGAGCTCTGACTGAGAACTGCTCTTTTTCAAGAACAGCTGTGCCTGAACTATGGCTTGCCCAAGGTGCAAGTGGAGGAGTGGGGATCAAACCCAGTTCTCCCAGATTAGAGTCTGCGCACTTCACCACGACACCAAACTGGAAATAGCAGCTCTTCAGCCAGTCTGGCAGGCACAAACAAATATATCTTTTTTATCTCTCTGTCAAGTCACAGAAGTCTCATGGCGACCCCACAGGGGGGTTTCAAGGCAAGAGACATTCAGAGCAGTCAGTGTTCCTTCTAAGCTGAGTGAGTGTGAGCTAGCTCACAGTTTTTTAGCCTCCAGCTCAAACCTTTTTGCCTTAGCTCAGGAAGGGATGGCTCCAGAGCAAACTGATTTATGCATCAGCCAAATCACTTAGCTCACAACTTTAATGCCAGCAGCTCACAAAGTAGAATTTTTGCTCGCAGGACTCCACAGCTTAGAGGGAGCATGGGTTCAGAGGTGGTCGGCCATCGCCTGCCTCTGCATAGCCATGCCGGACTTTCTTGGTGGTCTCTCCCATCCAAGGACTAACCAGGGCTGACTCTATTTAGCTTCTGAGATCTGATGAGACTGAAGTAGCCTGGATCAGGGGGGTAGAGATGAAGAGAGGTGGTTTGCCACTGCCTGCTTCTACACAGCAATCCTGGACTTCCTAGGTCGTCTCCCATCCAAGTACTAATCAGGCCAACCCCGTGTAGCTTCCAAGACCTGACAAGATTAGGCTAGCCTGGGCTATGCGGGACAGGGCTAATACACCTTTCAGGGTGCAGAAGAGAGACGAGGATCTCTTTTTCACGCGCCCCAAAGCTTAACTGCTGATATGAACAGTGTGTGTGTGGGGGGGGGTAGAAACCACACGAGGTGAGCAAAATGGCGCTGATGTGAGTGGGACCTATAAAAATGCACAGCTTCTCATCCAAAGGCACTTGGTGAGCCTTCCAAAAAGATCGTACCAAGCCAGTTTGGTGTAGTGGCTGTGAGTGTGGACTCTAATCTGGGAGAACTGGGTTGGATTCCCCAGTCCTCCATGTGCGGCTGCTGGCGTGACCTTGGGTCAGTCACAAGTTCTCTCAAGAGCTGTTCTCTCAGGAGCAGTCCTCGAAAGAGCTCTCTCAGCCCCGCCTACCTCACAAGGTGTCTGTCATGGGGAGGGGAAGGGATTGTAAGCCTCCAAGTGAGACTCCTTCGGGCAGTGAAGGGCAGGGTATAAATCCAATCTCCTCCTCCTCCTCTTCTTCTTCCATCTCCATCACCACCACCTTTGGACGCCATATGGAAGGGAAGGTGTCCATTTTGGCAGGTCCCACCCATATGAGCAGAATTTTTCTTATCTCAGCCCTCTGGGCTACCATCCCCACCCCTAAGAGCGCTTTTTTTAAAAAATGGAGATTGACAAATCACTGCAATACAACAAACGTTATTACAGTCTATTGTCACAATCTAATGGTCCCCAACTTTCATTTTTAAAAATTGTATCTAGCCCTTTTCCTTGTAGAGTTAAAGGTACGTTTCCCCTTATAACTCTACAACCGAAATGGGTTAGAGGCTTACTTTAAGGGGGGCGGGGAAGAAGGCTGGGACCCAGGAGATCATAACAATAGATAGTTATGATGTTATAGCACTATAGCAATCTAGCAATTCCTGATATTTTTTTAAATATGCTCTCCAGTGGAGGGAGGAAATGGTGGCTATGGAGTATTACGGCAAGAAAAGTGTTCAGGGGAAACCAAAGGTAAAACAAACAACTGAGGAAAAACAGTCTCCCACAGGAAAAGTGTTTTTTTCATATATCAAAGGAATCACTGATCAGATGGGAACACTTATGAAAAAACACAACCTACAAACAGTATTCAGACCTACCAGAAAAATACAACAGATGTTACGATTGGCAAAAGACAGAAGAGAGCCCCCTCACTTCTGCAGGAGTATACCGCATACCATGCAGTTGTGGACAAGTTTACATCGGGACCACACAGCGTAGCATTCGGACAAGAATAAAAGAACACGAAAGACACTGCAGACTTGGCCAACCTGAAAAATCAGCAGTGGCTGAACATAGCCTAACCCAAACAGGACACAGTATTTTGTTCTAGGACACTGAAAGGCTGGACAACACTTCCAATTACCATGTCAGATTACACAGGGAAGCCATTGAAATTCATAAACATAAACACAATTTCAACAGGAAAGAGGAGAGTTTAAAAATAAATATGGCATGGTTTCCTGTCCTGAAAAACACAAAAGGCTCTACAGCTGACAATAGCACTACAGATAAGATAAGAGTTTCAACAGCCATTCCACATGCAAAAGAACCTCCTCAGGAAAGCTCCTCCATTAGCATGTTCATAGCCTGGAGAACTCCTACAAGATAATGACTCAGCCCTACCCCACCTTCCAGGGTAAATATAAATTACCTGCCTACCATTTTCCTGCTCACCTTGACACAGAGAGTCCTCCATCTTTCCGTGTTATAACTGTGAGGGTGCCAGTCACAGCTACTGGCGAAACGTCAGGTCCTACAATGCCAAGACCACGGCCACCCAGCCCGGAAAATCTACAGCAACTAATGAACTCCGGCTGTGAAAGCCATCAGCAAGATAATGTTTAAAAGGCTAACATAATATATACAACAAACGATCCAGTAGAATGGGATTATAAAACTAGATCAAGATGGGTCGCCACATGAGTCTGCCTGTAGCAGGAGAAAAGAGCCAGAGTCCAGGAGCACCTTCAAGACCAACAATATTTGTGGCAGGGGAGGAGGAGTTCCCGTGAGTCGCCGCGGTCACTTCCTCAGACACAGAAGTCAGCAGTGACTCACGAAAGCTCTTCTCCTGCCCCAAATATTGTCAGTCTTTAAGGTGCTCCTGGACTTGCTCTTTTCTACTGTATAAAACTAGAGAACGAGATAGAAACAGTATGGGGCAGTATATATATTAAACTGCCTCTATTGTTCTTCATTGTAACGATAACCTGGTTCCCTTTATAAAAAGGGCTGGGCTGAACAATTCCGTGGTACATGTTTTGCAGAAGAAGAAAAGTGTGGGTGTCTTCCTGATCTCCTCAGGTGGGAGATTCCACCAGGTGGGGGGTCAGTGCAGAGAAAGCTCAAGTATGGCACTTAATCTCACATTGGATCAGGTTGTGCCTAATATAGAACATCTGCAGTTCTGCACGTTCAGCACCTTGAGTGTCTGAATAAGCAGTTATGTGGGGAACAGAAGGGCAGCTGGTACTATCATAATGTTTTTAAACAGGAATTCTTAAACCTGCCTCAAAATAGAAAATAAGAAACACTGATTTACTGGAGCCAATGACTGGTAGAATGCATAGTTTCAGGTGGGTAACCATGTTAGTCTGTACTAGAAGAAAACAAATCAAGTCCATTAGCACCGTAAAGACGAGCAAGATTTTCCAGATCATTTTGAATCCTGACTCTGTCTTCCTCAGAGTTATTCGTCCTGCTTCTGTGTTTTCCCTTGCTTTGCTCCAGTCTTTCTTTCCCAAACACAGTTCTGTACGATCTTTTTGGAAGGATCACAGTCAAAGTGCCTTTGGATGTCATGTGGATTAGAAGTTGTGCAGTTTCACAGGTCCCCGCCCTCAATGACACCATTTTCCTTGCTTCCTCCCATGGGGATGCTACTTTCTGCATATACACATCACGACAAGGAGGAGGTGGGGGGGGGGGTGCTTTTAAAGCAATTGAGACTTGCTAGGTTGCTGTAGCATTCTGTTACAGAGAACTACGTTTCCTGTGTCTCCATAGTCTACTGGCATGAGCTGCTGTTTCCGAGATTTGATTTTTAAAAAATCTCTAGCTCTAATAAAAGGATTGGAGACACATTTTTTTTTAAATGAAAGCTGAAAACTAAGATCATGGCAGTAGATCATGATATCATTACAAGTAGGGGACTTCCTCTTTCCCTCCTCCTGGCAGATCACACGTCTTCTCCTTTTTCATTGATTATGCGATGGTATTTGGCACCTACTAGATTGTATACAATTAATCCTGTGTATAGTCCCTTATGTGAAAAACAATGTGGAGATACTGCCGACTTTATGCACTGTTGGTAGAACTGTCCACATATAAAGCAATTTTGGTTAAATATTCTCATGCAAATCGAAGAGATTATGGATGTAGATTTACCATACTCTCCTGAGCTTCTTTTGCTAGAAAAATGGCCCAAAACAAAAATAAATACAAAAACTCAGGAATTAGTGGCAAATTTATTAGCATTAGCGTGCATTTTAATTGCTTCCAGATGGATAGACAAAAAAACCCCATCAATTACACAGTGGTACAATAAGATCTGGGAACTGTTTATTTTTCAAAAAAATTCATTTTAATTTGTCAAATGCATCATCAGATAAGTACTATGAAAAAGTTGTTATATGGTTTATTGTTCAGTCGCACAGTCGAGTCCGACTCTTCGTGACCCCATGGACCAGATCATGCCAGGCCCTCCTGTCTTCCGCTGTCCTCTGAAGTTTGCTCAATTTCATGTTCGTTGCATCGGTGACACTGTCTAACCATCTCATCCTTTGCCGTCCCCGTCTTCTTTGACCTTCAATCTTTCCCAGCATCAGGGTCTTCTCCAGTGAGTGCTCCCTTATCATTTGGTGGCCAAAGTATTTGAGCTTCAACTTCAGGATCTGGCCTTCCGGGGAACAATCAGGGTTGATTTCTTTTAGGATTGAATGATTTGATCTCCTTGCAGTCCAAGGGACTCTCAAGAGTCTTCTCTAGCACCATAGTTCAAAAGAATCTATTCTTCAGTGCTCGGCCTTCCTTCTAGTCCAACTCTCGCAGCCATACATGACTACGGGGAATACCATTGCTTTGACCATGCAGACTTTTGTTGGCAGGGTGATGTCTCTGCTTTTTATCATGCTGTTTAGGCTGTTATATGGTACCCGGTTATAAATTTTGTATTAGAAAAGGAAATTATCCCTGATAACTCCCAGTACAAAGAAATTATTTATTTTTGAATTGATGTTAATGTTCGAGTAAAAAATAATGTTTCTTTTATTTTAATATTGTTTTTTTTGGGAAAGTGTGTAAACATGTTTGATATGTTATCTCAGATGTTGTACATTGAAAAATTGTTAATTAAAAAAAATGTCTTCTCCTTTTTCTCTGTTTCTTTCTCTCCTCCCCACCCACCCACTAGCCTACTTTTCATCTGTCCCCTCCCATTTTCTGCTTATATTTATTACTTATTTCATTTACACTCAATGGGGACCAAAGCAGCTTACATCCTGCCTCAAAGGCCCTGCCCTTTCTCTCTGTATTTTACTAACAGAAACCAAGGCTGAGAGATTAGCTATTCCGTTGTGGTTGCCAAGCAACAGCCATGGAGGGCATTTGTTTCTTAAAGTTACAGGCAATGCATCATTTTGGAGAATTTTAACCTCCATTCTTTATTTTTCAGATTTCAAATTTTTCTGCAAACCTGGGGCTTTCCTCAGATTAAGGCTCAAAGAGTGCTCAGTGTATTAGGTCAGGTGACAACCTCAGGGACAGGTCAGGGGATGGAACCACCTGCCTCACAACTAAATCAGGAAAGGGCTGTGACTCAGTGGTAGAGAATCTGCTTTGTATACAGAAGGCCTGGTGCACAAGGAGCAGGTAGGAGGTGCTGTGAAAGATCTTCACGCTAGACTTTGGCCGAGACGGTCCGAGAAAAACAGCCGTGAATCGATAATCGAGCTGGGCTGGATCAATTTGGATTAGCTCTGATTGTATTTAGCGGTCCCTTTCTTTTGCTCACTCTATAGTACAGTCAGAAATAGGCACTGTCTGTATGGCACAAATAAACTGCCAGCTAGCAGGTAGGTGTTAGTCCCATGTCTGTTTGTATACTTACAAATGCTGACTTAGGTCTAAATGAATGGGTGAAACTGGATTGGCCGCTATTATTCAAGAAGAGTAACTTGGCTTTATGGAAACACAGGAGGTACGTGAAGATGCCTCAATAGCACACAGCTATGCATTTTCACCTGTATTTGTATAGTAGCCCCAAACACATCTGTATGTTTGTGGCAAGCAGATGGGGCAGTCATAGATTTCCCCAGCCTTTTTTTGTAGAAAAAGCCCAACAGGAACTTATTAGTATAATAGGCCACACCCAACAGCAGAAACTTATTAGCATATTAGGCCACACCCCCAAGTTTCTAGAAGTATGGTCATCCAGCCACACCTACCTTTTACTTCTTGTTCTGTTTACCTTGTTTGCTGTCAAAACCCAGGGCTTTTTTTTGGAGCAGGGACTCCTTTGCATGTTAGGCCACACACCCCTCATGTAGCCAATCCTCATGAGTTTCTGCTGTTGGGTGTGGCCTGTTATGCTAATGAGTTCCTGCTGGGCGTGGCCAACTCAGGAGCCAGCCGGAATTCTGTTCCTGTGCGTTCCTGCCCAAAAATAGCCCTGGATTTCCCTCAGATATTCTTGGGGCTTAATTTCAGACTGTGCTAGCTAAGGCTTTGGCTAGAGAAACAATAACATCTCTTCCTCGCCACTGGAAAAACATTCTATAGGGACAAACTTGAGGCTGGGGACAAGGTTTTATCAGACCAGAGGGTAAAACTTCCAGACACATTCCAACATTTGCTCCAGTGTTCCTCATTTTAGAAATCATCTCTGCCCTGAGGAACATGTGTTTTTCATAAAGTTTGCCATAAGTACATATGCTGGGCAAATTGTAACACTGCATGAAGTATTTCCTTATGTCAGCCCGAAATATGCTATCAACTACTTTAATGAGATAGTCCAGTTCTGATGGTGGCCAATTAACGCCAAAGCCAAAAATTCATGCGAGGTTACCCCTTCTCTTCCATAACAAAATAAACAGTAAATGAACAGCTGACATATTGCTGGAAGTGAATTCTGTGGCTGTGGGAGTAATTATTTAATATTCACCCGTCTCCGTACTGTTCATGACTCTATAAAAATCCCATCCTGTCGTCCCACTCATTTGTCACATGGATTAAGCCTGCGTTTTAATGCATCGGCGCAGATTCCCAGATGTTTTCAGAGGCATGTTAATGAAGTCTCAGATTTCCCAGTAAATAGCTAGTAAATAGCTAGCTCAGGCCTTATGGATCCTAAAGCATTTATGAGATCGTCTTCTGATCCTCCCGTGCCAAAGAAAGGCGTCTTTGTTTGGGAAAGAGCCAGTTTCGGAGTGCGGCTTTTACAAGGCTGTTGCACGCCAGGCAAAGTGGCAGAATGGCATCCAGACGGCTGGCTGAAAATTATGCCTTTCAGCGACTGGACACTGGACCGCTTGTTTTCCAAAGCAACACTTCCTAGAAGCTAACCTCTCGGCTGGCAAGTAAAGAGGGAGCTGGGGCGAGGGTAAGGCCGCCTGTCAATATGAAAAGGAGAAGCCTCTCCGACAGCTGTTCCCTTCTGAACAGTATTTTCTACTTTGTACATCTACCCATGTCATATGAGACAGACACTGTGCCTTTTGAAACAAGCCCCCATGATCTCAGTTCCTGTGCTTCAGTGCGATGCGGCTCAGCTAAGTGGAGTAGGGCCCTGACCTTCTGGCCTTTCCCTCCTCTACAAAGCAAAATATTCTGTCTGCTGTACTCCAAGCTGGGCTCCCTCTGTTGTAGCACCCCCACCCCCCGCAGCAAGATCCCCGTGCTTTAAGGAATCAAGGTTCGGATCTTGACACAGCGGCCCATGACTCTGACTGACTCTGAGCAGTCGGGTTAGAACAGATAAAAGGAAGTCCTTCTTCACCTAAAGAGTGATTAACATATGGAATTCACTGCCACAGGAGGTGGTGGCAGCTACAAGCATGGACAGTTTCAAGAGGGAATTAGACAAACACATGGAGCAGAAGTCCACCAGTGGCTATTAGCCACAGGGTATAGATGGGAACTCTCAGTCTGGGGCAGGTGATGCACTCTATCCTTGGTGCTGGAGGGGGCAGCAGTGGGAGGGCTTCTAGTGTCCTGGCCCCACTGCTGGACCTCCAGATGGCACCTGTTATATTTTGGCCACTGTGTGACAGAGTGTTGGACTAGATGGGCCATTGGCCTGATTCAGCATTCTCTTATGTTCTTATAGTTTCTGTTATGTGCTAGAACCTCAGACAGGGTAATGATGAGCTTGTCACACAGAGTGTGGGGGCAGGCCTTCTTAAGGAGGCGGAAGTTGTGGTTGCTCCAATCCTGACCTTCCCACGATGGGCTTAGGTTTCACGTGGTTGTCCCAGGAGCTGGAATAAGCTGATCACAGCACCACGGGGAACCTGCTCTTCTGCTTGACGTAGGCTTCCTTCACTCATTTTACATGGAGAATTCAGATGACATTGCCGCTGTGGCATCCCGGCATTTTCTGCACTGGTTTTCTGTCTTTTTACAGACTTGATTTGCAGCAGCTTTGTCAGCCCGCGTAGGGATGCCAGATACTGCCTTTAAGCGAATAAAGTGCTATTAAAGCTTCTGAGAGCTCCCGTCCTTTTGAGGTTTTAAAGCAGGCTCCGTTATAACCTAAGCAATTACTTCCCGTTCACTCCTGCAGATTTCCCAAATGGATCCTTAATTAGTTCTTGTTCCTAGTACAGTAGTAGCATCTTTAATTATTGCTTTTCTAGTTACCACAAAGTGACCATTCAATACTTCCCTTTTTAACAATCATTACACAATAGCCAACCCCTTTGGCTGCAAAGAGACAAAGAATAATTAATGCATCTTCATCTCACCTCCCCCCCACCGAAAATTATTCCTCTTCAGGAATGCTATGTGATTTGCCTTGAGACTCAGTGAGAAAGATGGGCTGTAAATAAATAAAAAAATATTTTCCTATAATTGCTTCTGGCATGTTAAGTGTGCAATTGTGTGAGCTGTTCTATTGAAGACTGGTGGATGGATGGGATTTTAAGAACATAACATAAGAACATAAGAGAGAAGCCAATGCTGAACCAGGCCAATGGCCCATCTAGTCCAACACTCTGTCACACAGCGGCCAAAATATACCAGGTGTCATCAGGAGGTCCAGCAGTGGGGCCAGGACACCAGAAGCCCCTCCCACTGTTGACCTCCACCCAAACACCAAGAAGACAGAGCATCCCTTGCCCCAGACTGAGAGTTCATATAAGAACATAAGAGAAGCCAGTGCTGAATCAGGCCAATGGCCCATCTAGTCCAACACTCCGTCACACAGCGGCCAAAATATACCAGGTGCCATCAGGAGGTCCAGCAGTGGGGCCAGGGCACTAGAAGCCCTCTCACTGGGCATCCTAAAGTTGTTGGCTTTTATTGGATTCTGCATCATTTTGTGTACTTTACAGCCAACCAGTATATTTTAAAAGGCTCTTCCAGCTGCGTCGTTCTTTGCAAGGTTATTTTCTGGAATTCAGGAGGCCCCCCTGACACGTTTCAGCCTCTCTAGGTCATACAGTTCATTGCTACGTCCCTAGCAAGGGCACTTTTATTTTTACGGCTTTTTTGAAAGACAAGGTTTAATTCCTCATGTGTCACATTCTTAAGCATGCTTTACTCACAGATGGGAATGCTGGTGCAGTCACATAGCAACACAAGTGCAATACATCCTGTGAAAACTGACCGCTTTTGATCTTCAGATATCATTATTGACAGAGACAGTTGGGAATTTGCCTTTGCTCATACAGAGTAAGACCCTGATGTTAATTAAATTAGCTTGGCTGGAAACACTGCGCTGCCTTTCAAAACTTGCAATTTATACTGTTTCCGTTAGGATAATGATGTACAGATACTGCCATAAACATTGGGTTAATTTCCTACAAAGTAGGCTTTGAAACACAGCAAAAGTCATCACTGGTGTAGACTTCTATGTGCCTGGTGCCCTCTAGTGCTCATTTTAGGAGTTCTGCTTTATCTTCAGAAATTGCAGGTAGCCATGTTGATTCATTAGAAAAAAAACCAAAAAAACTAGAGTAAAAGTTTCATCAGGGAAAGTAAAACATTACAAAGTAGCAAGGAAGCTTTCCATTTGCCAGAACTCTTTGGGATATTAAGCCAAATACAGGGCTGCCTGAGAGCCAGTGTGGATCAGTAGTTAAGGTGTTAAGACGGGGATCTGGGAGACTTCATTGGGTTGCCAACCTCCAGGTAGGATCTGGAGATCTCTTGGAATTACAACTGCTCTCCGGACTACTTAAATCACTTATTACAGTTCTGCAGGGCTTGCAAGGCGGAGCTCTTCCACCAGGCTTTCAATAAGGAGCCGCTTCTATCACTAGTTACTATCACTAGTGACTGTCACTAACAACTTGTAGAGCCTGGTTCCTGGTGAATTATCGACAGCCTGTGTGCGTCGAGTAAGATCCATGCTGGAAATGAACATCATATGGTATGCCCTCACTAGGGTTGCCAAGTACTTACCATATTTCGGTGGGGGACACAGTCCCCAGCCGGAACATTCCTCCGTGGAACACCCACGCTGCATGATGCCATCGCCAGGAAGTTACACCGGGCGACGCTCTGGCAATGGGGCTGGAAACTCGATGGTACCAGCCCCATTGCCAGAGCGTCGCCCGGCATCACATCCTGGCGACGGCATCATGCGCCGCCTCTTTTCCTCCCCAGGAATGGTCCTGCCAGAACGTATCCGTCCCCCGCCGAATTACGGTAAGTTCTTGGGAAGCCTGGGCCTCCCGCAGCACTGCCATCATTGTGATATCGGATAACATCGCTAGCACTTAGTATGTAATACTGTATTGCTTTAATGAATTGTTTTACTGGTTTTTAATGATTGGATTGTTAATCTGTGTTTTACCTGTGTAAGCCTCCTTTGGCAGGGTAGGGCAGGATGTAAATTGGAATATAAATATAAATAAATAAATATAAAACATTAATTCCACTTCTCCTGGAGAAAATGGCTGCTTTGGAAGGTGGACTACATGGGGTCATTATACCCTATAGAGGTCCCTACCCTCAGATCTCCAGGTATGTCCAAACCCAAGGTTGGCAACCATCAGGAGACCCATATTTGAATCTCGGCTCTGACACTGATGCTCACTGAGTGACCTCAGGCCGTTCACCTCACAGGTTTGCTGTTGTGAGGATACAGCAAGGCTATTTTTGGGGGTGTGGCCTAACATGCAAAGGAGTTCCTGCTCCAAAAAAAGCCCTGGGTTTTGACAACAAGCAAGGTAAATAGAATAAAAAGCAAAAGGTGGGTGTGGCTGGATGACCACACTTCTGGCAACATGGGGACGTGGCCTAATATGCCATTCAGCTGTGCTGTCAGGGGTGTGGCCTAATATGCTAATGAGTTTCTGCTGTTGCGTGTGGCCTGTTATGCTAATGAGTTCCTGCTGGGTTGTTTTTACAAAAAAATCCCTGGGATACAGTATAAGAGGAGAGAACAATGTAAGCCACTTTGCATCCCCACTGGGAAGAAAGGAAGTGCCTCAATGAATATATCCTCGAATATATGTTTTGTTTTAAAATTGTTTAGCTGTATAAACCAGAGATGGCTTCTGTGCAAAGATCATAATGCAAATAACTGTTACTAAACAAATAAAGAACTCCCCTGGACTGCAAGGAGATCAAATCAGTCAATCCTAAAAGAAATCAACCCTGACTGTTCCCTGGAAGGCCAGATACTGAAGCTGAAGCTCAAATACTTTGGCCACCCAATGAGAAGGGAGCACTCCCTGGAGAAGACCCTGATGCTGGGAAAGATTGAAGGTCAAAGAAGAAGAAGGGGACGGCAAAGGATGAGATGGTCAGACAGTGTCATTGATGCAACGAACATGAAATTGAGCAAAATCCGGAGGACAGCGGAAGACAGGAGGGCCTGGCATGATCTGATCCATGGGGTTGCAAAGTGGCAAACTGGCCATAATAGAATTATATTAAAATGTTCTTCTTGCTCACTATGAACTAAAAGAGATTTCTTAGTTGTCCTGTGCCTGGTGTATAAGAGATCGACACACTGGAGGTCAGGAAGGTCAGTTGGTGATTCTGTGCATTTGATGAGAATGTTCTTGCAGTATAATAGTGGTTCTCCAACTTTTTCAGGCAGGAACCATGTCTAAATTTACACTCCTTTAGGACAAACTTGCCAAGAATCTCCACACTATTCACCCTTTCTTTAATATCACATGCAAGTATCTTACATCACTTAACACTGAATACATTTATATTCCGGTTTTAGTATTTATCAGGGCTTTTTTAGTAGAAAAAGCCCAGCAGGAACCTATTAACATAATAGGCCACACCCCCATGTTACCAGAAGAGTGCTCATCCAGCCACACCCACCTTTTGCTTCTTATTCTGTTTACCATGTTTGTTGTCAAAACCCAGGGCTTTTTTTGTAGCAGGAACTCCTTTGCATGTTAGGCCACACACCCCTAATGTAGCCAACCCTAATGGTTTCTGCAGTTGGGTGTGGCCTGTTATGCTAATGAGTTCCTGCTGGGTGTGGCCAACTTGGGAGCCAGCCGGAACTCCCTTCCTGTGTGTTCCTGCCGAAAAATAGTCCTGGTATTTATAAATGTACAGCTTTATTGAGCAATAAACTATAATTCATGGCAGAGGAGACTCCAAAGCGGCCACTGAGCCTTGTTGACTGGCTCATCACGTTCCAGCCTGGCCTTGTGACCCATCTTGGGGCCTGGCCTAAATTCTGAGAATCACTGACCTGTATCTTGCAACTTGACTAATGTTCTTTGAACCGTGTGTTTATGCGTGCTTTATGAGTACTGCTGTCACGGCACATATTTGCATCATGCTCACTATGCTCCTACCAATGGTTAGCTCCACCCAAAATTTGAGAGTTCTTCCTACTGTTATTAAAATTCTCAGATGCAATGACCAGTCATATCAAAGGACCAAAAAGCATATGACACTGAAGTTATGTGATTGGAATTCCCAAGATGTAATTTAGACCTAAAATAGCCACAGGGGTCGAGATACGGACTGGAAGAAGAAGAGATTGGATTTATACCCCGCCCTTCACTACCCAAGGGAGTCTCAGAGTGGCTTACAAACTCCTTTCCCTCCCCCTCCCCACAACAGACACCTTGTGAGGCAGGTGGGGCTGAGAGAGCTCTGACAGAAACTGCTCTTTTTCAAGGACAGCTCTTGTCAGAACTATGGCTTGCCCAAGGTCATCCAGCAGATGCAAGTGGAGGAGTGGGGAATCAAACCCAGTTCTCCCAGATTAGAGTCCGCACACTTAACCAGTACTATGGATGGGGGTGGGGTTAGGGTTAACTCCCCCACACACTATTCCCCCAACTGAAAATGCCCTCTACTCAGCTGCTTTAGACCTGAGAGGGACAATTTCAGCTGGGGATGGGAGAGTTAAAACCTCTTTCCCCAGTCACAGCATGGAAAGTGGTGGGTTTGTGGGGGGCACGTTCATACCCAATTCTTTTTGCATTACAATAATATCAAATCGAGGTCATCTTGGCTTAAGAGAATCAATAGTAAATGTATCAATTTTTAAAAATCCGACCTTTAAAAAATAACAGCACCCAGAAAATTCTGCATTTCTATCCTTGAAACAGGAAGAAATACACTTCTAGGCTCATAGCAAAATGCCATTTTTGTCCAGGAACAAATATAATTATAAATTATTTTTCATTCAATATTCCTATACGTTAGTGAATGATTTATTTAACTCAAAATATAAAATATTTCTAATGACTTTTTATGAGGAGTGACATAATGATTCTAGAAGGCATGGTACAATGATATCTCCACAAAGTTCAGCTTATATACATATTTACTTCTTGCCTGATCATTAGACTTGTGGGACAACATAAACAGTAGAATGAACAAACAGGTAAAGTGCAGAAAAGGGATGATAAAAGGGATGGAGAACTTTCCCTGTGATGAAAGGTTGAGGTGCTTAGGGCTCTTTAGCTTGGAGAAACGATGGCTGAAGGGTGACATGATTGAGGTTTATAAGATTATGCATGGGATAGAACAGGTAGAGAAAGAAGTACTTTTCTCCCTTTCTCACAGTACTCATGGGCACTCAATGAAATTGCTGAGCGGTCGGGTTAGAACGGATAAAAGGAAGTCCTTCTTCATCCAAAGAGTGATCAACACATGGAATTCGCTGCCACAGGAGGTGGTGGCGGCTACAAGCATGGACGGCTTCAAGGGGGAATTAGATAAACCTATGGAGCAGAAGTCCATCAGTAGCCATTAGCCACAAGGTCTAGATAAGGACTCTGGGGCAAGTGAGGCTCTGTATTCTTGGTGCTTGTGGGGGGGCAACAGTGGGAGGGGGCTTCTGGAGTTCTGGCTCTGTTGGTGGACTTCCTGATGGCACCTGGTATTTCTGGCCACTGTGTGACACAGAGTGTTGGACTGGAGGGGCCATTGGCCTGATCCAACTTTGGCTTCTCTTATGTTCTTAGGTACACCCATACATACCAAATATGATCTCGAGTGTACTGCTACAGCTGACTAGAAGAAGTATTAAAGCCCTTGTTGTTCTTTCATTGGTTAAAAATATTTCTCAACAAATTATTCTAAACTTGAGGGTTTTAAAAAAAGAGTTTGGGAATCATCCTGCTAGAGATACATCCCTTGGCAAAAAGTGGTAGAAAATTATTGAACTTCTGAGAGAGCAGCAATCACTTTAAATACATGAAGCTGCCTTATATGGAATCAGAGCCTTGGTCCATCAACATCGTCACTTATCTTTTCAGACTGGCGGCAGTTCTCCAGGGTCTCAGGCAGAGAAGGATTTTCCACATCACCTATTACCTGATCCCTTTAACTGGAGATGCAAAGGATGGAACATGGGACCTTCTGTATGCCAAGCAGATGCTCTACCACTGAGCCAGGAGCCATTCCCCATCTCAAAAGGAGGGTACCTGGTTGGTTGATATCTTACAACAGATGGATGGATGGACAGACAAACTAGCCAGAAACTAGCAGGAAAAGGTGGGCCCAGGAGTAGGTACCATATAAATCAAGATAAGATGGCAGTGAAGGCTGCGAAAAGAGAATTCTACTCAGCCTCCATCGCATCCGCCAGCTCTCATCTGGCACAATTGTTTAGGATGATTCAGTCCTTAACCTCTCTTACTGAGAAAACACAAAATATTAGTAATTTGATTCTTAGATGGGAGGCGTTTGCAAGCTTATTTGAGGATAAAGTCTTGTCGCTTTGCCACGACCTTCCGGCCAATGTCAATAATAGTAAATGAGCTGGAAGCATTTGGTTGATGTCAACAGGATCCTGTGTGCTCTTAGGCCTACCACATGCCCCTTGGATCCGTGTCCCTCATGACTGGTGAAAGCCAGTTGGGAGGTGTGGTGGAACAGGCCTGCTCTGACTTACAGACCCTGTTCTGCCAGCCCCCTCCTTGGCTTGCACCAGCTCCTGGAGGGTGCTGTTCCACTTTCTTCCACTAGGGCACTGCTGCCACCACTGTCCTTTTGGGGTCTCCCTGCCAGAAGGGACAGACTCCTGACACCCCTTCTCAAACTGAGGCCCTGCCTCTGGTCTCTGCTACCCAGCGCCTGGTTACCACAGAGACCAAATTCCTTCTTTGGGAGGCCCCTGGCAGATTGGTAATGGGTGCCTTGACTGCTTGCCTTCCCCCTTCCTGGGGCTCCCCTCTTAAAGTAGTGGTCTAAGGCAGCTGGGGGGAACTATGTGGTCCAGAGAACACCGCCAGCTTCAAAGAGTAAAATATTTCTTAAAAAGAAAAAAAGTTGCAAGCAAACGTTTAGCACGGCACCAGAACAGCAACCAGAAGAACAAAGAAAAGAAACGCATACTTCTTTCCATGGTTCTAAAAGCATACTCTACTAGATGTTGAAATAGAGTAGGTATGTACAAACTTAGACAGTTACACAGGGTTCTGAAGCTGTGCCATTACCTCAGGCTCCCTACAGGCCAGCCAGCCAGACAGCCCTAGTCACATGTTCAAGATGGCCACCCTGGCCTGCAGAACAGAGAAGAAGAGAAGAGAAGAGAAGAGATTGGATTTATACCCCGCCAGTTTGGTGTAGTGGTTAAGTATGTGGACGCCAATCCGGGAGAACTGGGTTTGATTCCCCACTCCTCCTCCACTTGCACCTGGCTGGATGACCTTGGGCATGCCATAGTTCTGTCAGAGCTGTCCTTGAAAAAGAGCAGTTTCTGTCAGAGCTCTCTCAGCCCCACCTCCCTCACAGGGTATCTGTTGTGGGGAGGGGAAGGGAAAGAAGTTTGTAAGCCACTCTGAGATTCAAAAGTGAAGGGCGGGGTATAAATCCAATCTCCTCCTCCTCCTCCTTCTCTACCCAAAGGAGTCTCAGAGCAGCTTACAAACTCCTTTCCCTTCCCCTCCCCATAACAGACACCCTGTGAGGTAGGTGGGGTTGAGAGAGCTCTGACAGAAATTGCTCTTTTCAAGAGCACCTCTGCCAGAACTATGGCTTGCCCAAGGTCATCCAGCAGCTGCGAGCCTTGTCTATGGAGGCCCAGATCATGAACACTGCCAAGATGGTGTCTTTTCCAACTGGCCCCTTTCCTGTCTCGCCCTGACCTAGCCACAGTAATCCAGGCAACGGTCACCTCTAGACTGCACTACTGTAACTCGCTTTACGCTGCCCTGCCCTTGAGACTGATCTGGAAACTCCAGCTGGTCCAGAATGCAGCAGCGCATGTCATCTGACGGGAACACAACTAAATTATTTTGGACTGGCAGTGCTCATTAGGGTTCAGTAACTATGATCAGTTTAGTAAAAATCATGAACACAAGAGTTGGCAAGCAGGCAACACTGTCAACGCAGCTGAATAGTTTCGAAGGGTAGCCATGTTGGTCCGCAGTAGAACAGCTAGATTCGAATCCAGGAGCGCTTTTGAAACCAGACCAGCAAGATTTTCGGGGACTGAGCTTTAGAGAGTCAAAGCACTTGTCAGATGGTAGGGTTGCCAACCTCCAGGTGGTGACTGGAGATCTCCTACTCTTACAACTGCTCTCCTGGCAATAGAGATCAGTTCCCCTGGAGAAAAAGGTCATTTGGAAAGTTGGATTCTCTGGTGTTATGCCCCAAACCCCGCCCACCTCAGGCTCCAGGGAGTCAAAACAGCTGTTTTTACAAAGTGACCCTTAAAGTGATTTTGCAGTTCCAGGGTCTGTACTGTAGATACACAATGGCCTGCTCAAAACATATATTCGATTTTAAACGTGGCTATCTTCCACCATCCCGTATGTGCAGTGTTCACCAGCAACAAAAACACCTACTCTTCTTAACAGATGAAAACGTCTGTAGCTTTTTTGATTGAAAGGATGTTATTTGACCAGCAAGAGGTTAATATTGTTGTAATGACCAGGAAGGGGCTGCGATGGCTCAAGTGGTTAAGACACTGAACTGCAGACCAGAAGGTCAGTAGTTCAGCAGTTCGAGACCCAAGTGCTGCGTGATGGAGTGAGCTCCCATCTCTGGTCCCAGTTCCTGCCAACCTAGCAGTTTGAAAGCAAGGAACTGCAAGTAGATAAACAGGTACCACTTCGGTGGGATGGTAACAGTGTTCCGTGCACCTTCGTGTCTAGTCATGCTGACCACATGACCACAGAAACGTCTTCGGACAGCACTGGCTCTTCAGCTTGGAAACGGAGATGAGCACCGCGCCCTAGAGTTGAACTCAACTGGCTTTTGAGCAAGGGAACCCTTTACCTTTACTAATGACTAGGAAATCAGTTTTCAGTCACTGTCCTTTGCCTCTCACAAGAAAGAACTATTCATTCCCAAGCCAAAATGCTGGATAGGTTTTCTTTCAGGACTTCAGCCTTGTTGAAGAAATAACTGCCACACAGAAAATAGGCTTGGGGTGGAAAAACTTCCTAAGCCACCTGCAGTTAAATCAAGAAAAACTTACCTCACTTGGCAGCCCTTTGATTTTGTGCTTGTGATGGCTTTTTCTGTTCAGATGATCTACAAATAATCTTACCTAAAATTGGGTCAAAAACAAATAATTAGAATAAAACCCCCAAATAAGATAAATGTCCCAAGAGAAGGGCAATGTGGACATCATGTTCAAAGTCAGAGAACAGGCGTTCCTCAAGCCAAACACATCACAACCAGTATTCCCTTTAAGCTGAGTTAGTGTGAGTGAGCTCACAGTTTTTTAGCCTCCGGCTCACACATTTCTCTCTTAGCTCAGGAAGGATGGCTAATTTGTAGCTTGCCTGATACAGTTGCCAACCTCCAGGTGGCCAGGGACGAGAGATCACGGGACAGGCTGAACTTTGTAAGGAAAAACAACCGTGATATGATAACGAAACCTTGTTAGAGAAAAATAGATCTTCTTTAATTATCCAGTGAATAACAAATCATAAAGGTGTTTTCTTTGAAGCAAATTGGTCTCAGGATTTTTCTTTCTGACGTCACAGCACTCAATGGACCATTTCTCTCAAGGTTTCATCAGATGAGACCTTACACCTTTTGTATTTTTTCTACTCCCTCTTCCTTTCTAGCTTACATCATTATTCACTGGGTAATTAAAGAAGATATATTTTTCTCTAACCAGGTTTCGTTATCGTATCAAGGGCTGCGGTCACACAAACTAGCTATTCCACTTTCAGACTGGATTTTTACGGTGTGAACTGGCAAAATCCAGTTGGAAAGTGCATTGGAAGTAGATTACTTAGCATGTGTGACCATGTTTTTCCTTAAAAAGTTCAACCTCCAGGTGGTGGCTGAAGTGTGGAGATCTCATAAGAACATAAGAGAAGCCAATGTTGAATCAGGCCAATGGCCCATCCAGTCCAACACTCTGTCACACAGTGGCCAAAACTACCAGGGGCCACCAGAAAGGAGGTCCGGCAGTGGGGCCAGGACAACAGGAGCCCTCCCACTGCTGCCCCCCCAAGCACCAAGAGTCCCTATCTATACCTTGTGGCTAATAGCCACTGATGGACCTCTGCTCCATATGCTTATCCAATTCCCTCTTGAAACTGTCCATGCTTGTAGCTGCCACCACCTCCTGTGGCAGTGAGTTCCATGTGGTAGTGAATTCCTGCTATTACAACTGATCTCTGGTTGGCAGAGAGCAGTTCACCTAGAGAAAATGGCCGCTTTGGAAGGTGGCCATATATCCCATAATATATCCCCGAACCCCGCCTCCCTCAGGCTCCAACCCCCACGTCTCCAGGAGGCTGGCTGGCTGAATTCACGAATAAGGAATGAATAAGGAAGTGCGAATAAGGAACTGTAGAACGAGAGCCCTGTGTTTCCCTGGTTCCAGTCTGAGAAACACACACACACTCAGTCCTGTGAAGGAAGAAACTTAACAGAGGTCTTTATTATTAATCGATTAATGGGAGAAACCAAATAAACAGGGTTTGGTCCCCTCAGATACTGGCCAGCGTCTCCCTCCTGTTACAACGGGAGACATAGCATTTTATATTTCACATTACATCAGAGGAATGAAACAGAATTATTGGTTCTATCAAACTTTGTCAAATTTCGTCACCTAGGCAGAATTTCTTCTTTTCTAACACTAAACTTCTCTTTAGCCTAGGCCATGGAGTTCTAAAAGTATCTATATTAGTCAGGGCTGTTTTGGGGCCAGAACGCACAGGAAGGGAGTTCCAGCTGGCTCCCAAGTTGACCACACCCAGCAGGGACTCGTTAGCATAATAGGCCACGCTCAACAGCAGAAACTCATCAGGATTGGCTACATGAGGGGTGTGTGGCCTAACATGCAAAGGAGTTCCTGCTCCGAAGAAAGCCTTGGGTTTTGACAACAAACAAGGCAAAAGGGAATAAGAAGCAAAAGGTGGGCATGGCTGGATGACCACACTCCTGGTAGCATGGGGGTGTGGCCTAATATGCTAATAAGGTGTGCTGGCAGGGGTATGGCCTAATAGGCTAATGAGTTTCTGCTGTTGGGTGTGGCCTATTATGCTAATGAGTTCCTGCTGGGCTTTTTCTGATATTAGCTGATATGGTTACAGAGTGCTTATTTTCCCTCTATGTAGCCAGGCTAACTGGCACATGCGCAGAAGTAGCCAGTCAGTTCAAGGCTGCAATCCTCAGCAGAACAGCAAAACAGCATTTTGTTTGAGCTTCCCAGAATGCATTTCCAGTGATAGCCATGACTGAACCAAAGTCTTAACATCTAAATACATTCATGACTGATTTCTGTCCATGTATTTAAAATCATCCATTGTGCTTAGCATAGGAATCATAGAAAGGCTAAGTGCACCTGCTAGGCTCAATCCCTTAGTCAGTGGCAGAGCCTAAGAAGTTTTAAGGGTACTTCATAAACTGTGCCTAGGACAGAAACCTCCTCCTTATACACTTCAGCCTTCCCAAGTCTAAAGGTATTTCCTAACCCAGAGCTGGCAGCCCTCTACAGAAGTATGCCAGGGCTCTTTTTGTAGCAGGAACTCCTTTGCATATTAGGCCACACACCCCTAAGGTAGCCAATCCTCCAAGAGCTTACAGGAGTCCCTGTAAGAAGAGCTCTGTAAGCTCTTGGAGGATTGGCTACCTTGGGGGTGTGTGGCCTAATAAGCAAAGGAGTAAGAAGAGCTCTGTAAGCTCTTAGAGGATTGGCTACATTAGGGGTGTGGGCCTAATATGCAAAGGAGTAAGAAGAGCTCTGTAAGCTCTGGGAGGATTGGCTACCTTGGGGGTGTGTGGCCTAATATGCAAAGGAGTAAGAAGAGCTCTGTAAGCTCTGGGAGGATTGGCTACCTTGGGGGTGTGTGGCCTAATATGCAAAGGAGTAAGAAGAGCTCTGTAAGCTCTGGGAGGATTGGCTACCTTGGGGGTGTGTGGCCTAATATGCAAAGGAGTAAGAAGAGCTCTGTAAGCTCTGGGAGGATTGGCTACCTTGGGGATGTGTGGCCTAATATGCAAAGGAGTAAGAAGAGCTCTGTAAGCTCTGGGAGGATTGGCTACCTTGGGGGGGGGTGGCCTAATATGCAAAGGAGTAAGAAGAGCTCTGTAAGCTCTGGGAGGATTGGCTACCTTGGGGGGTGTGGCCTAATATGCAAAGGAGTAAGAAGAGCTCTGTAAGCTCTGGGAGGATTGGCTACCTTGGGGGGTGTGGCCTAATATGCAAAGGAGTAAGAAGAGCTCTGTAAGCGCTGGGAGGATTGGCTACCTTGGGGGGGGGTGTCGCCTAATATGCCCCAGTTAGCCGCCCTGAGCCTTCGGGGAGGGCGGGATACAAATCGAAACAAATAAATAATACATAAATAATAAATAAATAAAGGAGTTCCTGCTACAAAAAGAGCCCTGGCTCCCAATCACCATTATTCTGTGGGCTCAAAAAACAAACAAACAGGAAAAGGGGATGGGGAAAGTCAGAAATGTAACTTAAACCTGAGGTAAATTTGTTTTTTAAAAAAGACCAATACGGACTTTGGGGAAATATATACCCGGGTTGGGGGCCGCCACACACGAAGAAAGGCGCTGAAGCGAAGGAACCAACCGTCGCTTGGAAAAGCGCGGGAAAACGAGCCTCGCCACCTCAGCGCCTCCCTCCCAGAAGCCTCGAATTTAAGGCGGGGGGGCGGGCGGAAGAGGACAGCGACGCAGCTGCCAACCAATCCCCGGCCCCGCCGCCCGCGCCGCCCCTCTTTCCCTGCCCGCCCTGCGAGAAACCCCGTGGCGAGGGCGGGCGCGGCTGTTTTTCCCGCCCTTCGGGCGCCTGCGGGCCTGGCGCTGAATTCCTGTCAGAGGCGGCCCTGCTGCTCCAAACCCTTCGCCTCCCCTCACAGGCCACAGAGGCGGCTTTTCTGGGAGATTCCTCACGGAGGGGGAGCCTTTTTGTTAAAGTTATGTGGAGGAAATAGATGAGGGGCTCTTTTTATATATATTTTTATATTCCCAAAGCATTTTATATGTATATATATATTCCCAAAGCATAAGAGAGCATAGTGTCCTTGGAGAAGCATTTTTCACAAATTCAGACCAGTTCAGAACAAAAGACAAAATATAACATAGGCAAAACCTTCTTTCAACAATCTAAGAACATAAGAGAAGCCAATGTTGAATCAGGCCAATGGCCCATCTAGTCCAATCTATAGATGATGTTCTGAGTATAGGGTTGCTAGCTCTGGGCTGGAAAATACCTGGAGACTTTGGGGGTGGAGCCAGGAGAGGGCGGGGTCTGGGGGAGGAGGAGGAGCTTGGATTTATACCCTGCCCTTCACTACAGAAAGGAGTCTCAGGGTGGCTTCCAAACTCCCTTCCCTTCCCCTCCCCGCAACAGACACCCCCTGTGAGGTAGGTGGTGCTGAGAGAGCTCTGACAGGAACTGCTCTTTTTCAAGGACAGCTCTTGTCAGAACTATGGCTTGCCCAAGGTCATCCAGCAGCTGCAAGTGGAGGAGTGGGGGAATCAAACCCGGCTCTCCCAGATTAGAGTCCCTTCACCTAACCACTACACCAAAGTGGCTTAGCTTGGTACCATGCCAATAGAGTCCATCCTTCAGAGCAGCCATTTTCTCCAGGGGAGCTGATCTCTTTTGTCAGCTGGAGATCAGCTGTAAAAGGGGGAGATCTCCAGGCCTCACCTGGAGGCTGGCAACCCTATCCGAGTAGGAAAAGATACCACTACTGTGAGCATCCTTACCTTACAAGTTATATAAGAGGTATAATTAGTAATCAGAATAATCTTTGCTTCAAAAACCACAGGCATGTTCAGGACTAGTCAATGCGGGAGAGAAAGTAGATTAGATAAGAATCCGTTTGAGATAAACAGGATTAGGAGGTCAGAAGGGAAGACATTTCTCCTCCAGGTTGGAGAGGCTCTTGAGAGATCATAGCTGAAAATCATAGTTTGCTGTAAATTCTAGGAAGGGAAGCCATTTCTCCTCCAGGTTGGAGGGGCTCTTGGAAGATAATATTATGAAGCGTATTCTGCTTGGGCAGCCACCATGTTCATCTCTTGCTACAGCAACAAGACAAAGTTTGAGTGCCCCTGGACCCAAACTTTGTCTTATTGCTGTCTTAAAGATGAGGGGCACCTTCCACCACCACCAAAACTTCTGTTCAGGTAAGTGGCCATGTTGGTCTGAAGCAACAGAACAGAGTTTGAGTCTAGTGGGGACACTTTTAAGACCAACAAAAGTACTTGAGATAAAGTTTTTTGTTGGTCTTAAAGGTGCCCCTGGACCAATGTTCCCTCTAAGCCGTGGAGTCTCGTGAGCAAAAATTCTACTTTGCGAGCCACTGGCATTAAAGTTGTGAGCGAGTGATTGGGTTGCTGCATAAATTAGTTTGTTCTGGAGCCATCCTTCCTGAGCTGAGACAAAAGTGTGTGAACCGGAGGCTAAAAAACTGTGAGCTAGCTCACACTAACTCAGCTTAGAGGGAACACTGCCCTGGACTCAAACTTCACGCAGGGGTGGCCAAACTTGCTTAACATAACAGCCACGCAGAATAAACGTAAGATGTTTGAGAGCTGCAAGACGTGAACAAATATTACGCACATGTTTTTATTGAAAAATATGCAAATTTGCTTTTCATTAACATTAAATTAGGCTGTGTGAAAGAGCCGAATGTGGCTCCCAAGCTGCAGTTTAGCCATCTCTGCTTCAGACCAACGTGGCTAATCTGGGAGAACTGGGTTTGATTTCCTCACTCCTCCACTTGCACCTGCTGGATGACTGTGGGCAAGCCATAGTTCTGATGAGAGCTGTCCTCAAAAGAGCCATTTCTGTCAGAGCTCTCTCAGCCCCACCAACCTCACAGGGTGTCTGTTGTGGGGAGGGGAAGGGAAAGGAGTTTGTAAGCCGCTCTGAGTAAATCCAGTCTCCTCCTCCTCCAGATTTACTGCAGCATGACTGTTTAATGCCATGATATGACATAATAGCATCTTTGAGGTGAAAGACTAATTCCTGCTTTTAATATGGGGGTTGATAAGCATATAGGATATCTGGACAATAAAAACAGCAAGTGGTCATAAACTGAACAAAGCTAGAGTCCAATGGCTCCTTTAAGACCAACAAAGTTTTATTCAAGGTGTGAGCTTTTGTGTGTGTGCACACTTTTGTGCGTGTGCACACTTTGTCAAATGGAAATCAGACCAGGGCTGCCCATCTTGATCTGGCCATAAACTGGTCATCTTGCCATGCAAGTGGACAAGTACTGAACTTCTGCACCGGGTCAAAAAGCAAAGGGAGTGGTAAACATCTGCTAAACACCTTCCCTATGAAGAAAGGTTAAAACGCTTGGGGCTCTTCAGCTTGGAGAAACGACGGCTGAGGGGTGACATGATCGAGGTTTATAAGATTATGCATGGGATAGAGCAGGGAGAGAAAGAAGTCCTTTTCTCCCTTTCTCACAATACAAGGACTCGTGGGCACTCCATGAAATTGCTGAGCAGTCGGGTTACAACAGATAAAAGGAAATACTTCTTCACCCAAAGAGTGATTAACATACGGAATTCACTGCCACAGGAGATGGTGGCAGCTACAAGCATGGACAGTTTCAAGAGGGAATTAGATAAACATCTGGAGCAGAAGTCCATCAGTGGCTATTAGCCACAGGGTATAGATAGGAACTCTCAGTCTGGGGCAGGTGATGCACTCTATTCTTGGTGCTGGAGGGGGCAGCAGTGGGAGGGCTTCTGGTGTCCTGGCCCCACTGCTGGACCTCCTGATAGCACATGGTATTTTTGGCCGCTGTGTGACAGAGTGTTGGACTAGATGGGCCATTGGCCTGATTCAGCATTGGCTTCTCTTATGTTCTTATGACCATTTAGCAAGCAGGAGTAAAGAAATTTGACTACTACCCAATGAAGAATTTGTGAAACCAGATCCAAATCTACTGCCATTTGCAGCTCGCATGGTATGTGGCTCTGTTGCCACACCCAAAATGCATAAAAACAGAACATGGGATATGAAAATAGATTTTATCGTTTATGAGTTTAGCAGGCAGTTGGCTTACGCTGTGTGGCTGGAAGCAAACAAGACAGGGCTGACAAAGTGCTAGAAAAACCTACAAGAAAATAAGTTTCTGAAGCCTCCCCAGTATCCCTTCCCCAGTTTTATTTCCTCAGACTGGGGCAAAAGAATTTTGCTCATACACCCAGAATCTCGTTTAAACCGGGCTGCAATGCGTGCAGTGGTTACATGCGCAACATTCACCCAAAGCAAAGAGCATAATATCACACGCTAGTAAACTGAATTAATAGAGGCTGTGGCTCAGTGGGTGAGCTTCTGCTTGGCATGAAGTTTCAATACCTGGCTGCATCTCCAGTTCAAAGGACCAGGTAGGAGGTGATGTGAAAGACCTCTCCCTGAGACCCTGGAGAGCTGCTGCCGGTCTGAGAAGACAATATTGACCTTGATAGACCAGTAGGCAGCTTCACGTGTTCAATAAATGCAATTTAACAACTGTGCATGCAAATAGAACACTGAATTGCCTGTAAACACTGAAGAAGGGCATGTCTGGGGGAAACCCATCTTTTCAGCATCTTCCTACCACATAGAATGTTTCAAAAAGGGCTGCTGGCTCCGAGTTGGGAAATACTTGGAGATTTGGGGAGGGGGGTGTTTAATCCTGAGGACAGCAGGGTTTGGGGAGGGACTTAACTGAGAGCCAGTTTGGTATAGTGGTGTAGTGGTTAAGTGCGCGGACTCTAACCTGGGAGAACCAGGTTTGATTCCCCACTCCTCCACTTGCACCTGGCTGGATGACCTTGGGCAAGCCATAGTTCAGGCACAGCTGTTCTTGAAAAAGAGCAGTTCTCAGTCAGAGCTCTCTCAGCCCAGCCTACCTCACCGGGTGTCTGTTGTGGGGAAGGGAAGGGAGTTTTTAAGCCACTCTGAGACACCTTTGGGTAGTGAAGGGCGGAACATAAATCCAATCTCCTCCTCCTCTTCTCCTTCTCCCATAGAATCCACCTTCCAAAACAGCCATTTTTCTCCAGGTGAACTGATATCTATTGCCTGTAGATCAGTTGTAATAACGAGAGATCTCCAGCCAGTACCTGGAGGTTGGCAACCCTAGTTTTAAAGGTGTCGGAGAAGCAGCTGGCCTTCATGGACTCTCCGGTTTCCCAAGCCTTCACCATCTGAAGTTAATGACTCTTCGCTCTTCGGTTGAAAGGTAAGGTTACGCTACAACTTGAATATTTAATACTGCTCAGCAGTAGCTTTTAAAGAGGAAAGTTTGGAGTCAACGACCATCAACAAATGTTTGATCTTAACCGAGAACTCTCTTCCCCAAGCAACTTTTTAGGAGTCTAACCCAGGGGTGTCGAACCCATTGGTTACGAGGGCTGGATCTGACATAAATGAGACCTTGTTGGGCCGGGCCACGTGTGTCATAAAATGTAATGCCAGGTAGCGGAGATATAAACACAAACACAAAGGGTTTTTTTTTTTTTACTTAAAATAAAATCATGCTTGAAACATCAGCCCTCTTGCAATATTTTGTTTAACAGTGTCTGATCACTGACACCTCTCGCTCTGAATTATCGCATCAAAATGCCTGTGCTGCTGCAATCTTGAGTATGCTGTTCAGGTGTGTATCTGCAAGCTGCAAACCTACGATGACGCAGCAGCAGCAGAACTGGAAGCAGCAGCAGAAGAACAGCCAGTTCCACTGCGGGCCTGATAGAAGCCCTCCGGGGGCCGGATCCAGCCCCTGGGCCGCATGTTTTACACCCCTGGTCTAAGGGATGTATACAGAAACACAAGCAACTATGTATCTTCCTAACTGTGGGCTTTTCCACATGGATTTTTTTTTTCACTTGGTCTTCCCATACTGCTTCAGTTTATCCTGATTTCTGCCTGGATTTTTGTGCCTTTAGTTTTCATGTCACTCTCCCCCCACCAGATTTCTTCTGGTTCTTGAGACCACCTTTTATGCCAACTTTTTTTCTGAAAGCTGATTTCGAGTTGCCTTTTTCCTGGCACGTAATGTTAGGGGCCGTGGTGGCTCAGAGGTTAAAACGCTGAGCTGCAGACCGGGAGGTAGCTCGACAGTTCGAGACCCGAGTGCTGCATGACGGAGTGAGCTCCCGTCTGTGGTCCCAGCTCCTGCCAACCTAGCAGTTCGAAAGCAAGAAACTGCAAGTAGATAAATAGGTCCTGCTTCGGTGGGAAGGTAACAGCGTTCCGTGCGCCTTGGTGTTTAGTCATGCTGGCCACATGACCACGGAAACGTCTTCAGACAGCGCTGGCTCTTCGGCTTTGAAACTGAGTTGAGTACCGCAACCCTGGAGTCGGATTTGACTGGCTTTTGAGCAACGGAAACCCTTACTTTTAATGCGTCTGTTGGTTTTCTTTGTCCCGTCCTCTGCCATCCCCTCCAGCCTACTTTTTAATGATTGGACTGTCCTCATTATCAAACCACTCCCTCCCCCCTTTCATTTTTGAAAAAGGCTCTAAAACGATGATATACTAATATAATGATAAACAATTTGGTACACATTGAGTGAATTATAGTTGTAAGTTTTGTTGAAATTTCGCAGTCATTATATAGGTGTTAAATGTATTTAAACACACGATTCTATTACTGGCAGCAGAGCCAGCCTCTAAAAAATTTGCCGTGTTCATTCTTGTTGCCACACAAGGCGATGTTATTTATCTACAACAGGCAATGAAAGACGTGTTATGAAATTCAATCTTGTTCAGAAGGGTAGTGTGTGGCATGCCAAACTCAGACGAAACAGAAAAAACCAAGAAGCAATCACAGGTATCCGTATAGGAAATACAGCAAATAAGCAAACATTGTGATATGGATGACTGGGACGCTCCAGCTTGTTCCAGAGAGCATTTTGCCAGCCAAATTTAAAATTGAAGGCTTCCAGCCAGGTAGAAAAGAGAACTGGTTTGCTGCTATTATAAATATTAATACAGTGTTCGTGGAGAGCATTTAAGACAGCATAATACAGAAGGTTTTTGCACCTAGTTAAAGAAGACAAGACTGGCTTTCTCCTTATACAGACACTTGAAATGGAACCAGAAGATAATCTGCAGAAGATAAAGAAGTTGTTAAGCATTGGTTTGCTCCTAACATAACACTGAGCTGAATCAAGAGGCTGACACCTTTCAATACAAGATTACTCCTGAAGAAGATTGGGACGAAATGAGCTTCTATCCGGATGCTCATTGGGAATAATGGACTTTTCCTTGTAACATTGTAAAGTTTTATTTATAATATAATATAATCTTTACTAAATGTCCTAGCCGTTCGTATCACAGTGTTTGCTTGCTTGTTATATTTCCTAAACTCAGTAGGAATGCAGCAGTTAGCCAAATGTTTATAGGAAATTCCCCAAACTTTCAGAGCACACTGGCATGGACATTTCTGTGTGCAAGTAAATCCACTAATGAGTTTGGTTATGCCAGTTCACTTGCTAGTGATTAGTTCACCCATCATACTTCATTGTGATATTTTCAGGCACATGTTTGAGGCTGCTGCATTTCTGCAAGCTGCAGAAAAACAGGTTGCTTACCTGTAACTGATCATCTTCAAGTGGTCATCTGTGCAGCCACACACCATGGGTTTTACCCTTAGAACTTTTTAAAAAAGAAACTTGAGTGAAAAACCCATAGTTCATCGACAGAGGTTTGATGCAGGCGTAAAACCCACGGTGCGTGGCCTCATACCTCATCATCCCATTGCACAAAATGCCATATTGTTCAAAATGCACTTGTTTGAGGGGCTTAGGCGGCTTAGCAACTCTAAGAAATATTCTGATATTCCAATCAATTTTTTTTTGTATACACTGATATTAAATGCTTCGAAGTTATAGTGATCCTATGAATTAACGACCTCCAAAGTGTAGTATGGTTCATAGCCTCGCTCAGGTCTTGCAAACTGAGGGCTCTCGTGGCTCCCCTGACTGAGCCAATCCACCTCCTGTGCGGCCTTTCTCTTTTCCCACCGCCTTCAACTTTTCCCAGCGTTATTGTCTCTAGTGAGTCTCATCTTCTGATATACGTGACCAAAGTACAACACCGAGTTTAGTCATTTTAGTTTCCATAAGGACATAAGAGAAGCCAACATTGGATCAGGCCAGTGGCCCATCCAGCCCAACACTCTCTGTCACACAGTGGCCAAAAATACCAGGGGCCCTCAGGAGATCCAGCAGTGAGGCCAGGACACTGGAAGCCCTCCCGCTGTTGGCCCCCCCCCCCGGCACCAAGAATACAGAGCTTTACTTGCCCCAGACTGAGAGTTCCTATCTATACCTTGTGGCTATGGCCACTGATGAACTTCTGCTCCATATGCTTATCTAATTCCCTCTTGAATCTGTCCATGCTTGTAGCCACCCGCCACCTCCTGTGCCAGTAAATTCCATGTGTTAATCACTCTTTGGGTGAAGAAGTACTTCCTTTTATCCCTTCTAGCCCAACTGCTCAGCATTTTCATGGAGTGCCCACGCGTTCTTGTATTGTGAGAAAGGGAGAAAAGTACTTCTTTCTCAACCTGCTCTATCCCATGCATAAACTTATAAACCTTGATCATATCACCCCTCAGTCATCGTTTCTCCAAGCTAAAGAGCCCCAAGTGTTCCAACCTTCTTCATAGGGAAAGTGTTCCAACCTGGGGATATTAGACATGTATCTCTATACATCCAATAGAACTCTGAGCTTCAAAATAAGGCCTAGTTGACTGCTGTTGGCAGTCTACTCTATTGGCACGAAGAATATCCCAGGAGTTCCCCATGCTCAATGGAAAATGTGACCTTGCCCAATTTTTTGTAGCGTAGACCGAATTTTCTCAACTTTATCTATGAATACATTTCAACACACAAAACTCTGCAACATTTCAACAGAATCTATGAACGTCCTGACGTGGATAGCCCAAGCAAGCCCCTGATCTTGCCAGATTTCAGAAACTAAGCAGGGGCAACTCTGTCAAGTACTTGGATTGGAGACCTCCTTGAGATACTAGAGGTGGGAGCAGGCCTCCAGCCACCTCTCTGAATATCTGCTGGGCCCTCAGTAGGGGTCAGTCACAACAAGTCACCATGACTTCCAGGTGCACACACACTCATTTACACACACACACACAACAAAAACAAAAACCAGAATTCATGAATGTAATTAAGCAACCCCCATTAATCGATTTAGCTTGGGACGCATCATAACCAGTGTTCCCTCTAAGTTGAGTTAGTCTGAGCTAGCTCACTGTTTTTTAGCCTCCGGCTCACACATTTTTGTCTTAGCTCAGGAAGGAGGGGCTCCAGAGCAAACTAATTTATGCAGTAGCCAAATCGCTCACTCACAATTTTAATGCCAGTAGCTCACAAAGGAGAATTTTTGCTCACAAGACTCTACCGCTTAGAGGGAGCATTGATCATAACTGTTTTAAAAGTTTAAAAACTGATTATTGGGAAAATAAGCTACCTTTTAAAATCCAATTATATTCAAATATATAAAGTACAGCTCGCAGACAGGTTAATTTGAGCCATGAATCAATCAATCCCAGAACCCCTTGAAAACAAAGACCTTTTTGGAAGCACAACCGTTGAACAGTAAATACAGACAGCTACCACCAGTTTTCCAGACTGAAAATCTTTAATTTAAAATTTACATCACACGGGGGAAACACTCACATTTTGTTACAACTAAAATCATCAGAAGTGTGCTGTAGGAGTTTGTTTTATTTAACACTGTCATGGCTTTTTCAAAACACAGTTGCACAAAAATCAATTACTTCCAAGTTTGTTTGTGTTTTTTTCCCAGAATTTGAAAGGAACTGAACGCACTATATACATATTGCCATACAAAGAAGATTCATATAGGACAAAAAATCTCTACAAAATATAAAACCCACCCTTACTTGTTTTCATTAAAGAACCCTACAAGCAAAAAAGATATTTAAAAGTTATCTGGAGGCTCTGTGGTTTTTTGTTTGTTTGCTTGCTTAAAGGGGAAGAAAAGCTCTATTTTGATTGTATGCTAAACCGACACCTAAAAACTTTGGCAATACATCCTGTTGGTTATGCTATTTTTAATACACAAAGTTGTTAAACTGTGGTATGTGCCATGTATAACCACTGTGGCAAGCTTGGTTTAATTTTACTCCCCTACACTTTTCAGTCTTTAAAATGAACGAATCCAAACTTTACTTAAAGTAGTAACTGAAGTGTATTCTTCAAATAATCAATTTAAAAACCCATCAGTTTTCTCTTAGTGCTGGCGTTCAGATACACATTCTGCTCCTCTGCTCCCAAATCCTTCCCTGCCAATTTCAATAGAGGAACTGGATCAGAAGGCAAATTCCTTTGTGCACGGAAATCTGCATACTTCCAGCATCACAAATGAGGGCAACATCACAGCACAACTCTGTCATGTGCATCAGAACACACTTAAAAGTACTGGGGCATGTTACGCATGATTTATCAGTATAAGCCAGTGACTTTTATTCTTTTTTATTTTCTTGTAATGGGAAGGTTTTATTATTTGCTGAGAATATTTTTTTTTAAAGTTTAAATCAGAACATATTGGGGGCAACCTTAGAGAAATCAGGATTAATACAAAGCAACTGCATTTGAATACAGAACTTCCATGACAACATGGAACTGTGCATTTTCAGATTTTTAAATTCTTTAAGCATACACAGGTGTAGTTAACAAGACTGGGGTAAAGCTTTACCAAGTCCTTTTAGTTAAGATATTTAACATATCCAGAATTTCTGATTCATTGCCATACACACTGTCCAAACACCTTTAAAATTAGCTGTGCTATATCATTCTATGAATGATAATTCAGGAAAAAAATACTAAATTTTGCTGCTCTTCTTGGATGCAGTGCCATCAAAACTAAATTAAGAGTCTGATGTCACATACAAAGTGTGCCAGTGTGTGTAATGCATTATTTATATTCACAGGCAAATGTAGCAAGGGGCCAGCTCCACCATCTATGTAAAAATAACCCTTTTATCTATACTCAAATTAGTGACAGATTCTCTTAGGCAGGATAGATAATAAAAAAATAGTCTCTCTTGAATACAGCTGTGTATTATTTGGGTAAAATATCTATTTAACAATACAAGTTAGTTCATCACGACAGAGGACTGAAGGAGTGCCATGTGCCCAATTTTCTGTTAGCTTCTAAAAAAAAACAGTCTACGAGCTCCAGGAAGGCCAGTTCATTGCCGTCACATCTGCTGCAGAAAGGACTTAACTTCTTAGACATTCTACTGTGAAAACATTTCCCAGGTTTTTCACATTTGGACAGGACTTCTTGCTAAGTAAGTCCCTTCAACAGCTTTTCTTCGCAAGACACATACTCTTAAGGGAAACCACTGATGTCTGTGGCCCAAACTTGACCCGTGGCCAACGAGTCCACCATTCTCCATAGCCCTTTATGGGATGAAAGAGGCAGCCCTGCACAGCCAGCTCCTCACATGGTTTCAGGAGTGCAGGGAAATAGGAAGAAATCCACTCTTTCCTGCAATTTCCCCATCTCCAGAGATAAGCAACATGGCTCCTCTTCCCTGTGCTCTGTGATAAGACTTAAGAGTACTGGCGAAAGGCTGTTGCCAAGCACTGATTAAGTTGAAATATAAAGAAGAGCTTCCCTCTTTAACAAAATAACGGAAGCTTGAGTATTTCAGGGTCCTAAAATTACCTCTAGCAGTAAAGTTTGATGTTTGTACCAGAAACATGGTTCCTGGCTAACCTGGAGAGATACAATGGATATAATAAAATATATGGGAAAAAATTTTAATTAGGAATTTCCAGAGTATCATTTTTGGTGGTTGTCCCCCACCCCCAAACCACAAGTATTTGAGAACAAAGCAAGACTCCAACAGAGAAATGATTATATGTGTTCCTTAAAGATGTGCAGAAAATCCTCCAGGGGGTTAAGTGTGTGCATCACATATATATGAGAGAGAGAGAGAGAGAGAGAGAGAGAGAGAGAGAGAGAGAGAGAGAGAGAGAGAGAGAGAGAGAGAGAGAGAGAGAGAGAGAGAGAGAGAGAGAGAGAGAGAGAGAGAGAGAGAGAGAGAGAGAGAGAGGCAAAATTCTGAACAAGCAGGAAATGTGGGACTTCAGCCTGCCCGTGCATTCCTCAGACGTCCCTTTAAAAATGAGCCCCCCCTTCAGTAGTATCAGCGTTCTTTGCTTTCACAAAGTTCCCAGTTCATGTCCGACACAGGCCTTTCTATAGAAAAAGTTGGTTATCACATTGCACTATTATCTGACTTTAAAAGAGTACAGTCCCCAAAAGTTTGGATTAAAATGTGTAGAATCTGTCTTGAGTTAACTGTGGCTAGAACTAACAGCACGTAAAAACTCAGTAGGAAAAACCTGAAAAAACACCTAAGGGGGAAAGAGGGGGGTGAGGAACGGGTTTCAGTGGTTTAAAGGGATAAAAACAGTGTTCTATGCACATGATCGATAATGGGCTATTATGTCTTAGTTGGAATGATAAAAAGGGCAAAATAGTAAAAACACACTTCCTATAAAAAGTTAACACATTAATATTTTCTGTAGGGATACCTATGATACATGGAGACATACATGTCTGCATATCACTACTGCATATCCTGCAACAAACATGGTGTATCTGGTCCTATTTTGTTTCCTACAGGCTTAGTCGTCATCCTCTTCTCCCTCGTCCTCTGCCGCACGTTTCCTCTTCTCCCCTCGGACACTGTCAGCTGAGAGGGGGGAAAAAAGTTCGCATTTGTTCAATCCAACAGTAAATATTGGGGTTGAAACATGCTAAACACATTCCTATTTTCACCACTTCTGGATATACTATTGTGAATCATGAGGGAAGGTGAGATAGAAGAAGAAGAGAAGAGATTGGATTTATACCCCGCCCTTCACTACCCAAAGGTGTCTCAGTAGTAAACTGTTGTTTTAACAATTAAATACATGTACCATAAGAACACACACAGCAAAACATGCCAGTACCTGGCAACCAGAAATGGGCATTCTATTGCATCTACAGAGAGGCTTTAAGAAGACCACCTTTTTGTTGTTAAAAATCTTAACAGAAACACAGAAAGTCAGCAGGGAAATATGGGGGGATGTCACTGTGAAATCCCACCATACCCCCTAAAATTTTCTCCTCAATGGTTTTCTAAGCTCCAGGGTGTCTGGACAAGCAGATTTCTCCTTCTTTTTTCTTTTCACTGACACGCAGCTGCCCTCAACATCCAGCCCCTTCGTATCCAGTCCTAATCTGCCATTTCTGAATCCCCCCCCGAAACCCTTCTTCTTTGGATTAATTTACAAAGTCTTTTTCTACACACCTGATGAGCCCCCCCCCCAAGTTTATAGATCAACCGATCTTGTCTGTGGGTGACCAACTGTCTTATCCTACACTGGCATTTAATTGGGTCAGATGCCTTCCTTTCCACCCCACTGTGAGAATTGTCCAGTACAGATCCCCAGGCAGTCAAACAGAAAACAATTCCAGAATCATTTGATGGGGAAACTAGCAATTCACAGAGACAAATGCACCCCAGAAGCTGTACAGAGGCCTGCCAATCCCCTCTCCCCTTTAGCAATTCAAGGAAGGATGCAAGAGCAGGAGGCTGATGGAGTCTTTGGTGGGCCACAAGTTACATAGGACAGCTTCAAGCTAACACAGGTCTGCTTTTGCTGTGCATTTCTGTTGTCAGATCAGAAAATTCTCAGCCGATTGCACAAACATGTTAAATATACTTCTGAAGAATTCTGCACTCTTGTGGATAAATTACAGAATGCAAGTTATGTTTTAGAGCATTTCAGGGACTATATAAAAATCCTTGCAAACCGCCCCCACCCCCTGTACATTTTCCCAAGTGTAAAGACTTCATAAAACTTGACAATAGGCTGGGTTAAAACTTAAACTGCTGATATGTTTGAGCAAATATAAAGCTTTTAATGCAGCCCAGCACTATGGATCTCTGTAATTTTGATCAATCGACTGCAAACTCAGCTCAGTAAAGTTCGGAAGCTTGAAAAATCAAATGTACCTTTTGTTAAAATGTTAATTGGCTATGAAACTTACCTTCCTCCTCTTCGGTTTCTCTCTCCTCAACATAATCATCATCATCTTCTTCATCCTTGTGGGGAAAAGGGAGGTAAAGTTTTTCAGGAATCTGATCTCACTCACAGAGTCGCCACTTAACTAAACCTTGCAAAACCGAGACTCAGTTCAGACTTCCTAGCAAACCGTGGTTTAATTAAAAACAACTATGGTTTGTGTGACGATCTGAATGTGGCCCAAACCAACAAACTATTGTTAGCTAGGGTATTGTCAAAATGGGATCTGAAACTGTCTGAAGTCAGTTTATTCACCAGTTAAGTCTTAGTGGTTAGGAACTGGGAATATCTAACTAAGCTGAATAAAATCTGGGCTGAGCGTCTGCCCACCTTCTTTCTGCAGGTATTTGGAGCCCTTGGCTATTACGCCAGTGGTTTACAGCTGTTGGTTCCTATGCAAGCTATTACCAGTGGAACCAGCACCAGCCCAGGATGACCTTGACGCTTATCACTTGGTTCAAGGGAGTGCAGAGGACCCCTGTTTAGGTTGTCTGTCATTAATTTGTATTTTTTCTGTGCACCTTACAGTGCAAAGCAGTCTGCAACTTTTTCATGTTATCGGGTATACTTGCATTTTTTCTTATAATAAACTCGCATGTCGATACTTTTAAATTCCATCAACAAATAGGCCAAATAGGGTGATTTTATCTGCTGTTACTAACAAAGTACTTTATGTTGTTAAAAATCAGTAAAAGAGCAGGAAAGCATTGCATATTTTTCCATTTCCGCCCAAATGTCTGTTTTTCCTTGGGGTGAAAACCCTAGTCTTCGGTCCTGTGGCTTCAAAATTTCCAGTAATTTCACATATATATATACTTTCATTTGTAGACTTCCCCCCCTTTAAACAGCCATTTATTGGTTCAGTCTCCCTTCCAACAGAGACCAGTTCCTTCTTTTTAAAGAAGAAGAGGAGATTGTATTTATACCCGCCCTTCACTTGGAGTCTTACAAACTCCCTTCCCTTCCCCTCCCCACAACAGACACCCTGTGAGGTAGGTGGGGCTGAGAGCGCTCTCACAGAGACTGCTCTTTTTCAGGAACAGCTGTGCCAGAGCTTGTGACTGACCCAAGGTCACACCAGCAGATGCAAGTGGAGGAGTGGGGAATCAAACCCGGTTCTCCCAGATAAGAGTCCACGAACTTAACCTCTACACCAAACTGGCTCCCCTCCCCAATCTGTACTCAAACTGCACCTGTCTGCTGAGATGTTAAGTGTGAAAGTTCCTTCTTCCACCACCCAAAGCAGAGGCATCACATGAATACATGAAGCTGCCTTATACGGCATCAGACCCTGGGTTGATCAAGGTCAGTACTGTCTACTCAGACTGACTGGCTCTCCAGGTTCTCAGGCAGAGGTCCTTCAACTAGTGTGTGATTCTTTTAACTGGAGATGTCAGGAATTGAACCTGGGACCTTCTGCATGCCCCACAGATGCTCTACCACTGGGCCATGGGATCAAACTCCTTCCCTCCATTTATATATTATGCTCATGGTATGAGGTTCAAGAAAGTTTCTGGAGGTATGCTTGGTGTAGTGGTTAAGTGCGCGGACTCTAATTTGGGAGAACCGGATTTGATTCCCCACTCCTCCACTTGCACCTGCTGGTATGACCTTGGGCAAGCCGTAGTTCTGATAAGAGCTGTCCTTGAAAAAGAGCACTTTCTGTCAGAGTTCTCTCAGCCCCGCCGACCTCACAGGGTGCCTGTTGTGGGGAGGGGGAAGGGAAAGGAGTTTGTCAGCCGCTCTGAGACTCCCTTGGGTAGTGAAGGGCGGGGTATAGATCCAATCTCTTCTTCTTCTTTATTCTCATAGTAAGTATGTGCAGCAGAGCCTCGACAGGTGAGGTAATTCTTGCCTTCATTCATACTAAGTTTCAAATTCAAATCTGAATATTCATGGTGACTGGCAGTCTTTAACTCTACTGGCTAAGCACCAGTCTTCTGTGTCAAACACACACACCCTGTTTGAATAACTGCAGCATCTATTACACGCAGCTTTTTTCTAAGCTGGTTGGAGTTTTGGGTTGTGCATCAGAGCTAAGGATAGCCAGGATCAGGCGGTTTGCATTCCCAGTTCTGGCCGGTTCTAACGTGTGTCCGACTATCCTGAAATGCCCTAACAAAGACTGTAGCTAAAAAGCAAGTTTTGTGCCCCGTCTTGCGCTTAGAACTAGCACAGTCACTCCAACTATCTTTAGCTATTTTCAGAAGTGAACAAAGTTGAACCTACTGGATTGGAATAAGAGAACATAATTTACCTGAATCTCTTCTTTCATCAAATATGAAAGGCCCACTTCCTCTTCCTCCTCCTCCTCTTCACCTTCAGCCTCCCCCAAGTCCGAACCATCATCCTCTTCCTCATCGTTCTCTTCATATTCTCCTGGGGGACCAGCTTTGTCTTCATCTTCTTCATCCTCATCCTCATCCCCATCTGAAGGGAAGAAAATGCCACTAAATGTATGCCGCATATCCCTCTCCATCCCCATTCCAGGAACAGGAGTGTTTACAGGTTTTTTTCCGTTAAAAAACAACACGTTATCTCATCCCTCCTGTTCTCCTGCTAAAGACATGTGGCAGGCTGCATGTTTGAATACTCCCTCATGTTTAAAAATCCCTCCCTACCTGTGAGAAGGGATTCCAATTTAGTTTCCTCTCTGATGCATTACAAAATGGTGCAGTCCCAAGCAATGTTCCCTCTAAGCTCCAGAGTGTTGTGAGCAAAAATACTAGTAGCCTTAAAGTTGTGAGCGAGTCTACATTTGACTGTGTCATGAATTAGTTTTTCAGATTATTTCCATAACCTTGTAGAATCTCAGAATGAATTATTTTAAATTATATTTAAACTACATTTTAAGAATAATTTAAACTTCATAAGAGAAAATAGAATCAAGTCAAATTTCATTACAGAAAATTGTTGTCCTCTACGGGGGGTAGACCTGGCCTCCAGAGAACAGGTCTACCTGCCCCTTTCTACTATATTTGTATACCTGAGCAGAGGTCATCAGTGGCTATTAGCCACAAGGTACAGGTAGGGACTCTGGGGCAAGTGATGCTCTGTATTCTTGGTGCTTGGGGGAGGGGGTCAACAGTGGGAGGGCTTCTAGTGTCCTGGCCCCACTGCTGGACCTCCTGATGGCCCCTGATATTTTTGGCCGATGTGTGACACAGAGTGTTGGACTGAATGGACCATGGGCCTGATCCAGCATTGGCTTCTCTTATGTCCTTATGTCCTTACCTGGCCACTGGAGAACAGGTCTACCCTCCCCTTTCCACTATATTGGTAGACCTGGCCTCCAAAGAACAGGTCTACCCACCCATTTTTACTATATTAATAGACTTGGCCTCCAGAGAACAGGTCTACCTACCCCAGTCCACTATAGTGGTAGACCTGGCCTTGGACTGCTGCCCTGAGTTGAGCCTTAGACAGGTCTTTTTTTGTAGAAAAAGCCCAGCAGGAACTTATTAGCATAACAGGCCACACCCAACAGCAGAAACGCATTAGCATATTAGGCCACACCCCTGACAGCACAGTACAGTAGCATATTAGGCCACACCCCATATTACCAGAAGTGTGGTCATCCAGCCACACCCACCTTTTGCTTCTTTTTCTGTTGACCTTGTTTGTTGTCAAAGCCCCAGGGCTTTTTTTTGGAGCAGGAACTCCTTTGCATGTTAGGCCACACACCCCTCATGTGGCCAACCCTAATGTGTTTCTGCTGCTGGGTGTGGCCTGTTATGCTAATGAGTTCCTGCTGGGCATGGCCAACTTGGGAGCCAGCCGGAACTCCGTTCCTGTGCTTTCCTGCCCAAAAATAGCCCTGGCCTTAGAAAACATTACAGCACTTAGGGAAAGAAAAACTCTTGCAGTCTACTTTGAGGGGTTTTTTTAAGTGAAATACGACAAATTTACAGATCAAGTGTAAGAGGGGTGGAACAATCACTGTCAGAACCCTGCCTAACCTAACAAACAGGAAGTTGCTTAAATATTATCAGCCTGCCCAAACTATTTATTCAAATATTTATATCCCACTTTTCCGGTGACTCAAGGCAGCTTACAAATCATACTGAAAAGCACAATAGAGGTGGGCAAAAAAAGATCCCCCCCCTCTCCATTATAGCCTATGGGGACCATTATAGTCAATGGACTCCACAGGATATAATGGAAAATCGATCTGGGGGTATCTGGGGCTCTGAGGGGGCTGTTTTTTGAGGCAGAGGCACCAAATTTGCAGCATAGCTGGTGCCTCTCTTAACCCCCCCCCAAGTTTCAAAAAGACTGGACCAGGGGATTCAATTTTGTGGGCCCCAGAAGGAAGTGCCCCCCTCCTCCATTGCTCCCAACACTATGATGAGCCAAGGGTTTGCTTCAATACAAGGGAGCCTTCATGTGTACTTGGGCCTCCCTTATATTGAAGCAAACCCTTGGTTCATCAAAGCCAGTACTAGCTACTTAGCAGCTATCCAGGGTCTTAGCAAGAAGTTTTTCACATCACCTACTACCTGATCCTTTTAACTGGAAATGCCGGGGATTGAACTCAGGACCTTCTGTATGCCAAGCAAAGGCTCTATCATTGAGCCATCGCCCCTCCTTGACAAAAGCAATTTCTAGACATGCATTTCTGGACCACACAGACTGTTCTGAGAACAGTTAAATGGTAAGTTTTCTTCAGGGGTAAAAGGAGAAACTTCCTAACTGTAAGAGCGGTTGAGGAGTGGAACAGACTGCCTCAGGAGGTGGTGGATGCTCCTTCCCTGGACGTTTTTAAGTGGAGACTGGACAACCATCTTTTGGGGACGTTGTAGGGCTATCTTTTGGCTATGCTCCTGCAGAGTGCAGGGGGTTGGACTAGATGACCTGCAAGGTCCCTTCCAACTCTAACATTCTGTGATTCTATGACTAATACTGGAACCAAAGTAGAGTATTTGGATGGTTCATTTAACTGTATATTTATTTAACTCGATATACACAACAAGCAATTGTAAGGTATTATCATTTGCAATATGAAACCAAGTTTTACTATTATTTGCATCTTTGTCTTTAAACAAAACTAATTCCATCAGCTCTTTATCAAATCCAAAACTATAATGTTAAATAGCGAGGGAATTCTAACCCATGCTATTCACAATGTTAGCCATACTCTCTGCCCCTTACTGTCTCTAGCTTTATATGGAACTTCAAAATGGCATGATACTGGTGCATCAACCTGCTGAAATATTTATGCAAATCGTTACCTTCGTCATCTTCATCTGCTGAATCAGGGGCCTCATTATCATCTTGATCAAATCCGTCAAGATATGTGATTTGTGGAAGCAGCTCAAACACACTTTCTCTGTAATCTTCCAGGTTTGTGACTTCACAGTTAACCAAATCAAGACTCTTCAAGTTCTTAAGATTTTGCTGAAAAAGAACAATTTGAAAAAATCTTCTAGGTGAACAGGCAACAATTACTGAAACTCTTTAACTGTTTCATTATGTTCTCAAAGGCTTTCACGGCCTGAGTTCATTAGTTGCTGTAGATTTTCTGGGTTGTCTGGCCGTGGTCTTAGCATTGTAGGACCTGACATTTTGCCAGTAGCTGTGACTGGCATCCTCAGAGGTATAACACAGAAAGATGGAGGACTCTCTGTGTCAAGGCTGTTTCTTTATTAAGCTGTTGGCTGTGCATCAACACTGATAGCAAAGAAGGCTCCACATTCTGTGTTCTTCACCCACCACAGCATAACAATCAAACAACTGTCTACTTTGCAGATGAAAGCAGGCACATTTTCTACAACCTTTTTTTGTTGAGTGGCAAATATAAGCGTCCATAATGCCTGGGCCAAAATATATTTAATTTTTGTGATCCCCAAGAGCAAGCTGTATTGTGAACTTCTGAAGTTCCTTTGGTCAGTCTGGAAGACTGCGATGTGGAGAACACCATTCACAGTGTTCTACCCAATATGCTAACACAGTATAGCAGCTCTGATAGGGAACTGTAGTTGGAAGGGAAATCAACTTCAAAGCTGGACTTAAGTCCCAGGAAGCCTTAACTTTGATATCACCAATTCTGAGTCACCCATTTTACGCAAATAAAGATAATCATACACGAATGTATAAACAAGCGGCAGCTACCCCGGCCATGAGTTTCCCTTCTCCAGTCTAGAACACAACACATTAACTCATCCAGCCTGCCAGCGTTAAACAATACCAATCTCCTGTGTAAACTTTTAAACCTCCTGTTAAAACTCTTTTTATTATATCTAATACGCAGTAAGCTTACCAATCCACTTATAGCCAGGATACATAACAATCCATTACGGAGTATATACCTTCCATTGCAAGTTTATTATCCACACACCTTTTCTGCCAATGCTTATTCTAAGTCCCCCTTTTTATTCCCTGTTATACTTACCAGAGCTTCCACAGTGCTGAGATCTTTGATTTTGTTGCCACTCAGATTTAAACATGTGAGATTGGGACACCTCTCTGCCAGGACCTCCAGGCCTCCTGAAATTAGGTTGTCACTCAGTTCCAGCTGCAATACATAAATATCACAGAATCATAGAATGTTAGAGTTGGAAGGGACCTTGCAGGTCATCTAGTCCAACCCCCTGCACTCTGCAGGAGCATAGCTGAAAGGCAGCCCTACAACATACCCGAAAGGTGGTCATCTAGCCTCCGCTTGAAAATGTCACGTAATCAGGACTATATCACATAATCAGGACTCGATACTTTCACAAGCCTATTATTTTGGTAAAATAATAAATATTCTACAACTCCTGTTTAGATTTCTAGTACCTCCGTTACTCAAAGGATACCCTAAATGTCACACTATAATTTCTCCAGAGCCAAACAATGATATGTAGTAGTTCAAATATTTAAGGCAAATATTTTCCCAAAGCTTCATCATAACAAGAACTGCTTAGCCATGAAGTTTGCTCAGTGGCATCAGCCAAACAGTCTTTGTTTGTTTGTTAGCTTTACCTTCCTGTTTACAACTGTTATGAAGATCAAAATGGCGCACATTGGACCTGTCCTCTAATTCAGGATTTCTGGGGTCAAATAGTGGCAAAAATACAAGAAATTATACAAGTTGAAATACAGTTAGAACCTGAAATAATTCTGTTAGAGTGCTGGTCAATACTTAATATCATGAGAAGACAAAAGGAGCAGCTGTCGATTTTACTAACAATAGCAAAAACTTTGATTGCACTGAAATGGATAGATAACCGAGCACCCTCTTTTCAAAAATGGCTAAACAAAATCTGGGAATACTTTATTTTAAGCAAAATGACCTTTAGCTTAGTTAATGATTCAGTAACTCAATATCAGAATAAAGTGGTAAAAGTCTGGTATCCAATAGTAAGTTATTAATGGAAAATGACTTACTTCCACAAAATCCTCTGTATAAAGAAATGGATCTATTTTTAATTACTAAGATGTAATCGTATTTCACGTTGCATTTATATCTTCTGTTTTGTTAAAATTAAAAATTGTTAGTAAAAAAAGGGGGCACACATTTACGGCTTTTTTGGTAGAAAAAGCCCAGCAGGAATTCTTTAGCATTAGGCCGTGTGGTCATCCAGCCACACCTACCTTTTGCTTCTTGTTCTGTTTACCTTGTTTGTTGCCAAAACCCAGGGGGAACTCCTTTGCATGTTAGGCCACACACCCCAAATGTAGCCAATCCTAATGAGTTTCGGCTTTTGGGTGTGGCCTATTATGCTAATGAGTTCCTGCTGGGCGTGGCCAACTCAGGAGCCAGCCAGAATTTTGTTCCTGTGCGTTTCTGCCAAAATACCCCTGCATTTAACAGAGAAAATGAAAACGATAATCTATTTAAAGTTATATGTAAATATAGTACAAGGATAATGCCCAGATATTTTCAGAGGGTAGGTGTGTTGGTCTACAGTAGAACAACTAAATTTGAGCCCAGTAGCATTTTAGAGACCAAACAAGAGTTTTTTTGGGGTACAAGCTTCCAAGCGTCAAATCTCCCTTCATCAGATAAAACCCAATGATGTAGGTGTGCAGGGTTTTTTTTGCCAGGAATAAGCTTTGTAGTGCAGTTTGGCTGACTGATCCCCATTGAATGGTTCACGTCTTCCCCCATCCAAGTTCATGGAAGTGAAGAGTTTCCATGCAGGCCACCCAATGGCAAAAACTAACTTACCCTTTGCAGCCCAACACTACTCACCTTTCGAAGTTTAGTCAAGTTGGGGAGCTTGGCCAGTGACGTCAGCTCCACGTTGGCCATGCTGAGGAACTCTAATTCTTTAAATGTGTCATTCAGGCCTTCGATTTCACCATTGCTAGACCGACAGTTGTCAAGAACCAGCTCAGTCACCTACAAAAAGACATGATGCCACCATCTCTGAATGGAGTAAGAGCTAACCTCTCATTTTGTGGGTAGATATTGCAGGTTGAAGTCAAAAGGGTCGAAAAATTTATAACTAGAAAGCAAGCCTCATCCAAGTATTAACTGGTTCTTCAGGAAGGGTGAAATACAACCACTGTTTTCCTTTCAAAAGGATTAGCAAGCTTTCCACGGTCAGAAATTCAGATGGAGTGAACACTTGTTCAGCACTTTGGGAATGTATCATATGACATTCAAGCCTGGTGCTAATTAGCGTATTTTAACTGTTTTCGAACGTAACTTGCATGCAGTTTTTATGAACCTAGCAAACATCAAACAAGTATCCTTATAACAAATTGTTTTCCTAAGCAAAAAACCTAACTGTATTTGAAGATAAAAGCTAAAATCATAGAAGTCATAAGAGTAGAAATACAATTACTTGGGATGTGCATCTTTATTTCCAACTTTTTGTTTATTGTCATTAATATAATTTACATCTTACCACCACACAGATGGCTAGAACTGTAACATCTTAAATCATGATTAGCTTAAATATGATTATTAGACTTCAAATATATCTTGTCTGGCCCATTCTGATGTAAGATAACCTAAGAATGAAGACAAGTCTGAAGCGTTTGTACAGAAGGCAAGAACTGCCAAACTATGAAGTCGCGAACATTTACATCTTCAGCGTAAGTCCTGTGCTACACATCAGGATATTCTTATCACCTGAAGAAGCCCCAAGTTTCTGTCAACCTTATAGGAGAATGTGAACAGTAAAAGCCACAGAAATGAATTTTAAGTGACTTAGAAGAAGAAGAGAAGAAGTTAGATTTATACCCCGCCCTTCACTACCCAAGGGAGTCTCAGAGCGGCTTACAAACTCCTTTCCCTTCCCCTCCCCACAACAGACACCTTGTGAGGCAGGTGGGGCTGAGAGAGCTCTGACAGAAACTGCTCTTTTTCAAGGACAACTCTTGTCAGAACTATGGCTTGCCCAAGGTCATCCAGTAGCTGCAGGTGGAGGAGTGGGGAATTAAACCCAGTTCTCCCAGATTAGAGTCCACGCACTTAACCACTACACCAAACTGGCTCTTATTCAAGAAATCTCGTTCAATGAGTATTTCAGAAACTCCCCAAACTAGTACTGTATATAAACTGTATTCATACCAACCAGCAGTGATGGCAGAGACTCTGGACAAGTCACGGGGTTGGAGCCAGTGGCCCCCAGACTCAAGGGCTGCAGATCTTTGCCCCGTTCCCCTCCCTCACCTGTCCCTTCCAACCCATAGAAAAGTTTATTCTCAGGGTGGCAGGACACACGTGGAGTCAAGCCCAGTGTGGTTACTAAGATGTGGGAGTCTGAAGTTCTAATCCATGGAAGCTTACTGAGTGACTTCTTGGCCAGTCACACCTTCTCGGCCTAACCTACCTCACAGGGTTGTTGCAGAGGTAAAATGGGCGTGGCTCACAGGGTAGTATGTTGCCTTGCGGAGAAGGGGATGAAAGTGGGAGACGCAGCATTCAGGACCCCTTACAAAAAGTACGCAACAGCCAATAAAAATGGTCTGGAAATGTCAGATGATCCAAAATGCAGCAGCCAAGCTCTTGGATACAGGGACCCCCTCACCCCTGTGCTGCACTGCCTGCTCCTCTGTTTCTGAGCGCAAACCTGGTTTTTACCTCTAAGGCCCTAAACAATTTGGGACCAGGGTACCTGAAGGACTGCCTCCTCCCAGCTAAGCCGTAGTCTCTTATTTATTAAAACATTCACACCAATACTCCCCTAAGCTGTGAGCAAAAATTCCACTTTGTGAGCTGCTGGCATTAAAGTTGTGAGCGGGCGATTTGGCTGCTGCATAAATCAGTTTGCTCTGGAGCCCTCCTTCCTGAGCGAAGACAAAAATCTGTGAGCCAGAGGCTAAAAAACTGTGAGCTAGCTCACACTGACTCAGCTTAGAGAGAACACTAGTCCCGACCCTTCCAACTCTGTGTTCCTCTGTGAAGGGGTCCTGCACTTTGGCTTTGATGGAAGTGTAGAGGGAACACTGATTCACACCCCACCTTTCTTCATGGTTCTAGGCAGTTCTAGGCAGTTTTCTGTGGCAGTTTTCTGTGCCCCCAACTCGCACATGTGAGGTGGGTGGTGACCAGAGACAGGGCCTTTTCAACAGTGGCTCCTCACCTGTCCCTTGAGGCTCAGCTGGAACCCACCCTACTCTCTTTTAGGTGCCAGGCCAAAATCTTCAATTTAATTAACGAACTGATTTTTTTTTAAATAGTTGTTTTTAGCCTGCAAAATGTGTAAGACTCATAAGCCGCTCCATGTCTCAAGCTGTTTTTTGCTCTGTGTCATTAAGACTGGCCTTGACTTAAATAACTTTTATCGTATTTTATCAGCGCTAGATTCAAGCCCAGTCGCACTGTAGACCAGCAAGACTTCCAGGGTATAAGCTCTCGAGAGTCAAAGCTCCCTTCCGCAGATACAAGAGATGAAAAGCTTACAGACGCTGGAGTTCTTGTTGGTTTTTAAGGTGCCGCCGGACTCGACTTGTGCTCTTCCACGGCAGATCAATACCCACCTGAAACGTATTTCACCAGCTATCTCTGACATTCTTTCAAGCAAACTTTGACAGGCATTAAGACCAGAAGGATTTTTAATACAAAAACCTAACGTTCCCAAGAAGCTAGTTTCTGCACCAAACACTACATCCTTAGCTTCTCTGTGCTTGTGCATTAACAAGGAACATTACCAAGTCAGTGTGTCCTCCGCCCCCTGCCCCCCCGGTGGTAGAAAGTGCGGCCAAGTCACAGCTGCCTTATGGCAACCCAACAGAGCAGGGATGTCAGATCATGCAGCCCGGGAGCCAGATCAGAGCCCTGGAGGGATCCTATCAGGCCCGCAGTGGAACTGGCCATCTCCTGCTTCCAAGTTCTGCTGCTGCCGCTGCATCATAGTTTGCTTCGCCAGACTCTCTCAATCGCTCAGACATTTCATGTTTTAACCTGGGTCCTAGACTCAGCACTCTGAGCATGAGATTTCTGTGGTGCATGTCGATAAATCAAAAGTAGGTTTGCAGCTTACAGATACACACCTGAACAGCACACTCAAGATTGCAACAGCACAGGCATTTTGATGCAATCATTCAGAGCAAGAGGTGTCAGTTATCAGATACTGTTAAATAAACAAAATATTGCAAAGAGTGCTGATGTTCTAAGCATGTTTTTATTTTTAAGTAAAAAAAAAAACCCTTTGTGTTTGTGCCCTTTATAACGTTTATATCTCCGCTGCCTGGCATTCCATTTTATGACCCGCGTGGCCCGGCCCAACAAGGTCTCATTTATGTCAGATCCAGCCCGCGTAACCAATGAGTTCGACACCCCCCCGCCTTGGGGTTTTCAAGGCAAAAGGCAAACAGAAGTAGCCTGCCATTGCCCGCCTCTGCATGGCAGCCCTGGACTCCCCTGGTGGTCTCCCATCTAAGCAGTAACACCGGGCTGACCCTGCTTAGCTTCCCAGATCTGACGAGATTGCAGTAGCCTGGGCCACCCAGGGTAGGTTTCCCCACCACCACCTTAATCCCAATAAATACATGAAGCTGTCTTGTATCAGATCAGATCAACAGTCTATCAAGGTCAGTTTCTTCCTTTGAGTGACAGTGGCTCTCCGAGGTCTCAGGTACAGAAAAGTCTTTTCCGTCACCTCCTGCCTGGTCCTTTTAACTGGAGATGCCGGGACTGAACCTGGGACCTCCTGCATGCCAAGCAGAGGCTCTGCCACTGAGCCACGGCCCCTCTTTGCAGCTCTCAGGGTCTCAGGTGGAGGTCTTTCCCATCACCTCCTGCCTGGTCCTTTTAACTGGAGATGCCGGGACTGAACCTGGGACCTCCTGCATGCCAAGCAGAGGCTCTGCCACTGAGCCACAGCCCTCTTTGCAGCTCTCCAGGGTCTCAGGTGGAGGTCTTTCCCATCACCTCCTGCCTGGTCCTTTTAACTGGAAATGTTGGGGACTGAACCTGGGACCTTCTGCATGCCAAGCAGAGGCTCTGCCACTGAGCCACGGCCCCTCTTTGCAGCTCTCCAGGGTCTCAGGCAGAGGTCTTTCCCATCACCTCCTGCCTGGTCCTTTTAACTGGAGATGCCGGGGACTGAACCTGGGACCTTCTGCATGCCAAGCAGAGGCTCTGCCACTGAGCCACAGCCCCTCTTTACAGCTCTCCAGGGTCTCAGGCAGAGGTCTTTCCCATCACCTCCTGCCTGGTTCTTTTTAACTGGAGATGCCGGGGATCGAACCTGGGACCTTCTGCATGCCAAGCAGAGGCTCTGCACCTGAGCCATAGCCCCTCCCCAAATCATTGCTCAGTTTCTCAGCATTGGTATTAATGTGGTGTAGTGCAGAATTCCCAAAAAGCCAGGGTATACCATGCTGACAATCCAGTCCTAATAGTCTTTTCCCATCATTTCAGTGGTTTTTACTTAAAGTGTGCTTAAGACTGCACTCTAAGGATGATTCTGACTGTTGTTCCCTGCATTAGCACACTGTTTTGCTATGAATCATCTCTCCAAGACCTGCTAGGTTTTTTAGTAGTAACTTTACATTTACTTTTGCTAAGTGCTGGGGAAACAAAGAGTTTGAAACAAACACCCACCTCGGTATTTTCATAAACAGAAGCCCACAGTTTTGGTGAGTAAAAAGCAAGCAACTTTTGTGCTAACTTCCACGACTGGTTTATAAGATTATGAATGGGACTGAGCAGGTAGAGAAAGAAGAACTTTCCTCCCTTTCTCACAAGACAAGAACTTGTGGGCACTCCACGAAATTGCTGAGCAGTCGGGTTAGAACATAAAAGAGTGATTAACATATGGAATTCACTGCCACAGGAGGTGGTGGCAGCTAAAAGCATGGACAGTTTCAAGAGGGAATTAGATAAACATGGAGCAGAAGTCCATCAGTGGCTATTAGCCACAGGGTATAGATGGGAACTCTCAGTCTGGGGCAGGTGATGCACTCTATTCTTGGTGCTGGAGGGGGCAGCAGTGGGAGGGCTTCTAGTGTCCTGGCCCCACTGCTGGACCTCCTGAGGGCACCTGGTATATTTTGGCCGCTGTGTGACAGAGTGGTGGACTAGATGGGCCATTGGCCTGATTCAACATTGGCTTCTCTTATGTTCTTAAGACTGTATCTGGCTGCATATGCTGTCCTTTCAGCTGTTTTTGGCACTGCTTTCACAACACAGGCTACAAGCTCTTCACATGTTCAGGTTGAGGCCAGTCAACAGAGGGTCCCTGATGCGAATCCACTGCAAGAACATGAAGTACCACACCACCAGTGTTCCCTCTAAGCTGAGCTAGTGTGAGCTAGCTCACAGGTTTTTAGCCTCCGGTCACACATTTTCGTCTTCACTTGAGAAGGATGGCTCCAGAGCAAACTAATGTTATGCAGTAGCCAAATCGCTGGCTCACAACTTTAATGCCAGTAGCTCACAAAGTAGAATTTCTGCTCACAAGACTCCACAGCTTAGAGGGAGCATTGCGACACCACCACTCTCCCAGACCTAGAGGCAGGACCGTCTGCTGGGAATGCCAACAGGTAGGAAGCGGAAAGCCTGCAAACTGACCCCAGTCTTCTTAATCCAGACAGCACAGAAGGCCATGGAACCGTCACCCACGTTTCTCTAGGACACCTCCCTCTGCAGTCAGGACCCTCAGTCTCAGGGAAGGAATACTATCTGCAGCATACCCAGGAAGCTTTAATCTTAAAAAAATAATGCTTACAGGCAGCGTTCCCTCTAAGCTGAGTCGGTGTGAGCTGGCTCACAGTTTTTTAGCCTGCGGTTCACACATTTCTGTCTCAGCTCAGGAAGGGATGGCTCCAGAGCAAACTAATTTATGCAGCAGCCAAATCGCCTGCTCACAACTTTAATGCCAGGAGCTCACAAAGAAGAATCTTTGCTCACAAGCCCCCACAGCTTAGAGGGAGCATTGCTTACAGGAAAGGTTTGTTGTAGGCAACTAACAAGAACAGGTATACATCTATCCGGGCGGAGTGGGGAGAGGAAGAGTTCTTCTTGGACATAAGAGCTGGCCGTTCTCGGCTGCTGGGAAATGGTTAAGAACTCGGTTTCCCGCCCGCAAGAGTGAGAAGAGACGGGCCACTGGGACGCGCTTTGGTCCGCTGGCGGTTTTCGAGGCCGCCGCCCCCCCCGTTCCGCCGGCCACCTGCTGGGTCTGAGCGCGCACTGGCAGCTGCGCGCATTTCCTGCCTCGCGGCGTCGGCCCGGCCCGGGGAGGAGGCGACCTGCCCGGATCTCGATGGCGGGCGACGGCAGGCCCGTCCCCTTCCCCGCTCGACGCGAGCGCCTGCCGGGCGCCGCCGCTGGCTCGCTGGCTGGCAGGTGGGTGGAGGCGCCAGACGGGAGCGCCTCCTCCCCGCCGCCCCCGCCCCGCCCCGCCTGCGCGACCGAGGAGGGACTCAAGACTGCAATCGCCTTATCGTCTTTTGCCATTAGGAGAGACAGCCGAGCGGGGAGAGGAGGGAGGGGGGGAGGCCTCGCCCCTGCCGCCCGGCCTTCCATGCGCTCAGCGGGCAGAGCTGGGGGAGGGGAGGGGCCGGGCCGCCCGGGCGGGGAACGAGGGGAGCCCCCGGGTCCAAACCGGGCCCCCGTCCCCAAGGCGCGGCGATCTCCGCTCGGCTCCCCCCCCCGCTCCGCCTCTCTCCCGCGCCGGCCGCCGCCAGTCTCAGCTGCGCAGCTGGTTTTTAAAGATGGATTCGGCCCGAGCGCCCCGGCTTGTTTACCAGCCCGCGCGCGCAGCAGGGAAGTTCCAAAGGAGGCCGCGGGGCTCCCCCGGCACCCCCCCCGCGCCGCCCCTCTCCGGGGAACAAAAGCCCCCCCTCTTCTTCTTGGCCCCCCCCCGCCCCTCCGGGCAGCAGGACGCGGGGCCCGCCCGTGCCGGGGGGGGGGGGCAGGGGCGAGGGCGACGCGTGACCTAGATCGGGCGGCAGCGCGCCTCGCCAGGCCCGCGGGCAGGGGGAAAGTTTCCATTCGGGCGCCGCAGGAGGAGGAAAACCCCGCGCGCGAAGCTTTATCCCCCCCCCTCCCCGGTTGCCCAAAAGGCGGCGGCGGCGGCGGCGAGGGGGGGGAACTTTCTCCCAGGCGCGGCGCGACCTAGTTGAGGAGGGCGGCAGGAGCGGCGGCAGCGGAAGAGTTAAGCAGGAGCGGCGGCGCCCGGGCGCGTCCATCACGGCTGGCAAATTTCACCACGGCGCTCGCCGCAACCCCGCGCTCCGGGCAGAGCAGGCGGGCGGAGCGCGGCGCACATGGAGAGCTCCTCCGCGGAAAGCCCCTCGAGGCCCCGGGGCCGGCCTCTGCCCCCTCCCCGGCCCGACTCCCTCCCGGGGCAAGGTCGGCCGAGCGGGGCCGGCGGGAGTGACGCCGCCCGCCCGCCCGAGCCAGCCCCAGCCCCGCGCGGACTTGGGGCGGCCTCCTCACCTCCTCGGGCGCGCCGTTCCGCAACTCCAGGTTGATGCGCTTCTTCATCTCCATGGCGGCGGCGGCGGCGGCGACCCCCGCCGCTGAGTGCCCCGGGCGAGCCGCCGGGGGAGCGAGCAGGCCGGCGAAGGGCTGGCGCGGCGGCGAGCGGAGTCGGGCGCTGGGAGCCGCTCCTCCGGCCCGGCCCCCTCGCGGGCTGGCTGGCTGGCTGGCTGGGCTGGCCGCCTGGCGGAACGCGCAGCTCCTCTCGCGTCAATGGCCGCTCGCACACTGAGCCTCCATGACTCGGCGCGTGGGGCCCCCTGGCAGACGCCCCGCCTCCTCCGGCCGCCCGCGGGCGCCCCAGGCGAGGGGGAGGAGAAGGCCGTGCCGGCCGGCCGGCCGGCCGGCGGGCGGGCGGGCGGACTAACTGGAGGGGGGCGGAGAGGCTGCCGGCGCCGGGGGGGGAGGTGGGTGCGCGCCGCGGGCAACGCGGCCCGGGAAGGCAGGAAGGGCCGCCGCGCCGGGGAGAGCTCGCCCAGGGCGGCCTGGGCCCGAGACGCCAGCCCCTGCCTGCCGCCTGCCTGCCTGCCTGCGCGGGGAGGCCGGGCCACGAGGTGGCGCGTGGGACGCAAAGGGGCGGGCGCGCCGGGCCGGGCCGGGCCGATGATGGGGTTCGAGGGGAGCGGCTGGGCTAGCTCGCGCCCCATCCACCAACCCGCCGGGCGCTCGGCAGGCCCACGCGGTGGCAGGCAGGCAGGCAGGCCGCCCTTCCGCCCAGGAAAGCGGAGCGGCCCCGGGCCGCGAGACAGCAGGGGGCGCGCCCCGGAGACACCGACGAGCGTTTCGGGGCGTCCTTTCGGGGGCGGCCTCGAAGGGGCTCCCCTCCCGAGCAATGCCCCCTCCAAGCTGTGGCGCCTCGCGAGCACAAAATCCGACTTGGTGAGCTCCTGGCGTTCAAGCTGTGCGGTCAGCCATGTGGCCACTGCAAGAATTAGTTTGCCCGGGAGCCCACATCCTTCCTGAGCGCAGACAAAAACGTGTGAGCCGGAGGCTAAGAAACGGTGACCTCGCTCACACTCACTCAGCCTCGAGGGAGCACTGACCCCCGGGGCTGGAATCGCGCTCTCCCACCGCAGACCCAACGGGGCCGCCCTCTGGCAGGCACCGAGGCAGCGGGCGGGGGGGGGGGGGGGGATGATATTAGACAACGGGAAAGAACGCCGGACCGACAGGGCTACCCTCTCCCCTGTCCCGAATCTACAATTAAAAAAACAGGTCATGCAGAAGAGTACAGATATAGGGGACCCACCCTGTAACCACGCTACATTACAAAATTAAGAGAGCAGTGCAATAAAAAACAGGGTAACCTATCAGGTGCATAAAGGGACAAAAACGGTGTCTAGCACTGGCATTATTGCGGTTTGTGAATGCCTGTGCGCAAAAGCAATGAGAAATGGTTGTAAAGCAAAAAGGCTGCAGTGTAATACAGGCTACACTGAGTAATCGGGCTGACAAAAGAGTGAAATAATTCTAAGGGCCAAATAATACCAATTTATTGTTATAATTTAAGCATCCACTCTGATATTAGTTTGAGAAACTTTGTAAAATGAATTGATATCTATGTACCTACGTATTTTAATAAAAACATCATTAAAGAAAAAAAGGAGGAGAACCTGTGGATTTCCTGGCATTGACTGAGTTCAGGGCTTTCCAGAAAGGTCACAAAGCGATTACATACCAGGTGGACAAAAGAAGAACATTTGGGATTTATACCCCACCCTTCACTCAGCTCTCAGAGTGGCTTACAGTCTCCTTCCCTTCCTCTCCCCTGTGAGGTCAGTGGGGCTGAGAGAGCTCTGACAGGAACTGCTCCTGAGAGAACAGCTCTGAGAGAACTTGTGACTGACCCAAGGTCACACCAGCAGCTGCATGTGGAGGAGTGGGGAATGGAACCCAGTTCTCCAAGATTAGAGTCTGCCCTTCTTCACCACTACACCAAACTGGCAAAAGGCACACTGGGAGGACTTGTTCAGGCCAGGTCAGTGAAAGATAAGCAAGCCTCACTGGCTGCTGGATGGTAATTAGATCTGGCAATCAGGAAGACTTTTATTTGCTGATGAGATTACGTCCATAGAACAAGGTGGCCATGGGTGGGCATGCAGATACTCCACCCGTGTATCAGGGTCTCGGGCAGAGAGAGGTCTTTCATAGCACCTACTGCCAGATACTTTAACTGGAGATGCCGGGGACCTTCTACATCAGGGGTGTCAAACCTGCGGCCCGTGGACTGGTTCAGGCCCCCGGAGGGCTTCTCTCAGGCTCGCGATGGAACTGCCTGTCTTCTACTTCTTCCAGTTCTGCTGCTGCTGCGTCGTCATAGATTTGCAGCTTACAGACACACACCTGAACAGCAGACTCAAGATTGCAACATTTTGATGCAGTAATTCAGAGCTGTCAGTTATCAGACATTGTTAAATATACAAAATATTGTAAGAGTGCTGATGTTTTAAGCATGTTTTTATTTTTAAGTTAAAAAAACCCCTTGGTGTCCTTTATCAAGTTTCTATCTCTGCTACCTGGCATTTACATTTTATGACACACACAAAGTCTCACTTAGGTCAGATCTGGCCCTCATAAGAAATGAGTTCGACACCCCTGTTCTACATGCCAAGCAGATGCTCTTTTGCTGAGACATGGCCCCTTCCACCTTCTCCTAGGCAAGGCACTGCTACCTCCCAAAATCTAGGAAGGCCATCTTTGGTAACAGTTCCTGAGACAATAAAGAAGAAAAAGAAGAGATCGGATTTATACCCCCCCGCCCTTCTCTGCCCAAAGGAGCCTCAGAGCGGCTTACAAACTCCTTCCCTTTCCCCTCCCCACAACAGACACCCCGTGGGGTAGGTGGGGCTGAGAGAGCTCTTGACAGAAACGGCTCTTTTTCAAGGACAGCTCTTGTCAGAACTACGGCTTGCCCAAGGTCATCCAGCCAGGTGCAAGTGGAGGAGTGGGGGAATCAAACCCGGTTCTCCCAGATTAGAGTTTGTGCACTTAACCGCAACACCAAATTGGCTCTCAAAAGACTAGGAAGCAAAAAACCAGGACTTTTCAGTCTAGAAAAGAGACAGCTAATGGGGGGGGGGCATAGAGGTCTTTAAAATTCACAGGGAGGACAGAATTGACAAAGGGAACTTTTTCTCCCTCGGCCAAAGGACTGCAGTTCAAGGGCATGGGAAGAAGAAATACTTTATGCAGCGAGTGATTAAAATGTGGGATTCACTGCCAGGGAATGACCGAAATGTGGAATTCGCTGCCAGAGAGTGTAGCCATAGGCATAGACAGCTTTAAAAAGGGGATGAGACAGATTTGTCTAGGAGAGGTCTTATCAGTGGCTACTGGCCATGGTGACTCAGGGGAACCTCCAGATCCAGAAGCAGTCAACCTCTGGATACCACCTGTGCCAGGAGGCCACATCAGGGGAAGGCCCTGGCCTCTCTGCCCTGTTGCTGGCCCTCCAGAGGAACTGGCTGGCCCCTGTGTGGGACAGGAGGCTGGACTGGATGGACCCTCCCTGGTCTGACCCAGCAGGGCTCTTCTGATGTTCTTCTCAGGGGAAGGCCTTGGCCTCTCTGCCCTGTTGCTGGCCCTCCAGAGGAACTGGCTGGCTCCTGTGTGGGACAGGAGGCTGGACTGGAGGGACCCTCCCTGGTCTGATCCAGCAAGGCTCCTCTGATGTTCTTCCCAGGGGAAGGCCTCGGCCTCTCTGCCCTGTTGTTGGCCCTCCAGAGGAACTGGTTGGCCACTGTGTGAAATAGGAGACTGAGCTGACCCAGCTGAGCTCTGAGAAGGAGCAAGGTGTTTGAGCTGCCAGAAGGGTGAGTGGTATTTTTATTTATTTACTTTCAGCTGAGGTGCTTTAGCTGAAAAGGTACTGTGTCAGGGACTGTATTTGGGAGTGTGTGGGTGAGTTGTAACAGACTCCTGACTGCTGGAGTTAGGGTGTGAAAGGGTCATTGTTTGCCTGTAATTAAGTGCTTGGGTGAGATTGAATAGCAGACTCCTGGCTGCTGGAGTTGGAGTGTGAAAGGGGCTTTGTTTGACCGTCATTAAGTGCCTTGGGTGATTTTGAGTAGCTGCTGGCCACGCCCTCTCCTGGGAGACAATTCCATTTAAGGCAGGAAGTTTGCAAGAGGCACGAGCCTCTGGCACGAGTCGAAGGGCGAGAGCAAAAGGGCGAGGCTCTTTGCCTGTGGCTCTTGGCCTAGGGGCTCTGTAAGAAGCCCAGGAAGAGCCAGGAAGCCAGGACCTTGGCTCCTTGGTAAGGTAAGGTAAGTAGACTCCTACAACAGGAGCCATATAAATACAAAGGGTTTTAAAAGGGGGGTTATAGAAAAGTATTTGTTTAAAAACAATTATGAAGCCAGAATGCCAGCAGGGGGTTGGGGGCTATCCAGTGTTTTGCATGGAGTGTCACATGTATGACTATCTGCCCACTGGTCAGAAGTCTTGGGTGTGTGCTCGGTGCAAGGAGCTCCTGGTTCTCAGGGAGCGAGTTTGCTCCCTTGAGGCCAAGGTGGCTGACCTGGAGAAGCAGGGACAGTCAGTTAGGTGCACGGGGAAGACTCTCGGGGACTTGTTAGATATGTCCCACTCTGGATCTGGCAGCCCGGCTGCTGCCAGGGAGCATGAGGGTCAAGGGGAAAAGGGGCACCATGCTGAGGATAAGGGGAATGTGCCCTCAGAAGGGACCTCTTCTTCAGCTGGTGAACGGGTATCCTTTCGTACCAAGGAACCGTCCCTGGGAAGGGTGGGAGGGGGGCTCTTGGTAGTTGGTGATTCGATCCTTAGGCAGGTAGACAGCTGGGTGGCGAACCCGCGTACTGACCGTATGGTGACTTGCCTGCCTGGTGCGAAGGTAGTGGACATTACGCGTGTTTTAGATAGGCTGGTAGATAGTGCTGGGGAGGAGCCAGTGGTCGTGGTGCACGTCGGCACCAACGATGTGGGGAAATGCAGTCGTGAGGTCCTGGAGGAGAAATTTAGGCTGCTGGGCAGGAAACTCAAGGCCAGGACCTCCAAGGTAGCCTTCTCGGAAGTGCTACCTGTTCCACGCGCAGGGCCGGAGAGACAGGCACAGATCAGGAGTCTCAATGCGTGGATGAGACGGTGGTGTAGGAGGGAAGGGTTCAAGTTTGTTAGGCACTGGGATGCTTTTTGGGACAAGAGGGAGCTGTACAAAAGGGACGGTCTCCACTTGTCCCGAGAAGGAACCAGGCTGCTGGCGCTCAAAATCAAAAAGGTGGCAGAGCAGTTTTTAAACTGAATAATGGGGGAAAGCCGACAGGAGATGAAAAGTCTTTGGTTCGGGATGGCTCATCTCAAAGAGATGAAGGGGTAGCTATTACTTTTGTACAAGGAAATGGATTACAATTGTCCACTGAGACTGTGGCTAATGATAGGAACTGCCTGGCAAGGTCTCGAGGCAGCAAGAGGAAGGCTGTGGGCTTAACAAACGTGGGAAACTATAAGTGTTTATACACAAATGCTAGAAGTCTCCGAGGTAAAATCGGGGAGTTGGAATGCTTGGTGTCGGGGGGAAATAGACATTGTGGGTATTTCAGAAACTTGGTGGGATGAGGAAAATCAGTGGGATACGGTGATTCCTGGTTATAAATTATATCGGAAGGATAGGGGGGAAAGGGTTGGAGGTGGGTTGGCTCTGTATGTCAGAGAGGGTATACCATCCAGTAAGATTGAGAGGGTAAGAGAATTGGATTCCCTTCTGGAAATGCTATGGGTTGAAATAGTGGGTCCAAAAGGAGGCTTAACAGTGGGAGTTTGTTATCGCCCACCAGATCAAAAGATAGAGGAGGATTATAAAATGATGAATGAATTAAAGATAGCGGCGAGACGAAATAACTGTGTTGTAATAGGCGACTTTAACTACCCACACATTGATTGGGTCAATATGAGTTCTAGTCGGGAAAAAGAGATTGCGTTCTTAGACACTCTCAATGACTGTGCTGTGGAACAGATGGTCACAGATCCTACCAGGGGAGAGGCGATCCTGGATTTGGTCCTAAGTAACACCCAAGACCTGGTGAGAGATGTAAAAGTGATTGTACCACTTGGAAACAGTGACCATAATGTCATTGAGTTTAACATTTGTACAGATAGGGAGTTGCCCAAAAAGACTGACGCAACCACTTTTAACTTTAAAAGGGGTAACTTCTCTGGTATGAGGGGACATGTGAGGAAGAAATTGAAAGGAAGAGTGGAGAAGGTCAAAACCATTGGGGAAGCTTGGAGACTATTTAAAAAGACAATCCTAGAAGCTCAGAAAAAATATATACCGCAGGTTAGGAAAGGTACAAATAGGTATAGAAAAAAGCCTGCATGGTTAACAAATAAAGTAATGGAAGCTGTAAAAGGTAAGAAGGATTCCTTTAAGCGGTGGAAAGCTAGTCTTAGTGAGGTTGATAAAGGGAACACAGACTATGGCAAATAAAATGCAAGTCTGTGATCAGGCAAGCAAAAAGGGAATATGAGGAGCATATCGCAAAAAACATAAAGACCAACAATAAAACTTTCTTCAAATACATTAGAAGTAGGAAGCCAGCCAGGGAGGCAGTGGGGCCCTTGGATGACCAAGGGGTAAAAGGAGTAGTGAAGGATGATAGGGAAATGGCTGAGAAGCTGAATGCATTTTTTGCCTCTGTCTTCACTGTGGAAGAGGAGAAGGGTTTGCCCACTCCAGAAGCACTGATTTCGGGAGGGGGTTTGAAAGACCTGAATCAGATTGCGGTGACAAGAGAGGAAGTCCTCCGACTGATGGACAATTTAAAAACTAATAAATCACCAGGCCCGGATGGCATTCATCCGAGAGTTCTGAAAGAACTCAAATGTGAACTTGTGGATCTCCTGACAAAAATATGTAATCTTTCTTTAAAATCTGCCTCCATTCCTGAGGACTGGAAGGTAGCTAATGTCACTCCCATCTTTAAAAAGGGCTCCAGGGGAGATCCAGGAAATTACAGGCCAGTCAGTCTGACATCGATACCGGGTAAGTTGGTGGAAACTGTTATTAAGGAAAGAATTAGTAGGCACATTGATGAACAAAAACTATTGAGGCAGACTCAGCATGGGTTCTGTAAGGGAAGATCTTGTCTCACTAACCTGTTAGTGTTTTTTGAGGGAGTGAACAAACATGTGGACAAGGGGGACCCAGTAGATATTATTTACCTTGACTTCCGGAAAGCTTTTGATACAGTTCCTCATCAAAGGCTCCTAAGTAAGCTCAATAGTCATGGGATAAAAGGACAAGTCCTCTTGTGGATCAAAAACTGGCTTATAAATAGGAAACAGAGAGTGAGTATAAATGGGAAACTTTCTCAGTGGAGGGTGGTAAGCAGTGGGGTACCACAGGGATCAGTACTCGGTCTGATGCTTTTTAACTTGTTTATTAACGATTTGGAATTGGGAGTAAGCAGTGATGTGGCTAAATTTGCAGATGACACGAAGTTGTTCAGGGTGGTGAAAACCAGGGAGGATTGTGAGGCACTCCAAAGGGATCTGTTGAGGATGGGTGAGTGGGCGTCAACGTGGCAAATGGGGTTCAATGTGGCCAAGTGCAAAGTGATGCACATTGGAGCCAAAAATCCTAAATATAAATACACGTTGATGGGGTCTGATCTGGCAGAGACTGACCAAGAGAGAGATCTTGGAGTCGTAGTGGATAACTCGCTGAAAATGTCTACACAATGTGTAGCTGCAATAAAGAAGGCCAACGCTATGCTGGGGATTATTAGGAAGGGAATTGATAACAAATCAGCCAGTATCATCATGCCCCTGTATAAATCATTGGTGCGACCTCATTTGGAATACTGTGTACAGTTCTGGTCACCACATCTCAAAAAGGATATTATAGCATTGGAAAAAGTGCAGAGAAGGGCAACTAGAATGATAACAGGGTTGGAACACCTTCCCTATGAAGAAAGGTTAAAATGCTTGGGGCTCTTTAGCTTGGAGAAATGACGGCTGAGGGGTGACATGATCGAGGTTTATAAGATTATGAATGGGATTGAGCAGGTTGAGAAAGAAGTACTTTTCTCCCTTTCTTACAATACAAGAACTCGTGGGCACTCTATGAAATTGCTGAGCAGTCGGGTTAGAACAGATAAAAGGAAATACTTCTTCACCCAACGAGTGATTAACATATGGAATTCACTGCCACAGGAGGTCGTGGCAGCTGCAAGCATGGACAGTTTCAAGAGGAAATTAGATAAACATATGGAGCAGAAGTCCACCAGTGGGTATTAGCCACAGGGTATAGAATGAGAACTCTCAGTCTGGGGCAGGTGATGCACTCTATTCTTGGTGCTGGAGGGGCAGCAGTGGGAGGGCTTCTGGTGCCCTGGCCCCACTGCTGGACCTCCTGATGGCACCTGGTATATTTTGGCCGCTGTGTGACAGAGTGTTGGACTAGATGGGCCATTGGCCTGATTCAACATTGGCTTCTCTTATGTTCTTATGTTCTTATGTTCTTATGACTAGATGGACCCTCCCTGGTCTGACCCAGGAGGACTCTTCTGATGGTGTTAAGAACATAAGAGCATGAGAGAAGCCAGTGTTGGATCAGGCCATTGGCCCATCCAGCCCAACACTCTGTCACACAGTGGTCAAAAATACCAGGTGCCATCAGGAGGTCCAGCAGTGGGGCCAGGGCACTAGAAGCCCTCCCACTGTTGACCCCCCCCCCCAAGCACCAAGAATACAGAGCATCACTTGCCCCAGACTTTCCTATCTATACCTTGTGGCTAACAGCCACTGATGGGACTCTGCTCCATATGTGTATCTAATTTCCTCTTGAAGCCATCCATGCTTGTAGCTGCCACCACCTCCTGTGGCAGCGAATTCCATGTGTTCATCGCTCTTTGGGTGAAGAAGGACTTCCTTTTATCTGTTCTAACCTGACCGCTCAGCAATTTCATGGAGTGCCCACAAGGAGTTCTTGTATGGTGAGAAAGGCAGAAAAGTACCTCTTTCTCGAACTGCTCTATCCCATGCATAATCTTATAAACCTCGATTATGTCACCTCTCAGCTGTCGTTTCTCCACGTTAAAGAGCCCCAAGCATTTTAACCTTTCTTCACAGGGAAAGTATTCAAACCTTTTTATCATTCTAGTTGCCCTTTTCTGCAGTTTTTCCAAAGCTATAATATCCTTTTTAAGGTTTAACAATGGTCTTCTCTATGAAGGCCTTAGCATCTACACAAGCCAGTTTGCTGTAGTGGTTAAGTGTACGGACTCTAATCTGGGAGAACTGGGTTTGATTCCCCACTCCTCCTCCACTTGTACCTGCTGATGTGACCTTGGTCAAGTCACAAGCTGTGGCACAGCTGTTCTTAAAAGAGCAGTTTGTGTTAGAGTTCTCTCAGCCCCACCTACCTCACAGGGTGTCTGTTGTGGGGAGGGGAAGGGGAAGGAGTTTGTAAGCCGCTCTGAGACTCCAAGTGAAGGGCATGGGGTATAAATCCAAACTCTTTTTCTTCTTCTTCATCTATGCTCTATCGTTGACCCTCCAGAGGAACTAGGTGACCAATGTGTGAGACAGGATGCTGGACTAGATGGACTATTGGTCTGATCCAGCAGGGCTCTTCTGATGTTCTTCTCAGGGGAAGGCCTTGACCTCTGTGCCCTGTTGCTGACCCTCCAGAGGAACTGGTTGGCCACTGTGTGTGAGGCAGGATGCTGGACTAGATGGACCACTGGTCTGATCCAGCAGGGCTCTTCTGATGTTCTTCTCAGGGGAAGGCCTGACAAATTGCTCCTAGCTGTACATCCTACCACATGCTGCCTTGACCCGTGTCCATCGTGGCTAATTAAAGCCAGCCACGATGGGTTGCATGGCACCCTAAGGGAAATTATCAACAAGTCCCTCACAGAGGGACTGTTTCCTGTGGTGCTCAAGGAAGTGGTGGCACGCCCTCTCTTTAAGAAGCCATCTCTGGATCTGACCGAATTGGCTAACTACCAGCCAGTTTCCAATTTGGGCACTTCAGCTACAGAGCTTTTTGGATGACGCTTCCATCTTAGATCCCTTCCAATCTGGTTTTCGCCCAGGCCATGGGACGGAGACAGCACTGGTCGCCATCATGGACAATCTCCAGAGGCCTCTGGATCGGGGCAGTTTGGCGGTACTGTTGTTTTATTGGACTTGTTGGCAGCGTTCAACACGGCTGACCATCAGTTACTGATCCACCGCCTCTCTGACATAGGAGTTCAGGGGTTTGCCTTGCAATGGCTTGCCTCCTTTCTTTCTTTTTTTAAAAAAGAACTTTATTAATAGGATATATTAACACGTTCCATATTTCAAAATATTTTTTGATACATCCTTTTCTACTATTCCCTCCCTCCCCCCACCTGGCTTCCAGTGATGCTACACCTCTATTATTATTTCAGTCAATATTCACTAACAATAAAAACTTGTCCAATATTCAGTCCTTCATTTCTAACATATTCATTTTCTCTGTCTCATTCTTAGGTAACATTTTAGTTAATACTCATTACTTTCTAGTCTTCTAATCTTAATAGTTATCAAAGCAGAGTAACTTATTTTTTACATCCCAGTTCAGTTCTAAATAGTCTTTAAAGTCTTTCCATTCTGCTAAGAATTCTTCATCTTCTTTACCGTTAATCTTTGTCCATTTATCCATTTCTACCATGAAAAGCATCTTCTTTATCCAGTCCCATTTTTTCGGTATCTTTTCTTGCTAGCTTGCCTCCTTTCTTCATGGTCGGGGACAAAGGGTGGCATTAGGGGAACAGCTACCCCAAAGGTACCCACTGGAGCGTGGAATGCCTCAAGGGGCAGTGCTTTCCCCGATGTTATTCAACATCTATATGCACATCTTTGCCCAGATTGCCTGGAGTTATGGACTGGGGGGTCACCAGTATGCAGATGATACCCAGCTCTATCTGATGTTGAGCGTTCAGTCTGGCTCCAGACTGGAAGATCTGGACTGGGCATTACAAGCTGTGGCTGGCTGGCTTTGACTGAGCTAGCGAAGATGGAGGCCCTATGTCTGATCTGGGGCGGTCCGGGGGTAGGGATCCCACTCCTGGCCTTCGATGGGGCACCATTGGTGCCAGCGCCGGAGGTTAGGAGTCTGGGAGTGCTCCTGGATGCCTCCTTAATAATGGAGGCCTAGGTAGCAGCCATGGCCATGTTGGCCTTTTATCATCTCCGGCTGATTAGGCAGCTGGTTCCCTTCCTCGAACGCAACGACTTGGCAATGGTGATTCATGCAATGGCCACCTCGAGATTAGACTACTGTAACACTCTCTACATGGGGCTGCCCTTGTCGCAGATTCGGAAGCTGCAGCCAGTGCAAGATGCTGTGGCCAGATTCCTGATGGGTCTCCCCATGAGGGAGCACATCCAACCTGTCCTGAAGGCGCTGCACTGGCTGCCAATAGCATACTGGATTCGCTTCAAGGTGCTGGTTCTTACCTTTAAAGCCCTTTACGGCCAGGGTCCGACATACCCGAAGGACTGCCTTTCCCCATATAGACCCCAGAGAGCGCTATGGTCAGGGTCACAAAACCGATTGGCCCTCCCAGGCCCCAAGGATGCCAAGCTGGCTGCAACCAGAGCCAGGGCTTTCTCAGTGGTGGCTCCATACTGGTGGGATGAGCTCCCGGAAGAAATCAGGGCCCTGCGGGACTTTTTCCAGTTCCTCAGGGCCTGCAAGACGGAGCTCTTCCACCAGGCATTTTATCTAATTCTCTCTTGAAACTAGGGTTGCCAAGTCCATCTTGGCCCGCAGCGGGGGACTTTGGGGGCCGTTCCTGGAGGGGGCGGGGCATCCCTGACGTGATGACGTCACATTGGGGATGTCCGCTCCCCCCCCAGCCGCGCGCCCCTTGCGTGGGGAAATGCTCTGCAAAGAGCTGGCATTTCCCCACTCACCTGAATGCCAGTTCCATTTAAGCACAGGCAGCCTTCCTTGCACGCTGGATCTTGAGCGGAGATTGGGCTTGCGAGGAAACGCCAGCTTCCTGCACTGTCCCTTTAAGAGCAGTTTCCAGGCACCCCAATCTCCTCTTGAGTTCCAGCGTGCGGGGAAGGCTGCCTTTGGAGCTGGCGTTCCGGTGAGCGAGGAACGCCAGCTCTTTGCATTTAAAGGAAGCCCTTCAAGAGAGAAGGGAGAGGGGTGTTGGGGCTTGGGGGTGGGGCTTCCCCCGCTGGCCATTTGGCCGGCGGCGGATAGAAACCCCTCCAAAGCGGGGGACCCCCGCCAAACTGGGGGGTTTGGCAACCCTACTTGAAACTGTCCATGCTTGCAGCTGCCACGACCTCCTGTGGCAGTGAATTCCATCTGTGAATCACTCTTTGGGTGAAGAAGTACTTCCTTTTATCTGTTCTAACCCGACTGCTCAGCAATTTCATGGAGTGCCCACGATGGAGGCCCAGGTGGCAGCCACTGCCAAATCGGCCTTTTATCATCTTCGGCTGGCTCGGCAGTTGGTTCCCTTCCTCGACCGTGATGACCTGGCCACAGTGATCCATACGACGGTCACCTCAAGGCTAGACTACTGTAACACTCTCTACATGGGGCTGCCTCTGTCGCAAATCCGGAAGCTGCAGCTGGTGCAGAATGCTGCGGCCAGGCTTCCGGCGGGTGCCCCTAGGTGGGAACACATCTGGCCTGTGCTGAAAGTGTTGCACTGGATGCCTATTGCATACTGGATTCGCTTCAAAGTGCTGGTGCTTACCTTTAAAGCCCTACATGGCCAGGGTCCAGCATACCTGAGGGACCGCCTTTCCCCACATATGCCCCAAAGAGCACTTCGGTCAGGGTCACAACGTTATCTGGTGACCCCGGGCCCTAAGGAGGCCAGGCTGGCCGCAACAAGGGCCAGGTCCTTTCAGTGGCGGCTTCTACCTGGTGGAATGAGCTCCCGGAGGAGAACAGGGCCCTGCGGGACCTTCTACAGTTCTGCAGAGCCTGGAAGACGGAGCTCTTCCGCCAGGCATTCAATTAGGGGCCGCCACTACTACTGCCACCACCGTTCCATTATAGATCAGTACCGCTGGGTATTAACATCTATGGGCATCTATGGCCCTAGTCCCCCCGTCCCCCCGCTATGCAAGATGTCGGGGAGTTATCCATTTCATTCGGGTTTTTAATCATGCATCTTTGATTGTAATTGTTGTATTTTAACGTTTTATCTTGTTTTATGTATTTTATCTGTATCAGCAGCCTGTGCCTTGTTGTGAGCCGCCCTGAGCCCGTTCGCGGGGAGGGCGGGGCAGAAATGTAAATAATAAAAGAAATGAATAAAACAAACTCCACAGGACATTCTTCTCATTTTAGTCGTACTTTTAAAAACCAGAAGATGGCACCATAAAGCAACGTACAAGAGACCAAATCGATGAACCGAGACACATTTTAGTTGAGTAGGGATCGACTAATAGAGCAAATTTAGAGAAATACACATATTACCAAAGCCTTAACAGACGTGCCCCCTTTCTTAGTATAGTGAAGGAAACGTGGGACGATTTAACTCATCTTCCCATTAAAGTGTTGAGTCCTACTTTGTAAGGAGAGGGTGATTCACACCCTCTCTCAGCCGGCGTCCTTGCCGCACAGTCACTGGGCTGTATTGCAGGGGGCCTTTTCTGGCCTCCCTCTTCCTTAATGCTTTCTTCCCGGGCTTTCCGCCGGGCTGCGTTACTTCTGGTGGTACCACCACGACAGCATCCCTGGTTCCCTCTGGGAGAGCTCCAGTACACAAAAGGGACTAAAGGGCACCTCCATGTTCAGCAGCAGTCAACCTTTGAATCCAAGTACCAGGAAGCAACGTCAAGAGAAGGACTTGGCCTCTATGCCTTGTTGTTGGCCCTCCAGAGGAACTGGTTGCCCACTGTGTGAGAGAGGATGCTGGACTGGATGGACCCTCACTGGTCTGATCCAGCAGGGCTCTTCTGAGGTTCTTCTCAGGGGAAGGCCTCGGCCTCTCTGCCCTGTTGCTGGCCCTCCAGAGGAACTGGTTGGCCACTGTGTGAGACAGGAGGCTGGAATGGATGGACCCTCACTGGTCTGACCCAGCAGGGCTCTTCTGAGATTCTTCTCAGGGGAAGGCCTTGACCTCTCTGCCCCGTTGTTGATTCTCCGGAGGAACTGGTTGGCTGCTGTTTGAGATGGGATGCTGAACTAGACAGACCACCGGCCTGATTCAGCAAGACTCTTCTTCTACAAGCTCCGATTAAAAACAGAATCCCAAAGGAAACAAAAACAGGCAGTTCTTGAGAGGGAAAGTGTGTAACAATAGGAGTGAAGTCTGATAGGCCATCGGATAGAAAGCTCCTGTCTCCATTTAGTCCGTCGTCCCATGTTCAGACTGCGCAGCCACCCTGGACTTCCTGCAGGTCAAGCGGTCTCTTGTGTTGGGGAAGGGTTCATTGCGTCTGGCAGAGCCCCACTATTGCAGGAGCAGACCTGCTGGATCCTGTCTCCTGGACAGAGGAGAGTGTCTCAGGTAGGTAGACGTCTTGGTCTAAGTCAAAGCGCCAGAGTGGAGTTTAGGAGCACCTTAAAGAGAAACAAGATTTCCAGAGTGTGAGTCATTGAGAGTAGTCCAACCTGCCTTTGTCAGAAGACCATCAACAGCGAAGAGGACAAAGTTTGAGTCCTGGGGCACCTTTAAGACCAACATTTTTTTATTCTGTGTATAAGCTATCGTGTGCATGCACACTTCTTCAGATATGTCCAGTGTGGAATTCACTGCCAAAGGAGGTGGTGGCAGCTACAACCATGGGCGGCTCCAAGAGGGAATTAGATAAGCATATGGAGCAGAAGTCCATCAGTGGCTATTAGCCACAAGGTATAGATGGGAACTCTCAGTCTGGGGCAGGTGATGCCCTCTATTCTTGGTGCTGGGGGGGCAGCAGTGGGAGGGCTTCTAGTGTCCCGTCCCCACTGCTGGACCTCCTGGTGGCCCCTGGTATTTCTGGCCACTGTGTGACATGGAGTGTTGAACTGGATGGGCCACTGGCCTGATTCAACATTGGCTTCTCTTATGTTCTTATGTTCTTATGTGCACACTTTCTCTGTATCTGCACATGAAAGCTTATACCCAGAATTATCTATCTATCTATCTATCTATCTATCTATCTATCTATCTATCTATCTATCTATCTATCTATCTATCTATCTATCTATCTATCTATCATCTATCTATCTATCTATCTATCTATCTATCATCTATCTATCTATCATCTATCATCTATCTATCTATCTATCTATCTATCTATCTATCTATCTATCTATCTATCTATCTATCTATCTATCTATCTATCTATCTATCTATCTATCTATCTATCTATCTATCTATCTATCCTTTTCTATTTATATTCCGCCGTCCCTGCATGGGCAGGCTCAGGATGGTTTACGACAGTTAAAATACAATAGAATAAGTACAATAAAACATAGCTGCATGGAACGAAACAATCGTCTAAAACTCTAACAAACAATCAGGTTTATAAATAAAGTGCTGTCGCATATAGATGGTGGCAGCACCTCAAAGGCTAATTTAGATAGTACAATGTGGCCATACCCGTGTCATTAACTGTTCTTATTGCTCTCGACATGAGGGCCTTAACGGTTCAGTTGTTAACAGTTCAGATGGTATCAATGTGGTCCGTGGCAGATTAACCCTTCAGCAGTCCGAGCACGTGCCTTAGGGCACCCGGGCCAGAGGGGGCACCACAAAGTTGGGGAAAGGGTGGAAAAATGTAGAAAGATGCCTTTCAGGTCATGAATATTGGAACTTTGATACATTTAACTGGTGAAATATTAAAATAGAGGTCGTATTGCATTTTTGTACGACTTTATGTAGCCAAAGCTTGGCTTAGTTTGTACAGTCTATTGTGTTATCCTATGAATAAGTTTTTGTATTGCTGCATTGTATATCTGGTCAGACAGGCCAACGACTAAAATGGACTGGGGGTCAGTGTGGGAAGGAGGGGGCACCGAGATCGGTCAGTGCTGCTTAGGGCGCCAGGAAGCCTTCATCCGCCCCTGAATGTGTTAGTGTTAGTGGTGGCTCCTAATCGAAGGCCTGGTGGAAGAGCTCCATTTTGCATGCCCTGCGGAACTGTAGAAGGTCCCACAGGGCCCTGATGTCTTCCGGGAGCTCGTTCCACCAATATGGAGCCGCCAATGAGAAGGCCCTGTTCCTGGTCGAGGCCAACCTGGCGTGTTAAAGGTGCCACCGGACTCAAACTTTTGTCAGACCCCTGTGCGTATTCACTCCCAACAACACTCTTCAGGTGTAAGATTTGTTTATTGAGATGTGCAGTCGATACAGGTGTCAGCCAACTTGTGTCAGAACTGGCGAGTATTGGCGCCCGGCCCACTATTAAGCCCACTTCAAACTACGCCCCCAAGCCAAGGTCCAATCACACCAGTCATCCATCCCGCCAAGCCAAAGCGCGGTCTTTTCTCTCGCCCCGACCTGCGAACTACAAAGTGTATCTGTGACAGCGTTCCGGGCAGCAAAAAGGCTTCACGGTCACTCGTCTTCGCTCCTTGGGGGGCCACCTGGAATTTGTTACTGGTGCTGGGGGGGGCAGCAGTGGGAGGGTGCATTCCCAGCACGTACTTCTCCCAATCCACCCCCCAGCTCTAAGTGAAAGCATCTAACATATGATCCCACCTGCAGTCCAAACAGGAATGGCCCAGATACAGGTTAGTGGTTGAGAGAATGAGGCCTAAAGTTCATGGCGTTGCTCTCCCTCCAGCCTCAACAGAGAGAGAGAGAGAGACAGAGACAGAGACAGAGAGAGAGAGAGAGAGAGAGAGAGACAGAGAGAGACAGAGACAGAGACAGAGAGAGACAGAGACAGAGAGAGACAGAGACAGAGAGAGACAGAGAGAGACAGAGACAGAGAGAGACAGAGAGACAGAGAGAGACAGAGACAGAGACAGAGAGACAGAGACAGAGACAGAGACAGAGAGAGACAGAGACAGAGAGAGAGACAGAGACAGAGAGAGACAGAGAGAGACAGAGAGAGACAGAGAGACAGAGAGAGACAGAGACAGAGACAGAGAGACAGAGACAGAGACAGAGACAGAGAGAGAGAGAGAGACAGAGAGAGACAGAGACAGAGACAGAGACAGAGAGAGACAGAGACAGAGAGAGACAGAGACAGAGAGAGACAGAGAGACAGAGACAGAGAGAGAGGATTTATAGCCTAACCTTCACTACCCGAAGGAGTCTCAGAGAGGCTTATAATCGCCTTTCCTTTCCCTTCCCCTCCCCACAACAGACCCCCGGTGAGGTAGGTAGGGCTGAGAGAGCTCTCTCAAGAACTGCCCTTGAGAGAAGAGGTCTGAAATAACTTGTAACTGACCCAAGGTCACACCAGCAGCTGAAAGAACTTAGGACTGACCCAAGGTCACACCAGCCAGGTGCAGGTGGAGGAGTGGGGAATCAAACCCGGTTTTCACAGATTAGAGTTGGCGCTCTTAACCACGACACCAAACTGGCTCTAAAGGCTGTTGGGTTCTTTCCCCAGCCCCTTCCCTCTCCTTGGAAGCCAAGCACAGTCAGATGTTTCAGCGCTGTTCCATTTCAGCCTTCCTCATCCCCATCATCTATGGCACATCTCCTTTGCAACAGGTAAGCTGGACTGTACACTCCTTTTTCCTCTTTCTCCATTTGGGATGGGATGGTATCCACACCTTTCTGGATGTGGAACTCCCCCCTCCACGGCTGGCTAGAAGAAGCAACCGATGCCACTGGCACATCGTTATGCAGGCAACTAAACACAACAGAGGTGAGCGTACCTTTGGAGATCACATCCTGATGTCTTCTAGGAGGGTGCGCAGAAGGTGGAGAAGACCGAAGAAGACGGGGAGCAAGCCCTGGAGTAAATGGCCGGCCGAGTTGGTAAAATTCTAAAGCACAAAAGCAGAATTAACTCAATTATTCGGCATCGGGGTGTCCTGCTACGGCCCAGAAGCCCCCAGCTGCTTACCACCTTTCCACGCCCACACCTGCCTGCCCCCACCCACCAGCCGATGCACCCTTTTCCCACTCGCAAATCCTAAGAAGAGAAGCCATGTTAGATCAGGCCAGTGGCCCATCCAGTCCAACGCTCTGTGTCATACAGTGGCTAAAACCCAGGGGCCCTCAGGAGGTCCACCAGTGGGGCCAGGACACTAGAAGCCCTCCCACTGTTGCCCCCCCCAAGCACCAAGAATACAGAGCATCACTTGCCCCAGACATAAGAAGATAAGAGAAGCCATGCTGGATGGGGCCAATGGCCCATCCAGTCCCACACTCTGTGTTGCACAGGGGCCAAAAATACCAGGGGCCATCAGGAGGTCCACCAGTAGCCCTCCCTCTGTGGCCCCCCCAAGCACCAAGAATTCAGAGCATCACAGCCCCAGACAGAGTGCTCCATCCATGGCCACTGACGGACCTCTGCTCCATATGTTTATCCAATCCGCTCTTGAAGCTGTCCATGCTCATCGCTGCCACCACTTCCTGCGGCAGGGAATCCCACGTCTTCATGAAGTCCTACCACTACTGGCCAGTGTCTGCGACTGAAAGTGCTGCTGTCGTTGCTCCTGGAAGTGCCTTTCTTCAACGTTGCTGATCAGCTGGGAGCAGGGGCAAAGGCAGGTGGCAGGGGAGGTGCCTCACAGGGAGGGGGGGGCACCAGATGTCCCGGTCCCTGGCTGTTGCTGCACCTCAGCCTTGGCTGTTGCGTCGCTCCTTCTGTGCTGACCTCACACTCAGCCAACAGCTCCCCTCTGTTCCCCACCCTTCACCCTGCCGATCTGTGTCCAGCAATCCTGCTCCTTCCCGCTGGACACGCAGCAGGCCTCGTTCTCACAAGCAGAAGATGAGGGGGCAAAGCTTTGTCTGGCCCATGTCAGAGCACGCACGATCGAACATTCTTGAAGGAAAAGGCTTCCTGACAGACAGGAAAATGGCCTTGTTCAGGAGAAGGTATTATAGCATTGGAAAAAGCGCAGAGAAGGGCAACTAGGATGATAAAAGGGTTGGAGCACCTTCCCTATGAAGAAAGGTTAAAATGCTTGGGGCTCTTTAGCTTGGAGAAACAACGGCTGAGGGGTGACATGATCGAGGTTTATAAGATTATGCATGGGATTGAGCAGGTTGAGAAAGAAGTACTTTTCTCCCTTTCTCACAATACAAGAACTCGTGGGCACTCCATGAAATTGCTGAGCAGTCGGGTTAGAACAGATAAAAGGAAGTACTTCTTCACCCAAAGAGTGATTAACATATGGAACTCACTGCCACAGGAGGTGGTGGCAGCTACAAGCATGAACGGTTTCAAGAGGGAATTAGATAAACATATGGAGCAGAAGTCCATCAGTGGCTGTTAGCCACAGGGTTTAGATGGGAACTCTCAGTCTGGGGCAGGTGATGCACTCTATTCTTGGTGCTGGAGGGGGCAGCCGTGGGAGGGCTTCTGGTGTCCTGGCCCCACTGCTGGACCTCTTGATGGCCCCTGGTATATTTTGGCTGCTGTGTGACAGAGTGTTGGACTAGATGGGCCATTGACCTGATTCAACACTGGCTTCTCTTATGTTCTTAGGTTCTTAAGGTGGGGCAAGAATGCTCCTCTGTGATGTGGAGCTTTCTATGCGCAGGGAAATTCAAGCTTCCCTCAATAAGCAATTGCCTTGAGAGCCAGTTTGGTGCCGTGGTGAGGAGCGCGGACTCTAATCTGGGGGAACCGGATGCAGCCGCTGGTGTGACCTTGGGTCAGTCACAAGTTCTCCCAGGGCTGTTCTCTCAAGGGCAGTTCTCAAGAGAGGTCTCTCAGCCCCACCTCCCTCACAGGGTGTCTGTTGTGGGGATGGGGAAGGGAAGGGAGATTGTAAGCCACTCTGAGGCCAAATCTGCATTTGTCTTTCCCACCACCAGTGTCCCCGCCCTTTTGACTCCACCTTCAAAAAAGCTGTTCACATTTGGTGTCGTTTTCACACCTCAACAGTGCTAGAATACTTTCACACGTCCACATATGTTTATCGTCCTTTCGGGGGCGGCTCCACCATCATTGCACCTCCGCACCGCAACTGATTTAAAAATGCAAATGCAGATTCGACCTGACTTCTTCGGGTAGTGAAGGGGTATAAATGCAATCTCTTCGGTCGAATCTGCACTTGCATTTTTAAATCAGTCGTGTGCTGCTGTGACACCGTCTTTCTCTATGCTTGTTTAATATGTTGTTTGGAGAAGATTCTTTTAAAGCACTGCGGAGGTGCAAGGATGGTGGAGCCACCCTGAGAGGACAATAAACATATGTGGACGCGTGAAAGTATGCTAGCACTGTTGAGGTGTGAAAAGGACACCAAATGTGGACAGCTTTTTTGGAGAGGGAGTCAAAAGGGCGGGGACACTGGTGGTGAGAAAGACAAATGCAGGTTCGGCCTTCCTCTTCTTCACTGCCCCAAGATGGTGTACTGGGCACTTAGGTGGCTTGGAAAAGGGGATTAGAGAAACTCCCAGAGAGGGTCACCGGTGGTTAAATGAAACCTCCCTGTGCAGGTACAGGTTGGCCCCCTTGTTCGCTCTTCCTGTGAAGTAGGCCTCTGGTTGGAGTTTTACCTCTCACCTGGCACAGGACCCGCCCCCTCCCAGGCTGCACTTAGAGAACAGGGCCAGTGCCAGCAGATGCTGAGGGGGGGGCAGCTCCCAAGGCCCAGGTCTTCCGGAGGGGCCCTGTTGCCACCTCCCCCCAGCTGTTCACCTCCCCTGCTGCACATCCGCCGATTGTCGTGAGCCCTCCCTCTAGCCATGCTCCTATCTGCACACGCTGCCCAGTTTGGGTTACCAGCCTCCAGGGAGGGAGGTCAAGGACGAGAGATCACGGGACAGGCTGAACTTCGTAAGGAAAAACGACCGTGATAAGTTAACGAAGTCGTGTTTAGAGAAAAATAAATTTTCTTTAAGTATCCAGTGAAAAACAATCCATTAAAGATGTGTCCTTTGAAGTAAATTGGTCGCAAGTCTTGTTCAGCGCTCATAGGCTGTGGCTGGCACTCTCCCGCTGCTACAACGGATGATCTCCAGGTGACAGAAATCAGTTCACCTGGGGAAAACGGCCACTTTGGAAAGTGGGCTTCATGGCATTATACTCCATTGGATTCCCCCCCTCCTCACCCCCCCTTAGGCTCCACCCTTAAAATCTCCAGATATTTCCCAACCCAGAGCGGGAAACCCTGTGCCAGAGGTGAACGGCAGGGACCCTCCCAGCAGTAACACTCTTTGGGCTTTTCCACAATCTCATTTTACTGGTTGTTAAATTCCTGTTTCTCAGGGGATTTCCCCCCCTGTTCTTCATGTGTTTTGCTCCCTCTAGTGGTTGGTTCAATATTACACTGTTTTCCTCCCAGTTTACTTTCCTGTAGATTTAGCGTGTGGTCACACGGCAAGCTTACTGCGATTTGTTCCTGCTGTAGATTTGAACAGGAATATTTTTAGCGGGTTCAGATGATCACACACCCCTTGCCCAACCACTTGCATTGTGCGACAAGGCTCCAGGCACCGTCCAGACCCAAGTGGCGGCATGGCATAATTTTTTTTAAAAGCCTTTGTACATGCACATGCATGAGCATATGTGCACAAACATGCTCATGTGCTCATATGCACATGCACAAAGAATTTTTTTAAAAACTGTGCCACGCCAAACAAAATGAACTACTGATGTGTAACCGAGCGCCGTTTTATGTGCACTCGAGCGTTCATGCATTTAATATATTCAGCACAGGATTGGTCAGGCACACAATGGTGAAAGCCGGGGGGGGGGAACTACCGCATGAAGGACATGCAGATGACCTAATCGCATTCGTAGTGAGAGATGGCTGTCCAGATAGGAGAAATTGTGGATTCACAGCACAAGTAGTAGGAAAGGACTTGATTTTCCCACTGTTGGAAAATGTGCTAGAAAACTGGGAGGATTGTGGGGGTGAGTCCACTTCCATATGGGAGACAGAATCGGCTGTCTCATCAGCCTTTTTAAATGTGACAGGGAACAGTTGTGAAACCCATGTGACCATGACCTTAACAATCTGGGAAAAGAAACCTGTTTGATATCAAATTGACCACTAGAGGGAGCAAGACACACATAGAACAGGAACCTCCCCCCTGGAAGGAACAGGAACTTAACCAGGCTTGTAGTCACAGTAGGGCATCTCGCCCCCCCCCCGACTTACTGCCAAGCCCCCCAACTTTCCATCCAGCCCAGGCCCCCCAATTTCCAGTTTATTTGTGGTGCTCCCTTGGGGGAGGTGTGTCTGGGCGGGGTGCCCCCTGACTTATTTAAAGGCCCCCTGAATTTAAAAATCCTGGCTATGGGCCTGAACTTAACAACGACTGAAATGAGAATGCAGAAAAGCCGCCAGTTGCAACCAGTTGGGGGTGGGTGTATGAGCACTGGGAGGACTGGCAAATGCACAAGTGGGCATGGGAAGGATGCACGGGTGGGCAATGGGGGAGGAGGAGGCAGGCAGGTAGGCAGAGGAGTGCGAGTGGGGGCACAGCGGTGGGCAGAGGAGGGAAGGAGAGACGGGGCCCCAGGCACTCTCTGCCTCCAACCAGCTCTTTAGGCAGAGCATCTTTGGCCACTGAAGGCCTTCCCTGGCCTAGAAAGGCTGGTTCTCACGGAGATGACTTACTTTAGTTGCTGGAGTTTCATACACAGTATAATCCACTTCGTATGTGCTGTTTTCTGAAAGAGTAAGAATGAGTGGTGGTCAACGTTCCCTCTAAGCTGCGGAGCCTTGTGAGCAAAAATTCTACTTTGTGAGCTACTGGCATTAATGTTGTGAGCAAGCGATTTGACTGCTGCACAAATTAATTTGCTCTGGAGTCATCCTTCCTGAGCTCGGACAAAAATGTGTGAGCCGGAGGCTTAAGAACCATGAGCTAACTCACACTAACTCAGCTTAGAGGGAACGCTGGTGGTGGTTATCCCAACAGATTCTGAAAAGCCAGAAAACAATTTCACTGCTGTCGTCCTCCAAGGAAACTCAGTCATTGTGGTTTTGGGAACTCACTGAGAACTCTTCTTCTTCTTTTTTTTTTTGCTAGAGTTCCCCATCTGCTCCAAAGAGCTGCAATTTCTACGGCACCTTCGTTGGTGCAGGGGCAGTGAAACACGTGCTTGCTGTATTCCAGAGATTTATATACCACGTCAACCATGTGCACGCATACTTAGTAATAAAACTTGGTTGCTCTTAAAAGGGGCCACTGTTCTCAAACTTTGTTTTACGTATTAAAAAGGAAGCCAGTGCAGTTTTAAAACTGGCTGCATTAAGGTATAATCTTTAGTTGGAGGTGTTAAATAGTGGGGTTAACCCGGCAGGGGCGAAGGCAGAGTGATTTCAGCAAGCAGCAGTTGATTGCCTCTCAACAGGAAGGCTTTGCATGGGCCAACTGCCCTAACTGTATACACCTAAGTCCCTCCCAGCCCCCGTGCGATTGGTGAGTTCAAATGGCCTCCAGGCTCCAGACTGACTGGCTGCCCTCAGGGGCCAATCTGCGGGCAGGTTCCAGGATCCTGCCCGCCTTTGTTCTGGGGCTTCAAGCTCCAACTAAGTGGCCTGCCAGGCATGCCTCCCCATGCTCCCTCTAGGAGGGCTGCCCGGACAAGCCCAGACGTGCCTCCAGCAGCAGTTAAGCTGGAATGGAAGATTGCTCATGCCCAGACATAACAGGCACATGGCAGGATTCGTTTTCTGTCCTGCTTTTCTCCCTGTCGGGGCTGCCAAGGCCCCGGCTAGCGACTGAAACGGCATAACAGAAATGCATTAGGTGCGTGTGAAGCGCCATCAAACGGTATCTATTTATTTCTTATGTATTAGCTTCATTTATACTCTACCTCTGTCCCTCATGGGAACCCAAAGAGGCTAACATCATTTTCCTCTCCTCCATTTTCCCCTCACCGCAGCCCTGTGAGGGAGGTTAGCCTGAAAGTGTGTGCCTGGCCCAAGCTTCCATAACCCAGCTTCCATAACAGAGCGGGAATTTGGGGGGGCGGTCAGGAAGCAATTTTTCTCCTGGGCCATTTGGCCAGGGATCCTGGAGATTTTTTGTCATCCTCTTGGCATGGAGCAGCAGTCACAGCAGGTATGGAGGGGGAGGTGTTTGTGAATTTCCTGCCTTGTGCCGGGGGTTGGACTAGATGACCCTGGAGGTCCCTTCCAACTCTGTGATTCTATGGTTCTATGAACCCGGCTCCCCCATATCCTAGTCCAACACTCCAGCCCCTTCTCACAGAACCATCGAATGTTAGAGCTGGAAGGGACCTTGTAAGTCATCTAGTCCAACTGCAGGAGCATAGCTGAAAGATAGCCCTACAACATACCCGAAAGGTGGTTGTCCAGCCTCCGCTTGAACATGTCCAGCGAAGGATTATCCACCACCTCCCGAGACAGTCTGTTCCACTGCTCAACTACTCTTACAGTTAGGAAGTTTCTCCTGATATTTAGCCGGTATCGACTCCCTTGTCATTTCCACCCATTAGATCTAGATTCTCCTTACTGGCTGTCTAGATCAGGGGCAGCCAGACTTGCTTAACATAAAATCCCACATAGAATAAACATCAGATGTTTGAGAGCCGCCAGACATGAACAAATATTACACGTTTTAATTGGAAAATATGCAGATTTGCTTTTGATTAACATTAAATGAGACCGCCAAAATAATAACAAAAGGGGTAAAAGCAGATATTGATAATGATATTTATTTGTCCAATGATTTTTGTTTGCTGATGATATTTAGCTTCCCCAGCTGCCCTGCCGGGAGCCACACAATAAGTGTGAAGGAGCCACAGGTCTGTCTCTCGAGCCAAAATTTGGCCACCCTTGGTCTAGACAAAGCTTCCAGAGAGACAGAGCTATACGAAAAACCACAGCAAATTTCGTCAGCATGGTGTTCAGAATAACAGAGTGAATGACCAGAGAAGAAGAAGAAGAGGATTGGATTTATTCCCTGCCCTTCACTACCCAAGGGAGTCTCAGAGCGGCTTACAAACCCCTTTCCCTTCCCCTCCCCACAACAGACACACTGTAAGGTCGGTGGGGCTGAGAGAGCTCTGAGGGGAAAGGCTCTTTTTCAAGCCAGAGCTTGTGACTGACCCAAGGTCACACCAGCAGGTACAAGTGGAGGAGCAGGGAATCAAACCCGGTTCTCCCAGATCAGAGCCCGCACACTTAACCACTACCCCAAACTGGCGTACACCAGAGGATGTATTAAACACACTCCAGCCTGTTGGCTACCCATGTTGACCCACATTGCTCCCCCACATCTCCGAAGACAAGATGCTGTTCTTTGTGAATATAGAAAAGTAACTGAAACACAGAGTTGCCCATCCACAAAGACATGGCTGATGTGGGCCTATCCAGACTAAAATCCCGATACCCAGCAATAAGATCTGCACAAATCCTGCAATCACAACATTTCAATCTAGGGAATGAATGGTTGCGAACATGGATGCAGTCAGTTCCACTCAATATCCAAAACCCAATGAGAGCCCAGCAGCCCTTGACTTGCCACATAAAGTATGGAAGACAGCTAATAGAATACGAACAGGCTTTGGCAGTTGTACAGATCTGTTGTTTAAATAGGGCAAAACACCAGGCTCTGAATGCGATTGTGGTACAGCCTGCCAAACTAGCTTCCATCTGTCACAGGAATGTGAACATCGTGCTTTCCAGGGAGATGTGATGGAGCTTTTTGAACTCTCCCCAGCTGCAATTGAGTGGATTGAAAATTTAGGTATTTGTATACCCGGCGTATCAACTTGGTTACATATTGTACATTATCATATGCATCCTGCCATATGATGAATAATAAATAAATCCAGAAGAATTCAAGGACTGCTGATATATCCCCTGCATGTTAAAAGCTGGCAAATCCCCATTGCTTTTCATTACCCAAATTATGACAGAACATCTTACCGTAATAGTCATCGTAATAGAAAAAATGACTTCCTGTGAAAAGCAAACATTTCAGTGAATAACATGAATGACTGCAGGCCAATATATTGATTCCAAATATTAGTTTGTTTTATATATTAAATTTGTTAGTCACCTAAGCCCTGAAATGGAGGGCTTTGAGTGACGTACATCATTCATAAAAACATCAAGATAAAATAATTAAAACATTAATAACATTACGTTGTTGAAGGCTTTCACAGCCGGAGTTCATTAGTTGCTGTAGATATTCCGGGTTGTCTGGCCGTGGTCTTGGCATTGTAGGACCTGACGTTTCACAAGCAGCTGTGACTGGCATCCTCAGAGGTATAACACAGAAAGAGGGAGTACTCTCTGGGTCAAGGTGAGAAGAAAAATGGTAGGCAGGTAATTTATATCTACCCTGGAAGGTGGGGTAGGGCTGAGTCATATCTTGTAGGAGTTCCTCCTCAAGAAAGCTCTTCTATTAGCATGTTCACAGCCTGGGGAACTCCTACAAGAGAATGACTCAGCCCTACCCCACCTCCCTGAGTAGATATAAATTACCTGCCTACCATTTTTCTGCCCACCTTGACACAGCGAGTAGTCCGTCTTTCTGTGTTATACCTCTGAGGATGCTAGTCACAGCTGCTGGTAAAATGTCAGGTCGTACAATGCCAAGACCACGGCCACACAACCCGGAAAATCTACAGCAACTAATTAATAACATGAATAACCAGGGCTATTTTTGGGCAGGAACGCACAGGAGCAGAGTTCCGGCTGGCTCCTGAGCCGGCCACACCCAGCAGGAACTCAATAGGATAATAGGCCACGCCCAACAGCAGAAACGCATTAGGATTGGCTACATTTGGGGGTGTGTGGCCTAACATGCAAAGGAGTTCCTGCTCCAAAAGAAGCCCTGGGTTTTGACAACAAACAAGGTCAACAGAATAAGAAGCAAAAGGTGGGTGTGGCTGGATGACCTCACTCCTGGCAACATCGGGGTGTGGCCTAATATGCTAATGAGCCGTGCTGTCAGGGTGTGTCCTAATGTGCTAATGAGTTTCTGCTGATGGGTGTGGCCTATTATGCTAATATGTTCCTGCTGGGCTTTTTCTGCAAAACAAGCCCTGTTAATAACATATTTCAGACAAAAAGATGGCGTGTCTTGATTGGTCCCATTTCAGACTGCTGGTCACTTTGCAGGCAGGGGAGATGTGAGAAGCAACTGGAGGGGAAAGGTTGCCAGTCAACGCTTCCTCTAAGCTGTGGAGTCTCGTGGGCAAAAAATCTACTTTGTGAGCTGCTACCGGCATTAGAGTCGTGAACAAGCAATTTGGCTACTGCATAGATTAGTTTGCTCTGGAGCCCTCCTTCCCGAGCTAAGCCAAAAATCTGTTAGCTGGGGGCTAAAAATCTGTGAGCTAGCTCACACTAACTCAGCTTAGAGAGAACACTAGATAAACATCAGGAGCAGAGGTCCATCTGTGGCTATTAGCCACTAGGTATAGATAGGGACTCTCAGTCTGGGGCAAGGGATGCTCTGTCTTCTTGGTGCTTGGGGGGTGGTCAACAGTGGGAGGGACTTCTAGTCCTGGCCCACTGCTGGACCTCCTGAGGGCATCTGGTATTTTTGGCCACTGTGTGACACAGAGTGTTGGCCTGGATGGGCCATTGGCCTGATCCAACATGGGCTTCTCTTACGTTCTTATGTTGAGGGCAAGTGATGCTCTGTATTCTTGGTGCTTGGATGGGGGGCAACAGTGGGAGGGTTTCTAGTGTCCTGGCCTCACTGCTGGACCTCCTGAAGGCCCCTGGTATTTTTGGCCACCATGTGACACAGAGTGTTGGACTGGATTGGCCATTGGCCTGATTCAACACTGGCTTCTCTTACGTTCTTATGTCTGGGGCAAGGGATGCTCTGTGTTCTTGGTGCTTGGGGGGGGGTCAACAGTGGGAGGGCTTCTAGTGTCCTGGCCCCACTACTGGACCTGCTGATGGCCCCTGGTATTTTTGGTCACTGTGTGACAGAGTGTTGGACTGGATGGGCCATTGGCCTGATCCAACATGGGCTTCTCTTATGTTTTTATGTAAACACTGGTGCTAGCTATGACGGAAACCATTGCTGTCCTCAACCAAAGGCCTGGCGGAACACCTCTGCCTTGCAGGCCCTGCGGAATTGCTTAAGGTCCCACAGGGCCATGATGGTATTTGTCAAAAAGAGTTCCACCAGGTTGGGGCCAGGACCGAAAAGGCCGTGGCCCTGGTTGAGGACAGCCAGATAGCTTTAGGGCTGGGGATCACCAGCAAGTTTTTATCTGAAGAGTGCAGCGCTCTCCTGGGGACATAACAGAGAAGACGCTCTGGTAGATACATCGGTCCCTGATCACTCAAGGCCTTGTAGGTCAATACCAAACCTTGAACTTGACTCGGTATTCCACTGGGAGCCAGTGTAGCTGGCACAACAGTGGATATATATGTGCTGTCTGTGATATTCCCGTCAGGACCCATGCTGCCACATTCTAGACCAGTTGGAGCTTCCGGGTCTGTTTCAAGGGCAGGCCAGCATAAAGCGAGTTACAGTAGTCTATCCTGGAGGTGACCATGGCATGGAATACCATGGCTAGGTTGGGGCGTGACAGGAAGGGAGCCAATTGCCAAGCCTGGCAGAGATGCAAGGACGCCAGTCTGGCAATGTGCATGACCTGGGCCTCCATATTCAAGGCGGAGTCCAGAATCACTCCCAGACTGTTTTGATGGATTGCGCCGGTGTCAGTGGCGCCCCGTCAAGAGCGGGCAGGCTGTATCCCAGCCAGTGTTCCCTCTGAGCTGAGTTAGTGTGAGCTAGCTCACAGCTTATTAGCCTCCTGCTCACACATTTTTGCCTTGGCTCAGGAAGAAGGGCTCCAGAGCCAACCGATTTATGCAGTAGCCAAATCGCTCACTCACAACTTTAATGCCAGTAGCCCACAAAGCAGAATTTTCACTCACAAGACTCCCACAGCTAAGAGGGAGCATTCATCCCAACTCTGAAGTTCCCCTCCCCAGCCACAAAACTCCATCTCTGCTGGATTCAGTGTCAACCTACTTTGCTTCAACCGCCCAACCACAGCCTCCTAACCGACGGCCAAACTATCTGGGGCGGTATCTGGGTGGCTGTCCAAAAACAGATACCGCTGGGTGTCATCAGCATATTGACGACACACCCCAGCCCCACGCTCCGCGCCAAGTGGGCATTGCCAAACGTCCCTCCCCCTCACCACCCAACCGCCCTCCGCCTCCTGAAGCCCTAAGCCACAATTGCCTCCGAGGGCCAGGGAAGAGCTGTCATAGGGTAGCCAACTCAGGCCTGGAAATTCCTGGAGATTTGGAAGTGGCATGTGATGATGAGGGCAACTTAGGTTTGGGGAGGGGAGGGACCTCGGTGGGGCAGAATGCCGCTGGGTCCACTCGCCAAAGCAGCCACGTTCTCCAAGGGAACTGATCTCCATTGCCTGGAGATCAGTTGTGATTCAAGGAGATCTCCAGCCCCCACCTGGAGGCTGGTAACCCGGTTTACAATTCACGTTGCTGGCGCCGTCCATCCTCGGGGAGGGGGGAGTGATACTGAGCAGCTCCCCCAGGGTTCGGGTCCTCCAGAGGGTCTGGGGCCTGATGGCCCAGGCTGGTCACAGAGAGAGGGGCTCCTTCTAGTTGGACTTCCCATCTCCTGCCAGCCCGAAACAGGCCATTGTGCTGACCGGCATTTGTGATGCCTTCTGGAATCTCAGTCTGTACCCATTCCCTGCACGGCAGAAGGACTGGGCACCTGTGCTGGATTGCTGGAGGGAGGTTCAGGGGTCTTTGGGGGGGGAGCGCACCGGAGCACAGCTCCGGGAGCTCAGGAGCCAAGCCCCGCCCCCAGCCGGCGTCCCGGGGAGTCTTTCAGGCAGCCAAATGTCAGTTTTAGCTCCATTATGTCCTATGGGCCATTGAAGTCAATGGTGAAAACATAGGGTATATTCTGGGGGCTGGAGGGGAGGGGGTTTGAGGGAGAGGCTGGATCAGTCATAGTTCATTTTTTTCCCACCATAGAGAACAATGGAGGGAATAGGGGCAACCTGTTTTGGGGCCCATAGAATTGGACCCCCTGATCCAATGTTCTTGAAACTTGGTGGGTATCTTGGGGAGAGGCTCCATCAGCTATACTGTGAGTTTGGAGCCTCTCCCTCAAACCCCCTCCCTTCCAGCCCCCAGAATATACCCTATGTTTTCACCATTGACTTCAATGGCCCATAGGATATAATGGGGCCGAATGGCCGCTGAATTTCTTTCATTCCCTCCTTTCCTTCTCTCTTTTTCCTCTTTCCTTCCTTCTTCTCTTCTCTCTTTCTTTCTTTCCCACCTTCTTCTCTTCTCTTTTTTCCTCCTTTCCCTGTTTCCCTCCTTCTTCCCTCTCTTTCTTTCCCTCCCCTTTCCTTCTCTTTCTTTCCCTCTTTCCTTCTCTCTACTCTCTCTCTTTCCTTCCCTCTTTCCTCCTTCTGTGGCCCAACTCTCATGAGAAGGAGTTTAAACTTTAAACCCCTTTTCTCTTAGCTCCCCCACCCAGACCAGCTGGGGAAGGGAAGGGGAGGCTTTTGAAGATGCCTTCCCCCCTTTTGCTTCCCCTTCTGACATCACTTCCGGTGATGTCAGGGGGTGTGGCATATGCTAATAGCCTAATAGCTCATTAGCATACCATATGCTAATGAGCTCCTGCAGCTGTTTTTCTACGAAAAGACCCCTGAGGTTACTACAGTCGGACCTTTCAGCTAAACGTTAGATGTGATAGTCCCGCTGTAGACTGCATGGGTCTGGCCGCACCTGGAGTCCCGTGTGCAGTTCTGGAGGCCTCCCTTCAAAAAGGATGTGGACAGAACAGAGCAGGTACAGAGGAGAGCGACGGGGAGACCAAGAAGCCCAGTGAGGAACGGCCGAGGGACTTCTTGGGAAAGTTCAGTCTGGAGAAGAGGAGGTTGAGGGGGGACAGGATTGGTCTCTTGGAGTCTTTGAAGGGCTGTCCCTTAGAGGAGGGCAGGGAGCTGTTCCTGCTGGCAGCAGAGGAGAGGGCTCGTAATCATGGGTTTAAATTAAGGGCGGGAAGGTGCCGGCTGGATATCTGGAAAACCTTTTTGACAGTCAGAGTTGCTCAGCAGTGGAATCGGCTGCCCAGGGAGGTGGTGAGCTCCTCCCCACTGGCGGTCTTGAAGCAGCGGCTGGACAAACCCTTGCCAGGGGTGCCCTAGGCTGGGCCTTCACTGAGCAGGGGGTTGGACTAGATGGCCCGCAGAGCCCGTTCCAACTCTTGGGATTCTAGGATTCTGTGTTCTCTTAGACCAACCATGTTTACGCTCTGAAACGATGACGTTGCGGGTAAGCCTGCCTGATTTTAGGAAAGTGCAGGCAAGAGAGCAGAATGGGTGGATATTCTTTTGCAGCTGCCTGTTTTGAGTAATCTTTCCTCCTTTCCCCTTTTCTCTGTATCTCACATGAACATGTGGTGTGTCAAGGCAGGCAATGTCTGGTGTACGAAGAAAAACACAAGAGCCCTGCAGGGGGCAGCAAAGAGCAAGGCCCGTTAGATAGGACGGTGAGGTCGGCACCTTCCTGCCTTCATGTGGGGCTGCCAAAATCCACGTGGTGCAAACCACCAAAAAACCACCCCTGTACAGATAAAGCATTAGAAGCCGCTTCATTTGTGACTGTGTTTAGAGACAACGAGGGGCTGGCTGATAACTTCTGTGAAAAAGGACTGTAAAAGGAAATCCTGATTCATTCTAAGGACACAATTTGTCATCTAATACTTTATTTCTAGGAGCTGCGGTGGCTCAAGTGGTTAAGACACTGAACTGCAGGCTGTGGAAGGTCAGTAGTTCAGCAGTTCGAGACCCGAGAGTGCCGCATGACGGAGTGAGCTCCCGTCTCTAGTTCCAGCTCCTGCCAACCTAGCAGTTCGAAAGCAAGAAATTGCAAGTAGATAAATAGGTACCACTTCGGTGGGAAGGTAACAGCGTTCCGTGCGCCTTGGGGTTTAGTCATGCCGGCCACATGACCACGGGAACGTCTTCGGACAGCGCTGGCTCTTCGGCTTTGAAACGGAGATGAGCAGCGCAGCCCTAGAGTCGGATTCGACTGGCTTTCGAGCAAGGGAACCTTTACCTTTACCTTACTTTATTTCTACAGGGTTTTTTCCGTGGTTTGCATACCAGCATATGCTGTATATCCATTGGCAGTCGATTTTAACCTCCAGGGGGTGGCTGCAAAACTCCTGGGCTTACAACGCATCTCCAGAAAACAGAATCATAGAATCCTAGAACGTTAAGAGTTGGAAGGGATCTTGCAGGTCATCTAGTCCAACCCCCTGCACTCTGCAGGAGCAGAGCCGAAAGATAGCCCTACAACATACCCAAAAGATGGCTGTCCAGCCTCCGCTTGAAAACGTCCAGCGAAGGAGCATCCACCACCTCCTGAGGCAGTCTGTTCCACTGCTCAACCACTCTGACAGTTAGGAAGTTTCTCCTGATATTTAGCTGGTAGCAACTCCCTTGTCATTTCCACCCATTAGATCTCGTCTTGCAATCCGGAGAGAGAGAGAGAATAGATCTGCTCCGTCTTCTACATGACGGCCCTTCAGGTACTTGAAGGCTGCCATCGTGTCCCTCTAAGCCTTCTCTTTCCCAGGCTAAACATACCCAACTCTTTCAGCCTTTCCTCATTGTAAGACTTGGATTCCAGCCCTCTCACCATCCTGGTTGCCCTCCTCTGGACAGAGATAAATTCCCTTGGATAAAATGGCTGCTTTGGAGGGTGAGCTGTAGGGCACTGCACCCTGTTGAGGTCCCTTCTGTTGTGTCTGCTGACTGCTTCAGGGCGTCAGTGGCAGAGCCTGGGCTTGAGTCCTGGAGAACAAAGGGACTGGGGCTCCTGGCTCCGGCTTAGGGGAACCAATGGGAACGGCGGCGGGAATTCAAACCTGTTCCCCTTCGCTTGTATATGGCCACCTGGCCGGTAAAGGTGTCTTTTTGTTGTGTAATAGCGAACCATGCTGATCTCTACATCGGTGTCTGTGGTTTCATTATGCGTCCAACCCACTATGCGATACCTTCCTTCCCCAAATCCTGCCCTCTTCTGGTCCCACCCCCCAAATCTCCAGCTATTCCCAACCTAGAACTGGCAAGTCCAGTTTCATCCCCCGTCTGTCTCCAGATTGCTTCTCTTGGGGCAATCCCCAACTTCTTCTCTCTCCAGCTCTCTGTCTCTCAGCGAGTGATATAGCTAGAAACCTGCCTCTGTCTCTGATCTTCACTGTCAGGCATGCTGATTCCTGAAGAAAGCTTTCTCGACACTTTGATCAGTTCTTGCGCACCCCTGTTGTGCCAATCCCTCAGCCGATCCAAAGTCCGTCCCTGCCTGCCTCCTCCCCAATCGCTGCTGCTTCCCCAAAAAGAAGAAGTGGAAGAAGAGGAAGAAGAGGAAGAAGAGATTGGATTTATACCCCGCCCTTCACTACTCGAAGTCTCAGAGCGGCTTACAATCTCCTCTCCCTCCCCCTTCCCACAACAGACACCCTGTGAGGTAGGCGGAGCTGAGAGAGCTCTTGAAAGAAACTGCACTTTTCCAAGGACCAGAGCTTGTGACTGACCCAAGGTCACACCAGCAGCTGCAAGTGGAGGAGTGGGGGAATCAAACCCGGTTCTCTCAGATCAGAGTCCGCGCACTTAACCACTACACCAAACTGGCAGCTTTCTTTGCACCTGTGTCAAATCTGCCTCATCCTGCTCAGATAAGACGCGGCACAATGCTCCCTCTAAGCTGTGGAGTCCTGTGAGCAAAAATCCTACTTTGTGAGCTACACTGGCATTAAAGTGGTGAGCGGGCGATTGGGCTGCTGCATAAATTTAGTTCGCTCTGGAGCCCTCCTTCCTGAGCTGAGACAGCAACGTGTGAGCCAGAGGCTAAAAAACTGTGAGCTAGCTCACACTCACTCCGCTTAGAGGGACCACTGGACACAAGCCCCTCACTCGGTTGCAGGCATCACCTCCGTTTGGCCAGCAGATCAACTTACCGTTGAAAGAAATGGAGAAATTCCCCTCTTCATAGTGGATCGTGTAAATCTCTCCACCCTTATTTCCTGCAGTATTTCCTGCAATGAACAGACATCGCAATGAGCCTCATGCGGTATTAGAGCAGGGGTGGCCGTGCTGCAGCTCGGGAGCTCCATGCAGCTCCCGGCAGGGCGGCTGGGGAAGCGAAGGGGAGGCATGCTTTTCCTTCCTTCCCTCCCTCCCTCCCATTTGTTTTCTTGGTTTCTCTCTCTCTCTTTCTTTCCACCTCTCTCTTTTCCTCTCTCTCTAATAT